>CM046451.1:64378134-64683134 GCA_025506515.1 Flaveria trinervia
CTGCAGAAAGAAGACAAGTGTCGGTTATCCACCTTTGTACATGCAGATGACCAATGAACAAATGCTAATAAACACCATCATTTGCATTTACAAATCTAATAAACATTTGCACATCCGCATTTACTAATGTAGATGTTCAGCAACAAATGCATAGAAGTGTTTATTCATCCTCATTTGTCAATGTTGATGACCAAACACTAATGCCGAAGACCATAAAAAATGCTGATGAAGAACAAGACATATGTATTAGTCAATGCAGATGAACAAAATAAATGTTGATTAGGTTTTTGTACATAGACCAGTTTCCTAATGTATAGTACAGTTTAGTAATTTTGTACAGGCCTTAAGTCGGCCTACAAATAGAGTAGAAAATCCTAATTTTGGGACATCCTAGAATATCAGAATCTTTGATTGTCTTATGTATAAGAGGTGTCTTGTTACTACTTCTTTCTAAAACCCTATCATTTATCATAACTTGTTCACCTTCTTAATAGAAAGAATCAACCAGAATATTCAATATTCAATGATTTATGCTTTTGTATTTCTGCTACTTATTCACTGACTCAATCATCATATTAGATCCTTGTTGATTCACATCAACTGAGAATTCAATTCTAACCATCCAGTCATTTACATTTTAACAAAACCTATTATTCCTCATTTGAATCATTTTTCTTACAAATTTATTTATTTATACATTATTTGTGTAATATTTGAATGTTATAGTTCCTAGTGGTCATTTGATGATTTTTGATGGAAAATTAAAGAAAAGCTGAAGTTTGTGATGAGAAGGTCCTGACATGGGCATGTAGGCACCCCTACATATCCATGTTGTTGTGTAGCATTATGCTGTGAAAAACTACAACCTACACGACCCCCTCACTTATCCCACATGCCCATATGCGGGGCATAATCAGGGTTTTACCTAATTTCACCCCTTTTCAACATAACTTTCAAATTACTTCAAACCCTAGCCTCTTTTACCCCTTTATGTTTGGGTCTTCTTCAAGAGCTTTTTACAGATTCAAATGCCACAATTGAAGATTTCACACTTTCAAGAAGGATCTAACATCATCCACTCCATTTCACTTAAAATTGGTTTGAATTTTTCTAGATCTACTATGAGTTCTTCAATATTCTTAAGTTTGGGTGTGTTTTTTGTAAGCCTCATGGGCTAAATACTTATTATCACTTGGATTGGATGAAGCCTAACATGATTTAATAGCTTGGAGATGATTCCTGGTAATGTTTACGTTGATGCTATGGTGAAGCTTGATTATTCTTCAATGATTATGTGTGTTTGTTCTAGTTTGATGAAATGTTCAATCTTGTGGGTGTTGTAATCCTGTTACATTGGAAAATTTCATGTTCTTACATGAATTATACATATAATTACATCTTTTGTATGTGATATTATCACATTCAACTAGGAATGGTAAATGAAGGTTGAAAGTTTAGTAAATTGGTCAAATGGCATCCTTATGCTTATGTTTGAGAAAACCATGGTGTTTGTCATGAATCTCTCTTGTCTGTAGTTATGAATTTTTTTGTAATTGTGGTATGAAGTTTATGAGTTAAAGGGTAATTGTCGTTTTGTCTATTTTACGCAAGTTGAGGTGGTTTAGAAGTGTTATCGTGTTAACTTTCCAAAGATTTGTGGAATTCGGTAACCCTAACGGGAGTCTAATTCATATTTAATGTTGAAAACATTGTATCATTAGTTCCTCATGGCTAAGTGGACACAAAAATGGTTGAGATTGTCTCACCATAGTTTGTGCTAGTTGATAATTCATTGCTAAGTAGACTTAAAAATCCAAGTGGTATCTTTAATTGATTATGTATCTTCATCTTTATGTCCTTGATTTGTTAGTTTCGCTCAGTAACCACTTTACTTAGTTTTAAGACACACAAATCCAAACTTAATTTATCGGTTAAATAGTGATAATGATTTGGTATTGAGAGCCATTGTGTCCACGGATCGATACTCGGTTCTTACCTAAAACTATACTACTATGTGAAGGTGCACTTGCATATTGTGTGTAGTTGGATTAAGGATAATAATCGTTTCTTAAATTAAAAGTCAAATTTGTGAAAAATCCTTACTAAACACACACACACACACACACATATATATATATACGTGTATATATACGTACATATATATATATATATGTGTGTGTGTGTGTGTATCTATATATATATATGTGTGTATATATGCACACATCAAATTTTTGTCGTCGTTGTCGGGGACACAATGATTTCAAGAAAGATAGAAGTTGCTATTTTAACCATTTCTGCATATTCAAATTTATTTTTATTTTTGTGTATATATCCTTTTCCTATTTTTGTTTCATTTCTATCTGATACCCGTGATCTTTTTGTTTGGGATATGTTTGTAGTGACTTTCATGGATCATAACTAGGAGAGTTACTAGGGATGATACCAATATGATATGGGGATTACTGTGAATGAGTTTGGTGCGAGATCTATGGAGGATCTCATTACAAACCTGATGGTTGCCATTCTTAGAGGTACCCCACAAATTATTATGATGATTCGCATCCTTACTCACAACCATTTGCAGAGTCTACCACAATGTCATTCCAAACCGAACCCAGTCCATCATTATATGAGTTGCTACGGCAAGGAATTAATATGTTTTCATAGCCTTCCACGGGTTGTAATCAAGAAAAGGTTAAGTAACAAGAAATTAATGCTAGTGAACTCACATAACAATGTTGTTGATTATAGGCAGTAAGTATCGAACTTAATACCATATATGTTCCCCTTCTTCAAAAGAGTTCATCTTGTAGCATGGATCAGAGCACCAAATTAGAGTAGGAGGATGAAAGTGAAGCCAACCCTGTTTTATAATTTGATGTGTTACAACATGAATCAGAACTAGAGACGATAATGGATGAAGCACAAGTCCCACCTCCAGTTCGAATTACATTCAAGTTTGATGAGCCGTAATTACGTTATCCCCGTGTGTTGACTAATGACGAGCAAAAAGTCGAGGAACCACAAAGGAAAGAACAACATGAGGAGGTCATAGATGAGATCAAAGTGGTTCTCTCCAGTATCACTCATTGAAAAACCTCAAACGATAATATCCCTTCTTGGAAGGATGAGTTTGGAGATGAATTAGTAAGCATACCTCTTGTGGAAGGGAAAGAAGAATGGTTCGACTCGGTTTGCAACCTTGATGATTTAGAAGCACTAGTTATGGGAAGCCAATGACAGGATCAGCGATCACAAGTTTGATGTATTAGGATTCAAAGCAGCGGAATACGAACAGGAATTAGACAAATTGTAGCAAGAAGTCGATGCTTGTATGCATTAAGAGCACATACGGTTATAGCGAGAGAATATATTTCTGATTCAAGGAATGTTTATAGATATGGAATGTTTCTAATCAAATCATTCAATATATTTCTGACTTTCTCTTCAAGGATTGTGTTCTGGGCAAGAACATCGTAGAAAAAGCCCAGGTCATCATCAGCCGAAGCTGAATCATCTGACCTCCTGCTTAGAGCAGGATTTACATGCACTGGGTGTAGACCAGTTGATGCATGTGCCCCTTGTGCTTGGTACTGGGGACTTCCAGCCTCAGGACAGTGTCCATCATCAGCTGTTGCCTCTAGTGATGTCTTAGCAATAGTACCAGCCTCATTCTGATCATGTGCTGAGTCAGAGGAGGTGGCAGCCTCACTAGATATTCTAAGCTCCTTGTCTACACCAGGAGATAGAAGTGGTAAACCCCTATGCTGTGGGTTCTCAAGTGCACTGTGTTCCTCCCCCACAATTGTAGAGGTTGTCCCAGTAGTAAGTGGTTTCTGGGGAGGGGGTGAGGAGTGCAGTTGAGTCAGCACTTGTGCAACTATTAAAGTTGGGCTATGAGGGGCGGTTGTTTGGGGTGAAGGGATAGAAGCAGTGTGCACCTGGGGAGGTTGGTGCGCTTCATTGGCAATCCCCTCAAGTGAGGAAGATCCCAGATATGTAGGTACCCCTTGTGTGGTTGCTGCAGGCTCCTGTTGAGAGGAAGCCTGAGCGGCTATGGCTGGAAGAGTCATTGTATCCACTAGGGGGTTTGGACTAGTGGATATATCCTGCGTTGTGTTGCAGGGGCATCCTCAGGGGACTCAATTCCCTGAGTAGCCGTTTGGGTTTCTTTTTGGTGGGTTTGGTGGGGACTTTTGATTTGGAGGTGGTGGCTGTGGGTTCCAGCTGCGTGGGTTTTCGCAGCTTGGCAGCCATTTTAGTGTCTGGTCAGAGTTGTGCCGGGAGTATACTTCCGGCAGAACAGCCGTAGCAGGGACTCCCAAGCCAACAAGTCCCTCAGCATTAAGCTGGTTTGTAATGATGGCCATTATGAACCGTGGATATAGTATCCAACGGTTGGCAGTTAGTTTTTGAGCCATATCCTTGAGCTCTGAAAATATTATTTCTGAAAAGTTTAGCGGTTGTTGCTCAAGAATAGAATACATTACCTGCTGCCATTTTGTCGACATTTGATCCCAAGACGACGTCTTAAGAGCCAAACATACATTCACCATGTGAAAAATTAGGCGCTCAGCGTCATTAAAGTGTTTCTTCAGGATAGTGGAGGCACTGAGATCGCCTTGATATCCATGTTGGGCAAAGGATAGATCTGTGGTGCCCTTCGGATATCCAGCAGGAGAACTAGCATCATTCAGATGAAGAATTTTGCGGATTATTGCAGAGTGATGACTACTTCTTTGTTGTTTACGACCGACTGGAGAGATGGTGTGTTGTTCTCCCCAGTGGTAATAGTAACGTTCATCCAAAATTGGTGAAGGGATTCGGCATGTAGTATGGGATTCAGAAGAAATGCCGTTTTGTATTGGGACTGAACCATAAGATCGGTAGTAGTATCGAACTTAGTCCAGATAGGCGATTTAGTGAGGTAGGCAACACAGTTGTGTCGCGGTTTAATTTGCATGGATGCCATTGAGAAGAGGGAAGTTTTGGAGAGGAACGTTAGTTTGAAGAAGATGAAGCATTGAAGGATTAGGTCAGGGGTATTTATAGGGTACGGGTAAGAAAACGACTGAAGGATGTGGTGTTAGTCATCAGTAGTTTTAAACGACTGTTGACATGGTATTATCCTTTCAGACGTTGAAACAGCTGAAGTCGTGGTGTTAGGCATAAGAAGTTAGAAAACTACTGAAGCCCGTGGTTTTGACTTCAGATGATTGAAACAACTGAGGACTTGGTGTTGTCATCAGTAGTTATGAAACTACTGAGGACAGTGGTTTTGTCATCAGCTGTTGTAAACAACTGAAGACTTGGTATTAGTCATCAGTAGTTATAAAATACTGAAGACATGGTTTTGCTTCAGTTGTTTAGAATGAAACAACAGTTGTAGAAACGACTGAAGAGAAAGTTCTCTTCAGCTGTTTTCGTCAATTCTTAGCTTGTCAGCTGTTTCATACTGTCCTCAACACATTCATCAGCCTTTTTGGCTGATTTCAGTTGTTTCATAGGACATCAGTACTTATCTGTTTTTACTGATTGCAGTAGTTGTAGCTGCATCAGTAGTTGTAACTAGATCAGTAGTTTAGAACAGATAAGTACTTCAGTACTTGTGAGACATTTAGCCTTCAGTAGTTATAAAAACTGCTGAGGGTAAAAGAGCTCATCAGTACTTATATGTGACATAGTTACTAATGATCATCAGTACTTATTACTAAGATCATCAGTAGTTGTCACTTATTCTACCTGCAGCATACCAAGCCTTAACACCAGGTTTTGGAAAGTTGAACTATCCAAAGGCTTAGTAAAAATGTCTGCAAGCTATCAGCACTAGGCACAAACTTAGGATCAATCAGACCTTTTTCAAAACAATCCCTTATAAAATGATGTCTGATCTCTATATGTTTGGTCCTAGAGTGCTGGACTGGATTTTTGACAATGCAAAGAGCTGAAGCACTATCCATTAGCAATGGAGTCTTAGTCTCTGTAATGCCATAATCCAAAAGTTGGTTTTGAAGCCAGAGTACCTGAGATGTACAACTTGCAGCTGCAATGTACTCTGCTTCAGCAGTTGATGTAGCAACTAAGGTCTGTTTCTTGCTCTGCCAAGAAATCAAGCAGTTGCCTAGGAATTGACATCCACCAGAAGTTGATTTCCTGGTCAACTTACACCCTGCATAGTCACTGTCAGAAAAAGCAACTAATTTACCAGAATGTCTAGTGGAATACCATAAACCTAGAGATGGAGTGCCTTGCAGATATCTAAAGATCCTCTTGACTGCAATCAGATGAGACTCTTTAGGTGCAGCCTGAAATCTAGCACAAACACATGTAGCAAACATAATATTGGTCTAGAAGCTGTTAAATACATCAAGGACCCAATCATACATCGGTAAAGTGTTTCATCAACCACTTTACCTTTCTGATCTGTATCCAGTTGTGTGGTGCTGCACATGGGGGTAGAACAGGCTTACAGTTTTGTAAATCAAACTTTTGCAAAAGATCTTTTGTGTATTTGGACTGATGAATGAAAATTCCATCAGCCTTTTGTTTGATTCGCAACCCCAGAAAGAACTGTAATTCTCCCATGGCACTCATTTCAAACTTCTGTTGCATCAACTTTGTAAAGGCATCACACAACTTTGGATCAGAGGATGCAAAAATGATATCATCTACATAAATTTGAACAAGTAGATTATGCTGCCCAGCTCTCTTAATGAATAAAGTCTTATCTATGGAGCCTCTAGTGAAATTGTTTTCCAAAAGAAAGTTTGATAATGTCTCATACCAGGCTCTAGGAGCTTGTTTTAACCCATAAAGAGCCTTATCAAGCTTATACACCCAATTAGGATGTTTATTGTCCTCAAAGCCTGGAGGTTGACATACATAAACCTCTTCTTTAATTTTTCCATACAAAAATGCACTTTTGACATCCATTTGAAAAACTTTAAGGTTTTCATAGGCAGCATAAGCTAAAAACAATCGAATTGCTTCCAGTCTGGCTACAGGGGCAAAGGTTTCATCATAATCAATACCTTCTTCTTGTGCAAACCCCTGAACAACCAGTCTGGCCTTGTTCTTAACAATAAGCCCATTTTCATCAGTTTTGTTCCTAAACACCCATTTAGTGCCTATTGCACACTTACCTGGAGGTAGAGGAACCATTCCCACACTTGCTGTTTCTTGAACTGAAGAAGCTCAAGCTGCATGGCATCAACCCATCCATTGTCCTTTAAAGCAATGTGATAATTCTTTGGCTCTTGCTGACTGATGAAGAGAGCATAGAAGCAGAAATTTGACAATTGACTTCTTGTTGATACTCTAGCAGTGATATCACCAATGATTTGAGACATAGGGTGATTCTTCAGATCTTGATACACAATGAGATCTGTGCAAGTGTTTGTAGCAGGCTCAGCAGTAACAGATGGTGATGGTGAATCATTTCCTTGAAACCGATCAGTGGATGGTAATTCAAAGGAAGTTGAATTCGAAGAGATCTCATCAGCATTTGTTGTGGATGGTGCTACTGGAGGTACAGGAACATCAGGTCTAGCTGAATCAGGCAGCTGATCACTAAACCTGAAGAGGTGAGTACTGCAATCATCATCATCATCAGCAGTACCACCAGGTGGTGAACTGTTGACAGGAGCAACAGCAGGAGTTTGATAAGGAACATATTGCAGTATGTCCAAATCAAATAACTCCACAGGGCTTTGTGGAATCTTGTCCTTTGGAGATTCATTGAACTTAACATGTAGAGTTCTTCAACCATCTTTGTTCTGCAGTTGAAGACTCTGTATGCCTTGCAAGTAGATGAATAACCAACAAAATACCCTGCATCCACCTTAGGATCAAATTTATGGAGTTGATCCTTTGTGTTGAGAATAAAACAGGGACACCCAAATGCTTTGAAAAATGAAATCAGAGGAGCCAAATGATGGAGGACTTCATATGGAGTCTTCATCATCTCTGATTTACTAAAACTCTATTTTGCACATAGCAAGCTGTGTTAACAGCTTCATCCCAAAAGGTCAGTGGCAAACCAGAGTCAGCCAACATGGACCTTGCAGCTTCAATGAGGGTCCTGTTCTTTCTCTCTACTACTCCATTTTGTTCTGGAGTCCTTGGAATGCTAAACTGCCTTTTGATTCCCTTTGAAAGATAGAAGTCATCAAGTGTATGATTTCTGAATTCAGTTCCATTGTCACTCCTAATACACTTGACTGGAAGGGAATACTGCTTCTCAATATACAACACAAAGTGGATAATCTTCTGAGCAGCCTCATCCTTTGAATGTAGAAAGAAAGTCCATACAAATCTGGAGTAATCATCCACAATTACCAGACAGTATTTCTTCTTTGCCATGCTCATTACTCTCACAGGACCAAATAGATCCATATGCAGTAATTGCAAGCAGGCAGTGGACTTAGGCACTTCAATAGGAGGGAATGAGACTTTGTGCTGTTTTCCTTTTAAACAAGCAGTGCAGGTTTCATCACAGTGGAACTCCTTTATTGGTAAGCCTCTGACTAAACTATTGTGGGTAAGCTGATTCATGTTTTTGAGATTAACATGACCAAGCCTTCTGTGCCACAGTTTAGATTCTTGAGAAGAGGCTTTGGAAAATAGGCAAGGATTGCCTTTGAGATCTATTTTCTTGGAAAGATCTAAGGCATACACTCTTCCTGTCCTGTTGGCTCTCAGGAGAGTGTGATCATCCAACACCTTGTCAATCAAGTGCAAAACTTTGGATGACAGAATCCTACAGTTTTGACTGGTGAAAAGAGCAACATGGCCTTTATCACACATTTGACTGACACTCAAGAGATTGTACTTGAGATTTTCCACATGATTAACATCATCAAATTTGATTTCTCCATTGGAGACAAAGCCCTTACCAATGATGTAACCCCTAGCATCATTGCCAAAAGAAACAAATCCCTTCTTTCCTTGAGAGTAGTCATGAAGAAGAGAGCTATTCCCAGTCATGTGCATAGATCCCCCACTGTCTACATACCAGATGCTACTTTGGCATGTTGAAGAACCCTGCAATAATAAACAATCAGTTAGTTTTAGAGACCCAAACCTTTTTGGTTTTGGGCCTGGTCTCATCAATAGATGGTAAACTAACAGGTTTATCTGAAACAACAGCCTGAGAGGAAGAAGATGGTGTAGAAGAGGAGTCCTTTGGCTTGGACCTCCTTTTCTGTGGTTTCAACATAGGAGCATCTAGTTGGTTAACTCTATCCAACAGATGTTGAACCATCATAACCAGCTGTGTCTGATTTTGTGATAAAGCTTTCAGCTCATCAGACATATTGCCAGTGGAGTTTGATAGGTTCCTATGTTGCACCTTCTTCTTCTGAGCATTCTCAGCTGTCACCTGTTTAACCCCTTCCTTTTTGGATTTCTTTGAGGACTTAAGGGTTACAGGATTTGATGTTGCTGATACAAATGTGGTCTCAAACTCAGTTTTCATTTTTACCATTTTCTCATTAATTTCTTCTTTTGTTTGAGTTTGGAACCTCTTTTGTACCAACAATCATCTGTAAGATGATTGAACAAACCACATACTTCACATGGTTTCTTCTTCATCTTAGGTTGATCATCAACTAAAGAGGGTGAAGCAACTGAAGACTTGTTCTTCAATGCTTTGGAAGCATTGTTGCTTTCTTGACTGCCTCTTTAGTAGTCTTCAAACTCTTTCTACTGGCAGTTTTCTTCTCTTTAGTACTGACAGCAGTTGAAGTTTGAACTTCAGGTGTTAAATCCTGCTCTCTAGTCCTTTCAGGACCTTCAGAATTAACTCCTGAGTTGATCAACTCATTAATCATGTGAGTGTCAGCATTTGAACCATCAACATCAGCTGATAGGTTCAAAGAGGGCTTGATGCTGACTGCTACTTCTGATTGTGCTGTATCAGAAGGTAGATCACATGATGTGATGGATTGGTTATCACTCTCACCATCAGATTCTTCCTCTGCTCTTGGGGTAAAATCTGTAGGTGGAGCAGTGTGATTGTAACCAATTCCAAACTTCACATTGGAAGCAGATTGCTTACTAAGAAGCATTTCAAAACCTTTGCATGATTGTACCCATCTATCACACTCTACCTGGGTAACTGCAAGGGTTTCTTTGAGATCTTTGTACTTCTCTAGAAGTACCTCTTCTCTAGCCTTATCATCAATTATTGGCAATTCAGTTTATAAATCTCATCATTTTTATCTTTAAGCACAGACTCAAACTCAGCTTTGTTTTTGGAAATTATTTGTTCTAGCTCAATGTTCTTATTAATTAGAGCTACATTTGCTTCTCTAATGGAAGCAAATGCTGCTATGCATGGTTAGAACATAATTTGGCTTTTGCCTCAGAGGATACCTGTGATACCTGAGGTGTAGAGGCATTAGAAAATGAAGTATCAGCAAACTCCAAAGCCATAAGAGCTAGATTCCCAAAAGGACTGTCACCACCATGTTGACCAGCACCTGAGAACAGTTGGTCATGACCAGACATGTCATCTGGTAAACTGCTCCAGTCAACAACTCCTGGGGTGAAGAAGCTGTGTTGTTGAGGTTGAGGTTGTTGATGAGATTGGGATGGCTGAGGTTCTGGTAGTGCATGAGGTTGTGGTGCCATAGGAACTTGAACTTGATTTGACTGTGGCATGTAATAACAAGGGTACGGATATGGCATTTGACCTGAGGAACAAAATATGCCGGAGATTGTTGTTGAGGATGATGACTAGAAGTGACAGGATGTTGCCCTCTGTGTTGTTGACTATTGCCAGGAAAAGTCACAAAGGGTGCAGTGGAGTTAGATCCAGTTGATCTACACTCTCTTGCAAAGTGTCCAAGCCTTTGGCATTTGTGACACCTCAACTTGCTCTTGTCAAAACCAACTTTGGTTTTGCCAGAGAGTCCTGGGAATTTTCTTCCAGTTCTTTTATAGAACTTCTGAGATCTGATATTTATCAGGCCATTTGGCTCAAAATATCCATCTCTTCTAAGTCGTCATCAGCAATCCCCTTGAGATCATCCATAATGAAGCATAAATTGTCATTATTACACCCAGTAAACTGACCATCAACACTCACAAATGCAGATTCAGAAGTGCTTGAAGAGAATTAATATGCTCATCATACTGGCATTCAGATGAAGCATATTCTGACTCATGACCACCAAGGCAGTGTTGCCTGGTACAAAGTCTTCAGTGAGCTTTCCAGATGAAGACAACTTTCTCTTCTGTTCTATCTCTCTCTCAAACGTGAGCAGTTTCCCATGGAGTTGGGTGAGAGATAGTTTGTCCAAACTTGCACTGGAGCGTAGGACAATAGTATATGTGTCCCATCTCTCAGGCAGTGATCTGAGAAATCTGTTATTCATCTGGATATTGTGTACTCAAGTTTGACCATTTTTAGTTCAGAGATCAAACAAGAGAACCGCTCATATTGTTGAGTCAGTGTCTCACCCTTTCTATGAGAGAATGTCTCATATTGTTGGGCAAGATTTCTCTATTATTTGCCAAGACCTCATCTGTTCCTCCAAATTGTTCTTTCAAGGCATTCCAGAGGTCATGGGCAGTTTCATGATGCATTAGCCCAGAATAGATTTCATTTGGCAGTGCCATGGCCAGAATTCCATGGGCTTTTGCATCAATTTCAAGCAACTTCTTATCCTCATCTGAGTATTGCTCCCTCCTCTTCGGAACCATTTGATTGGTTTCCGGGTTATTCACCATAGGCTTGTGTGGACCATGTACCACTGATGTCCAACAACCTGCGCTGTTAACAGACAGGTGATGGAGCATTCGTCTTTGCCATATGTTATACTCATTCCTAACCAGCATTGGTGGCTTGGTTGAGGAACCAGTATTGTGAGGATCATTGGAGGGAGTAGTCATTTTCAGTTCAGAAACAATTTAATTCAAGCTTTTAAAAGTTTTACACAGACCACAACAAACTCAATGAAAACCAAGAGAAGATCTCAGGATGGATGACCAGAAATACAGAAAATTCAATCTCTATAACCGTTTCTTGCAAAACAAAAGCTAATTCAATCAAACTTAGATCTTGAATAGCAGTTTCAATGATCAATTATTAGATCGATCAATGATTAACCTGCTCTGATACCATTTGACAGGATCAGCGATCACAAGTTTGATGTATTAGGGTTCAAAGCAGCGGAATACGAACAGGAATTAGACAAATTGTAGCAAGAAGTCGATGCTTGTATGCATTAAGAGCACATACGGTTATAGCGAGAGAATATATTTCTGATTCAAGGAATGTTTATAGATATGGAATGTTTCTAATCAAATCATTCATACATTCATTCATTCATCGAAATATTACAATAGGTTATCACTCCTT
The DNA here is from genome assembly GCA_025506515.1 of Flaveria trinervia. Classification (NCBI taxonomy): domain Eukaryota; kingdom Viridiplantae; phylum Streptophyta; class Magnoliopsida; order Asterales; family Asteraceae; genus Flaveria; species Flaveria trinervia. Next base: position 64,390,499 of record CM046451.1, read on the forward strand.
ATATAGAGTGCAACAATCACTGCTGTTATCACGGAAAGTGACAACTGGCAGATCTAATACAAAAATAACTAACTCTTAACAAACTACTGAAATGTTCACAACTACTGAGAACATATCAGAGTGTTAAGTACAGAATATAAAACTACTGATTAGAAACTACTGAAACTACAACGACTGAAGAACTAGCTCTTCAGTCGTTTTACAAAACTACTGAAACATAAAACTACTGAAACTAGAAATATAAAACTACTGATATCACAACTACTGAAGAAGTACTCTTCAGCAGTTGTGACAAACTACTGAGGCTTCAGTACTTGATCTTCAGACTTTGACCTTCAGGTGTTTCATCAGCTGATGACTTCAGTAGATATCATCAGCTGATGTCTTCAGTCTTTGTCTTCAGACTTTGTACGTCAGTTGTTGATCTTCAGCACTTGTAAACTCTTCAGCTGTTGTACTTCAGTACTTTGGTCTTTCAGCTTCAGCACTTGTGTTCTTCAGCTGTTGTACTTCAGCACTTTAGTTCGTCAGCTGTTGAAGTCTTCAGCACTTGATCTTCAGCTGTTGAAGTCTTCAGCACTTGTCAAACTGCTGATGAGGCTTTCAGCAGTTGTTGTGATACCATGTGGGACTTAGAGATTTTCTGATCTTGGCTCATTGGTTCTTTTGGTCCAACAGCCAACCATGTTGATCAGGAAAAAATCTCACCAATAAGAAGATTTGCAAGTGGATAGGTTCACCAATGAACAAATGACCATGGTGATACCCTATCCTTATCCTTGCCCCAAAGATACCTCATCTCATCATTTCACCAAAGATACCAGACCCATGATTGAGCATTATGATGATTCATCACATGAATCAAACGAAACACGAGAGGGGGCAAACCATTTCATGGACCAACCAACTTTGAAGGCACAACATCGATCCACCAAGCATTTCAAGTATCATAAGCCACCATTTGCTAATATGTTCCATCAATTTCCCTAGAATGTTATGCATGTAGGGTCAAGTCAAGCTAATGACTCATAAATTAAAAAAGCAATTCTTGGATGCAACCCATACTTTTGAAACAATTTGTGTTTATTTATTTATTTCTGTTATTATTTCATATTTCTTATGCATGCTTAAAAGGATTTTTGAGTACTCTTATTTTTTTCTTTTGGAACATGTTAGTGATCATTTTGATTTGAATCCTATCTCATGAAATCTTTTTAAGGCTTTGGAGAACTTTTTGGAAATTATCGTCGAATCTTAACGGGGGAGTTTTTCATTCACTTTTCTCACACCCCTATGCATTTGCATATTTTTGGTACGTTGAGGGTTTTCTTTTGTTTTTGTGAACTTTTTGCCTGTCTTTCAAAAATGCTCTCATTTTTGAAAATTTTATTATATTTATAATTTAAAAATATTGCATCCATGAATATTTATTTAAGATCCTCAAACATGATTGTGTTGTTTAGCATGATAGAATTACGAGAAACCTTGTGTATTAAGCTAAAATGTTATGGAATAGTCAGTGAGCATTGCAAGTTTAAAATATAATATTTATGTATATGTCTGAACCATGTCTTTATCCCTCCATTTCCGTAACTGTTTTGTACCCTTATCATATGATAACATGATTACATTGCTTGCTTACATTTATTATTGGGTTTGAGTGTGCCAGATGTGCATTTATGTGAGAACTTGCCTAAAATATGCATTTCAAGACCATAAACTAAGTTTTTTATGAAAATAATAAAGACATTTGGATAAATTATTTCTTGTAACCCTTTTCATTTTATTACCCCTACCCTTTAATTTCCACTAGTTACCATGTTGAGCATATATTGTTTTTATGTTTTTACCCACATATACAACCCACCTAGCCAAAATTGCCTTTTATATTTAAACTCTTATGTTAATTTATAGTTTTTGTTAGTTGTTTAGTTTGTAATTTCAAGTTATATTTTTGGAAATGTTTAAGTTAATTGAAGAAAAAAATGAGAAATAATTGAAAAAAATTTGATAAAAAATGAAGAAAAGAATATTCTATTAGTTTTGTTACTTCGTATTAGCTAAGAATGATCAAAAGTAAGTAACTTTTTGCTTTAAAAAGAAAAATCATAGTATTAGCTCATTTATTAAATGTTTTGAACTAGTTGTCAAATTCTTTTCCGTGTACTATTTGTGATTATATACATTTTGAATCAAATGAATTCGGCTTTTAACCATTTAGCCACTTTTACCAAAATTCCATACCTTACAGCCCAAGCCCCGTCCTGTTAAAGTCCTCTTGATTCATGCAATTGCTCATGTTAGTTGGTGAAGATCTGATCTCTTTACAAGCATATTACTATGTATGTCTCATCGATGGCATTAAGTGATTCACTTATATGCTTATACATACAAATAATCGGGTGTTGAGTGATTTTTATAATGAGATTACACTCATGTATAAATAAATGTCATAGGCATGTGATGCTCATTTGAATATTGCTAGTTTTTTAGAAGAACAAATTGTTTAAAACACTTGGTTTAATCTTATGAATGTGCTTTTCTCGACTGTTAATAATGAGTTTAGATCTTTATTTAACCAATGGATTGCTTTTTAATTTTCTATCAACGGGATCTATTTTGTTAAATTATTGTATTAGAGTTTGCTTGAGTACAAACAAAGATTAAGTGTGAGTATGTTTTATATGTGAATAAATATACATTTATATTATTCCTTATTTGAAGCATTTTTGTTACAAATTCATTTATTTATACACTTATTAGTGTTATATTTGAATGTTGTAGTCCCCTATGGTCATTTAATGATTTCTGATGGAAAATTGCATATTTTGTATGTGATCTTTTGACATTTGACTAGGAATGGCAACTAAAGTTTGAAAGTTTAGTTAAATTGGTCAAATACGCATCCTTATGCTTATAGAAAACCATGGTGTATGTCATGAATATCTCTTGTCATTAATATGATTTTTTTTGTAATCATGGTATGAAGTTTATGAGTTGAAGGGCAATTGTAGTTTTGTCTATTTTACACAAGTTGTGGTGGTTATTATGTGTTTATCATGTTAACTCTCCAAATATTTGTGGATTTACGTCACCTAACATGAGTCTAATTCATCTTTAATATTAACATAATTGTATCATTAGTTCATCATGGCCTAAAACTATACTACTATGTGATAGGTGCACTTACCTATTGTGTGTAGTTGGTTTAAGAGTAATAATTGTTTCTTAAATTAAAATTTAAATGCGTGAAAATTCCATTCTAAAAAAATATATACACTTTTCACACATTAGACCTCTGGCCTTGTCACAGTAAGAGATCTGGTATTCCTTTACTACCTCTAGCGACACATCACATGTGATCTTGACCATTTTGTTGTCCACTTCCTCACCTAGGTTGTCAGTTCTAATGAGTGTAATCATATTTTTTAAGGTACTTTCATTTGTAGATTAGCTCGTTGATGCATCATCATTCATGATCACAGTCATAAATTGACTGAGGGATGCATTATTATAGAGGTAGGCACAAGGATGATGAGTTATAGGGTCCTTACCACTCGTACCCTTGTCAAATTATAACTATTTATAGAAAGAGGAGTATCCAGATGTCGAGGAGGCTGTTAGTGGTGATGATGTTGAGGTTGCTGATGACAATGATGATGCTGCTAGAGTTTGTGCTAATGCTGCTATTGATGTGGGTGTTGGCATCGGGGAAGATGTTATAGCTTGGGGTCCTGAACCTCCACCTGATGCATTATTCAAAGGCCTTCTTAACTTTGGTTCTAGTCTTTCGTAGCCATATATATATGAGCTATTAGATTGATTGAGCGAGAATGTCTTAATATCCTCGGAGACTGGGGATTGGACACTCGTTCAGACTCTCGTTTGACCCCATTAGAAGAAGATGTAGTAGAGGTTCTTAACTTTTTTCCAGGGATAAAGACACCTCCATCCTCCCAGTCAGGAGATGCTAATGATGATGATGATGATGATGTTGATGATGGTGATGGGGAGAGAGCATGCACACGGAGGGCTAGTATGATGCCCATTGGCAACCTGATTATACTATTGTACTTTGTGCCAAGTTTTAAAAATTAAGACTATCACAATTAGCTCCTTTCTATTTTGGACTTTTAACAAAACAACCACTCTCTATCCTAAAATTCTTCCACCTTTAACCTTAGACAAATTTTTCAACACATCTAGACCTCTTGATTTATGCATACTATTTTAATGAGTAGACAAAGGTTTGATCATTTTTCAAGCTTATGATGTGCATATTTCATTTTGGTTATTGAGTGTCTACACATAATTCGACTATCCACACTAAGCAAACCCAAGAGTTGTTTCATCCTTATGAGAAATGTCAAGTTCGTGCAATCAACATGCCTTGGTAAGCTAAGATAACCATTAGTTTAAGAAAAAAATGAAATAACTCTAGGTTTATTTTTCATTGTGGTTTTTAAGGATCGCTTCTCCAAATTTGATTTCAATCATGCCTAAACTATATATTTGAATAATTGTTCATTTTTTTCTCCGAGATCATTTTTTCTTAATTACTTGATGAGAAATAAATGTTTAGGTGTGGGGATATTTGATATTCTAAAAAGATACATACTTTATTACATATTAATCTGCGTTTCATGAACATATTGTATAACTTTCATTGAATTGATAAATTAAATTACTTATTATATCAAACTACAGGTTCATGCAACTCTCTAGAGATAATGGATCAAAACATTTCAAATTAGAAGGCTCTAGCAGAAAGATGACAAATACAATCGTGCCTTGGCTAGGCACGGCTTTGCTAGTTGGTGTTCCTGAAGAAAGAAGCACAAACACAGCCTATGTATGGATAGTTGGTGATCAGCACACGTCTTATAACCATATTCTATTAGCTATATGATATGAGAATTACTAAGATGAACCAAATTTGACCCTATTCTATCAACTTCGTAACACTCGAATCACCAACAAGCCATTTATAAGTCGTATCCTTGGCCCTCTCCTTAAAAGCGGCATCCGTACCATCGAGCATGACCTGAACATGCAGTTTGATGTGAAGAACAACAATAACAAAGTAAAATTTCCTTGTTGCACTAGTATTTTATTTTAAAAAAGAGTAAATTTACCATTGGTCCTATGGTAATATTTAAATTTTGAATTTGGTCTCTAATCTATAAAGCATGCACATATAGTCCCTAATTTTCAAATTTTTTTAAATTTATAGTCCAATACTTTTATTAAATCAAAATGTTGGAAAATGAATATTTCTATCATTTGTTGGAACAACTAAGGTTGGTGCAATCAAATAAATACTTAAACAATTTTGGTGCAACTAATGAAGAACTTCGAAGGCAAATGGTGAGCTTCTGAAGGTCAAGTCTGAAAGAGCCTCCAAAGAGGAACTCAAACTTCCGAAGACAAAGTCTTCCTTCTTCCAAAGTTCAACCCTTAGAAGAATTTAAGACAGTGACTTCCAAAGCATGAAGGCCTGAAGAATGTCTCAAGCCTCGAAAGAAGTAGCCTCTTCCAAAGTATAAGTGGCTTCGGAAGAACTTGTTCTTCCAAAGCCAATTAACCATCGGAAAAACCTACTACGTACTAGTGGGCATATGTATGGTCCCTCTAACACTCTGCTGCAAATCTATGAGATACTGCATGGTGCTTTTCCCACTCCCATGTAGTTGACCAAACTGTATTCCAGTATTTATTCTTTATGAGTTAGTACAGTTACCAACTTTAGTTGGTGACAAAAGGTAAGTCATGGACATGTCATGACTCCCAATCTTAGATATTATTTTATCTAAGATACCTTACTTCTATTAATGTAGTATTTGTCTAGTTGTAAGTTCTAGCTGGTATTAAAGTATATCCAGCTGCAGGTAGTAGTATATATAGTTTCTCATTGTAACTCATGTAACATGCTTGAAAAGTCTTGTAGCACTTTGAGTTGAGAATTAATATATACAAGTATCTTGAAAAACCATTCTCGTGTGTTTTGTGCATACTTAGTATATTATTATCAATTCTAAGAGGTTTTTGCATCATCTATACGAGTGAGACTTAGTGAGTTTGAGAGACCATAATTGTTTTGAGTGATCAAACCCTATCCTACAATTGGTATTAGAGCTTCATAGGCTCTTGATTGTGAGATCTCACCATCCAAATCAACCTTTTTATCACTCATACACTCACTTTACTCAAAGTGGCCCTTAACCAAAAATCTAAATGTGAGATGGGGACGATGACCAAAGCTCCTATCATCACCCCTGAAAACTTCAGATCATGGAGAAGGAGTATTGAATGCTTCTTGAGATAACAACACAACAAAATGTGGAAGTCTATCACCAATGGTCCTTACAAGCCAAAGTTGCAGCATCAGGTGGAAATGGTGTTATGATAGAGAAGGCGGTGGAAGACTATTCTGATGAAGACAACAAACGGTTGGACACTGATAGCAAAGCTATGGCTATTCTGATGACTGCTATACCCAACTCCATCATGGGGGGTTTTGAGCATTATATGGCAGCCAAACAACTGTTTCATGGCTTGACCCATATGTACTCCGGCTCAAATGACTACAAGAAAGATTCACTGATAAACAATTTGACAACATCACTTATATTGCTAGAGCGACCCTTAGCCAACAATACTTCAGGTATATGCATCTTATTTCCCCCTTCGGTCTTTGGGAATAACTCTCGAATTGAGAGATCTTTCAAGAAAATTCATTAGTGCACTCCTAAATGAGTAGACATTCTACTGTGTCTCTGTCAAGAGGATATAAAACCTGAACCCCCTCACCATGACTAATTTATATGGCATCCTTGATGGATACCATGTAAAGCTGGAGAACAAGAAAGGCCACCAGGTGAGCAGACCCTCAAGCCTTCCTGCTAGCAACACTTTAATGGTTACTAAAGGCTCAAGAACCCCTCAACCTCAGCAATACCTGAGTTACTCCCAGTACACATCTTGTTCTTTTGGGCCATGCATCACGTTACCAGGCTCAACCAAGTCCCTTCCAGGAAAACTGTACTTTTGTCTTAGTAAATAGGCATTCTAGTGATTTTCAGTTTTGCTTTGATGATCCAGAATGTTTCAGCCTAGATGATGTCGAGTACATGGACATTGTCCAATAGATAGCTCTATTAACTTACAGGGCAAAAAATTTCTTTATGAGAACTGGAAGGCAATTTCCCCAAACCCAACTAACAACAAATTTGGGTTTGAGAATATAAATGGTAATGTTACAACTGTAACCAACATGGCCACTTTGTCAAGAAATGCAAGGCTCCCAAATGAAATCCTGGAACCTCTCAACCCTCCGCACATCACATTACACCTAAAGCCACAAGGAAGTCAACTGAACAACATATAGCTGCCGTAGCTTAAGAAGTTGATTGGAGCTTCATGGTACAGGATGTCACCATGCTCAAGCATTGATGGTTGAACTGATGACACAAGAGACATCCATATGACAAAAATAACTATGTGTGGATTGTAGACAGTGGATGCTCCAGGCACATGACTAGGAACATATATCTTCGTCAACAATTTCAATATTTTGATGGAGGTCCTGTTTAAATTGGAGGTGAGACCGGAGGATACATTTCAGGCAGAGGAAATGTATCCAATGTCAAGTAACGGTCAACAAAATAAACTTTTTCAAACAAATTGAACATAATCGTTTAAGTGTTTCTCAATTCCATGATCAAAAGCACCAAATTCTTTTCAACAACATGAGTGCGTTATCCTCATACCTAGGATTACCATTTCTCAAGAATGGTGCTTCTTAGATCTCCTAGAAAAAGGAATATGTACAAGTTGGATATGAACAATGCTTCCCCACTGGTTGAAGTTTCATGTTTTCTTTCAAAGTTGATAGTGATGAGTTAACTCTATGGCATAAACGTATGTGTCATGTCAATTTTAATACCATGAATAAATTGGCTACAAATAACGTGGTACATGGTGTGCCTAAAAACAAATTTTTCTGTTGAGACTCCTATGTTGCATGTCTCAAAAGGAAAGCAACATAGAGCATCTAACAAATCCAAAGAAGTTAACTCTATCACCACTCCATTACACTTATTGCACATGGATCTATTTGGTCCCACAAGTATAATGAGCATTGGAAGGAAATCATACTACCTTGTTATTGTTGATGATTTTACTAGATTTATATGGGTATTATTTTTAAGAATTAAAGATGAAACTACTGAAACTTTAAATTAAAATAGAGAATAAAATTGATTACAAGGTTAAGATAATTAGAAGTGATCAAAAGACTGAGTTTAAGAATAAGTTCTTGACTATTTTGTATCTCAAAAGAGATTTCCAGGTAATATAGTGCTCCTAGAACTCCTCAACAAAATGGTGTTGCTGAGAGGAGAAATTGGACACTTATTGAGGCTGCTCGAACTATGATAGTTTATTCAAAGCTGCCTCTAGCATTCTCGGTAGAGGCAGTCAGTACTGCATGCAATATGTAGAACAAAGTTCTTTTAGTGAAGCCATATGGAAAAACCCCTTATGAGTTAAGGAACAAGAGGCCACCATTGATTGGTCTTCTTAAGTCCTTGGCAATAGAAGTACCATACTTAACACAAAAGACAATTTGGAAAAATTTGCTGAAAAGCTGGATGATTGTTAGGACCGTGTACGTACGGAATACTAATTGATAATTCATGAAACAAATCAAGTAGTGCCGAATCCTATTTGATTGGCGATCTAATAAGTGGGGACGTTAACCTGAATGATATTGGAATGAACTAAACATTAAGAACGAGTAGGAATCGATCAAGAACGAACTTTGAAGTTGGATTGGCTTTCTTGGACGTTCCGGACAGCTAGGGTTCGTGTATACAAAGTATTCTCTCAATGGTTATCGAAATCTTATCATTTGTTATGTATTTCCATGAATTAAATGGTATTTATAGGTTTGTAGTTTTCATTCGTATGACTAAACCATTAGCATGGTTCAGTCGTACGACTGAATCATGCGATTGAGTCATACACATAACTAAAGGTTTAGTCGTGCGACTAAGTCAATCTTATGTCTCAATCATACGACTGATCCAGTCTCCTGGTTTAGTCGTGCGACTAGTCCATAAGCATGATGTATTCATGCGTATGGTCCATAAGTATGGTCCATTAGCATGAAGACTCATCCGACTAGGTTGAACACATTTCTCAATCATATTGACTAAGAACTATGTACAATAACTTCAAACCTATATAATAAGTTCATACACATGAATTATACTCAACACAATAATAATATGAAATAAATAGACATCAATAAGCATCAACCACATATTATATTTCATTGAATCACTTCATTACATATGTGTAAGACATGAAAGACTTTTACATTAAAGCTCATAAACTAGGAACATGATGTATCTACAAACTCCCCCTTGGTCCTAGTTTACTCTATTGTCTAACACTCTATACATGTTCTTTGAATTTATTGTACTTCTCATCTTTTCTAACTCCTGCATGTATTTCAAATGCAAAGCAGAGTCTTATGACATGTTGGAAATGGAGAGCTTGCACAATATCCTGCAAGTCATAGAACAGTGGCCACTTGTATAATGTGTAGACATCTTCAGCTGACAAGTTTGTAAGCCACATTAGGTCACATACCCTGATAGTCTCTATTTTTCCTTCTCTGTTCAGAACTATGACCGCTTCACCCATCCTCCAATCATAATACCACCATTTGAAGTATGGAGTGAAGTCACGAGGCATTTCTCGTAAGGGAATATTTGACATCATACGTGGAGGACTCTACTTCAACACAACTTTAGGTCTTCCAGATATAGGATCCACTTTAGACTTTCATATGTACCTCTTCGGTTGTTGACTGAAGTTTACCCATCTGGTGTGGTATTCCTTCTTTAATGCAGCCTCAAACTAACCTGACATCTTTCTTGGATTAGCATACAATAGATCTAAGCATGCCAGTTGGTTGAGCTCAAAACCAGGAAGAGTCTTCAGATCATGAGGATATCTAAAGTACTCGATTCCTTTCTCCCGTTTTATAGCATAAACATCTAAATCTTCAAAATACGCCCATGCAATAATCTTGCTTGACCCTTTTTGATGTCTTTTGACTTTGTAGAGCTTTGTGTAGGCATTATGATTTGGCGGCGTGCGTTAGGCTTTTATTTATGCAAAACAAGCTGCCCATTTAGCTTTCTTGATATCAACGTTTGCTTCCAAAGCTTGGGTTGTGCTTTCTTCTTTCTATTTTTCTTTCTTTACTTCATCCAACTTCACAAAAGTACCATAATCAAATGTTTCACCCAAGTTGGGGATAACATGTCCTTCCGGATAAGTGTACTGTGGATAGTGCTCTGCAGTGACATCTTCTCTCTATTTCATCTACATCGTTAAGCTCATCACCACTTGCCATGTTAATTGTTGGAGTATCTTTGACCAGCTCGTCAGGATTTAGCCTGAATATTTCAACAAGTTGTTCGTTCGTTAGGTCATGTATGATCTCTCCCTCTTTTGGAGTGTAGCTCATAGATCTCCTAACTATCCTTTGCAAGTCAAGAATCATGGTTAATTGAGTCTTGACCTGCTAAAGGGGTTGGACATCATACTCGTCTATTTTTTGAGCTTTAGCTATATGATTAAACATTAAGCACATCACAAATAAGTCAATACATAAAACATTAAGACATAAACACATATAATGATCAATAATTACATTAATGTAATATACAATTCAAGTAGAAAGGGTTTTTAAATACAAGGACATCTAAGAATTACTTTTGTCTTGATCTTTTGGTTCTTCAGCTGGAGGAGCTGAGGACAAGGCTCCTTGATCTTGGCTTCGTTTAGTACGCCTCTCTTGAGCTTGAGGAGAGGCTGATGCAGCAGCATCACCTTCCTGATCATCATCGTCCTCTCTATCTTTACCGCTTAGTCCTCCTTCACGAACATCCTCCTCAGAGTCATCTTCATCCTCATCCTCATCATGATCATCATCATCATCATAATCATCACCATCCTTGATCTTAATGTCTCAGACTTTGATCCCTTAAGATTTAGGAGTATCTTGTTGTTCTTCTTCTCAAGTTCATCAATCCTCTTTGCCGACACCAACACCAGCTCATTTTGACTTGTAAGTGCATGGTGGGCTCGGCCTAATGCCTCTCGTACTAAGCGCTCTTTTTACTCAGATGCACGATCTGCTTAGCCTAGGCTGCATTCACCTCCATCATCTTGTTTAGCTGAGTAACCCTTAGCTCATCAGTGGCAAGCAGCCTTAGCATACTACTGTTGAGGTTAGTAAGCTGCTCTTCTGAACCGATGTGGGATAGAGTGGGTCTAGCTATGAATATAGAGTGGGTGGAGGGACCTGCTTGGTGACTAGTGGTGGTACTAGTGGATGTGGTGAATATAGGAGGTGGAATCGGAGTGGGATGTGGTGTAGTGGCTGTGGTAGTGGTGGTGGATGGAGTTATAGTGGTAGTGGGAGTAATGGTGGTGGAAGTAGTAGCTGTGGTGGTTGTGGCTGGAATAATGGTGGTGGTGGTTGTGGCTAGAGTAGTGGTGTGGTGGTTGTTGCAGTGGTGGTGGTGGTTGTGGCTAGAGTAGTGGTGGTGGTGGTTGTTGCAGTGGTGGGTGTGATAGTGGTGGTGGTGGTAGAAGAAATGATCAAAGTAAATCTTGGCCTCTTGCTCTTCATCCTGTATGTTTGGGCCATCCTCTTCTTCCTGGAGCTCTTTGCAACAAGCGCTCCCCTTTGGCTGCTGGGCTGGTCAGGGGTATAAGTAAGGTCAGTAACATCAGCATCAGCACCCCTTGACTCAGCCTGGCCTTCGCCAACCGCCTCCATCCCTCTGTCTGTGGCCACAACTCGGCTCCCAACAGTCCTTACTAGATGCTCATCATCCGACTCCTCATCCTCATCTAACTGGAATTCTTGGTGGAAGGCAGCCTTCTCAGTTCCACGAGGTGCCTCACCACCTTGACCATCACCATGGTCGTCGTCATCATCGTCTTCGTCATCAGTAGGTAGCTCAATTGGCTCAACATCTGAGTCATTATCATTGTGACGTTACTTCTTGTGAGAGGACGACATATAATAGTCTCTTGACAGGGGGCTTCACCTGCTTCCCCCTGTAAGCTTTCATCCTACCAATGTCGTGTCGTCCATAACCTCCAGAACAATAGCATCATCCCTTTCCTTGGTAGCGAAGGAAGCTTCTCATCTATAATCAGCTGTAGAAACCGCGGGTACATCCTGAAGCCTTCCTTGCCCTTGGCTTCAAGGTTCTTAATCAGATACGAGAAGAGCATGCAAGAAAAACTGAACAGATGGTTCAGTACCAGTGCAACATATGCATTCTGGATTTGGTTGGACATTTCGTCAAATCCTCCCCGCCTGTAGGCTATACACTTAAGGATCTCATGTGCCAAATACTTGAATTGCGGGCACATGTGACTCTTGTTTAGTACACCGACATTTATGTCACCGGCGTACTTGATCCTCATAAAGCATCCCCGGACCGTTAGGAGATGTAGCTTAGTTGGGTAGGCTACATCCTCACCCATATCTAAGACCCGCCTCAGATCATCCTCGGTAATCTCGATCTCTTGTCCGACGATGGAGCTCCGTATATGATGTGGCTCAACAGACCTATCAACCCTAGCGCTTTCCCAGAAGGCTTGATGTATGGATCTGTAAGGTGTGCATGGGATAGAGAAGGCCTTGAAGATCCTCGATCTGCGCAGAAAGGCAATAATCCCTATGAACTTAGAAGCATTCATGGATGTAGAATCAAGGTGAGCACATATGTTGTGCTTGGTGCTCATAGTCCACCTATCAGCCATGTTGTTGCAACACAAGAGAAATATACGTTAGATTTATGCATCACAGAAGACAATTAAAACATAAACTGTTTTTGATTAACCTGGTTCAATCGTGCGATTGAGCCATACGACTGAGTTCAGTCATGCGTTTAAGCCTGCGGTTGAGTTCAGTCATGCGATTGAGTCAACGACTAAACTTAGTCGTATGGTAAGCTATGCGGTTGAGTCAGTCGTGCGATTGTGTCATCGATTGATTCATTCGTGCGATTGGATTCAGTCGTGCGTATGAACAAGACGAATGGAATCAAACGACTAGAGGTGTTTAGTCGTGCGAATGATGAATGCGACTAAGTTCAATCGTGCGAATGGAGTGTACAAATGAGTTCAATCGTACGAATAAGCTAGTCGTGCGACTGAAGGCTACTATTTTGGAAAAATCGAAGATTTTGATACTTTGACACAAAATACGATTTTCCGAAGAACACTTATTTTCCATATAGTGAAAAATCAAAACTTTAATGCTAGAAAACGTCAAAAACACTTTTTGACTCAAAAGGATGACTCTTTTGAAAGAAAACGTTATGTTTAACACCAAAACTAATCGAATCACACGCAAAATCAAGAGCCAAAGCTCTGATACCACTTGTTAGGACCGTGTATGTACAGAATGCTAACTGATAATGCATGAAACCAAATCAAATAGTGTGGAATCCTATTTGATTGGCGATCCAATCAGTGAGAACATTAACCTGGTCAATATAGGAATGAACTAAATGTTAAGAACGAGTAGGAATCGAACAAGAACGGACTTTGAAGTTGGATTGGCTTTCTTGGACGTTCTGGATGGCTAGGGTTCGTGTATTCGAAGTATTCTCTTAATGGTTATCGAAATCTTATCAATTGTTATGTTTTCCATGAATTAAGTGGTATTTATAGGTTTGTAGTTTTCATTTGTACCACTGAACCATTAGCATGGTTCAGTCGTGCGACTGAATCAAGCGATTGAGTCATACGCACGACTGAAGGTTTAGTCGTGCAATTGAGTCAATCTTATGTCTTAATCATACGACTGATCTAGTCTCCTGGTTTAGTCGTGCGACTGGTCCATAAGCATGATGTATTCATGCGTATGGTCCATAAGTATGGTCCATTAGCATGAAGGCTCATCCGACTTGGTGAACACATTGCTCAATCATTATTGACTAAGAACTATATACAATAACTTCAAACCCATATAATAAGTTCATACATATGAATTATACTCAACATAATAATAATATGAAATAAATAGACATCAATAAGCATCAACCACATATTATATTTCATTGAATCAATTCATTACATATGTGTAAGACATGAAAGACTTTTACATTAAAGCTCATAAACTAGGAACGTGATGCATCTACAATGATGCTATCTTTATTAGTTATTCCTCTACCTCTATTTCTTATAGAGTGCATAACAATAAAAATTAACAATTTGAGAAATCATCCAACATTGTTGTTAATGTGCACACTCCTTATGTTAAGGGGAATGGCCCTGATCATAATTTTCATTTAGAATTGTTTCCAAACAATTCTAAACCCTCTTGTGAAAATGTATTAGCTGGAACAGGTACTCAAAATGATTCTGATGATGATCAACTGTAAGGCTCTGTTCCCGGGAAGCCTCATAGTTGGTTAATCATAGGATAAAATCATTTTAATATCCCAAATATTGTAGCGGAATGAAATAGACATTCACTGAAACTTGTAGATCATATTGTACTTGTATAGTTGTTCCTAAAATGGAATAAGAACATTGTACTTTGATTTAAATTAAAATAAACAATTTCATAAATAAGGCTGCTATCCATTGCCATCGAAGTAGCTTCCCACCTTGTGCCATCCTCAGCAGCATCTTTATCTGCCAACTATTATGCATAAAAGTCAACTTTGCTGAGTGAGTTCTAATTTGAGTTAATATAAGAAGATATAAACTTTATCCTTCATATAATGACCATGCATACATCATCATACATAACATTTTGCATCTTAATAAGCATGTTTATATTATCTTTCATTCTTTTGTTATCTTTCACTTCATTATAAACGAGATTGCACAAAGCAAGGGCTCTGTTGATTAACAACGAATGTCAATCCCTATCGGTACACATCATCATGGTGGCTAACCCCTGATAGTTGATCCACACTGCAAGGCACATAGCTTGCTCATGAATATGGATCCTGTTGGTTTCTTTATGCCCAAGATACATAGAACATTGATGTGGTTAGTACGTTATGATCCAAGTCGGGTCATACCCAATAACAAGCTTAGCAAACACCAATTTTATTTAATTGATGATATGATCATGCAATTAAATAAATACACGAATTTAGAAAATGGGTTTTCTAAATAAGTTGCATATGAGATTGAACAACTTATATGGATATTTTGTTCATGGATATTATTCGTAATGTTGTTTAATTTAGTAAATAACATCAAATAATAAAAGTGTGTGTATGTTATATAATTAAAAGGTTAATTATATATCTATTTTAAAACATTGGTTTAATAAAATTAGTTTTTTGTTTTGGGGGGAAAACCCTATCTCTAGAACAAGTTTCGGCCGCCCCTTTTGGGGTGTGTGTCTTGCTTGTTTTTGAAACACTATGCTCCAAGAACTCACACACACTCTCCATCCTCTCATCTATCTCACATATGCAAGAACCTAAAGGCAAAACTCTCTCGAATCTAGAAGTAAATCTCGGCTGGAAAGGGGTTTTCAACAGCTTGATCTCGGCTGGAAGAAAGGTTTTCAGCAGCCTTTCAAGGTTCGTTTTGGTGGTGAAATCCTAGCAACAAAGGTGCTTGCTTGGTGCTTGTGGGTATCGATGCTTGAGGACATCTTTCCTTGATGTTTTGGCTGTTCAACAACATCATCTTATTCACCCAAAATCATTTTTCTGCAGCTTTACTAAAGGTAGTATGTATGGCTTGTTTTGGGTTGTTATTTCTTGTTGATAGCTAGTTCATACACATAAAAATGATCCTTATGTTCTTGGGTTTGTTGTTGTCATGTAATTAGCCTTAATTTTTCATATTACAATGATAATCATAAGGTTATATTCCACTGCGTTTTTCATAGTTTAAAGGTTAAACTAGTTTGACTAAGGTCCAACAAACCCAACATTGGCATCTAGAGCCGGATATGTGGATGGCTAGTTTCTTTTGTTCTTGTAAAATTGGTTTTGTGGGGCTTTAACAACCTTATAGGGGCTGTTTTGTGGTGATGGTTATAAATCCCCAACCTTTCAAGGTATATCTAACATGCTTGTGATTAAACCTTGAAAGAAAGATATCAACTGGTTGATTATATTTTTTTGTTTGGACAAAAGACCCTAAATTCTTGGTTTATGTTGGCTGAAAATTTAGGATCATATGGGTATTTATTTGGTTCTTGAATGTTGTATATGATGTTTCATATTGGTGCATAACCTAGCCTTAACTTGTGTTGATTTGGTTTTGAATGGATGTTTGTTTTGGTTGATTTCATTCATAATGGGTTGTAATATTATTCTTTTGTGTTTAGTATTTGGATGTAATTTATTTATTCATTCAATGGCAATGTAATAGATAGATTAAGTATGTTTTCTTTTATTAGAAAATTTGTTTTAGGATATAAATTTTGTAAAAGAAGATGCACAAGATGGAAGCACGAAAGGAAGACACAAGAGAAGGACTTGAAGCATTTGGATGCAAGTTCAAGTGGGGGTCTTTGGAGATCTCATCTTTGTGTTGTGTTCAACCTTAGGAAAGACCAAATGACAACACTTGTGATGGCAAACAAGTGTTGTCAACATAGTGGCTATGGTTATGCACATGTTGATTGTTGATATATGGATATGCTTAACAATCTAAATAAATTTTCACAACAAGCTGAATTTTTTGGTTCCTAATCATTAAGTGACTAATAAAAGGTTATTAAAAGGATTAATGATTTCAAAATAAAAGATATTTTATTAAAAGAGAACCATAGGGTACCATGTATTTGAAAGCATTCGAATACAAGGTACATAGAGTTTTCATAACTAGAATTAATGGAAACTAAAATCCCTTTGGAAACAAGTTAATGTAACATCTCGTATTTTTGTCAACTAAAAGTTAACTTTGTTACTTTTACAAGGGTTATTATGGTCAATTTTGAAACTCATGTTTTGTTTGTGCTTATTCATTACTGTCATTGGGTTTTTATGAAAGTTAATGGTAAATATTATATAATAATAATGTTAATATTAATAAAAGTAGAAATATTATTATGTAATAATAATAATAATAATAATAATAATATTTGTAATATAATAGAATAATAATAACAATAATCATGTTAATAATAATAATAATAAAAAAAATGTATAGTTATTTTTAAAACTTTAAGTAATTAATGTTTGGGGGCTTAATTGCAAAATTAGAAACTTTCATTAATAAGTTTTGCATAAAATGATAAATAATAAACTAGAGGGGCTAAATGTGCAATTAACCAAAAGTAAATCCCCCCCTTGTTTTCCCGTATTTCCGGCGAGAGGAGGCCGGCGCCTCCGGCCGAACTCCGGCGACTGTGTAAGGCTCTAAATAGCCGTTGAGAACCGAAATAAATCCTTTGAATCGCTTCGTGATCCCTATTCGAACCCTGACCATGTTAATGTCGAAGTAATGAGATGTTAACACCATTAATTGTAACCGAAACGTGCATTCAAGGTTCCCAACCGTTCGACTTGAAATTAATCCAATAGTGCTGAAGTTATTGAAGGGAAATCATCGGATTGTTTCCCTAAAGCTAATTGAACTCTCAATTTCACCTGATAAACAAACGAACACCAATTTCTACACATGAAAACGTCGCGGTCTGCAACTCAATCGAAAACCATCTTTTGTGCATCATAAACGAAAATTGACAGAGGGCTTTTGATCTTGTACACTGTTAGAAGCTCCCCGTGCAACGAATTTGATTGGCATCATTGTTTGAACATCGATCAAGCTCTGCAAGTGCGCGAACATTCTTCGTCTTCCCGCTGACAATTCGATCTCAAATCGGGTAAATAAATACATGTATCTGCTCGGTTTTACTTGGGGATTAAAAGCCCCAAGTTTAATTTCATTATCATAATCGAGTTGGGGTTCGATTTGGAATTACACGATTCTAGGGTTCATGGGTAATTTGGGGGTTTTGTTAACTTGGTATTTAAGAATTAAAACGCGTGATCTAATGCGGCGAGAGCCTTGGTCCACTGGTTACGTTAGCTCATCCCATGTTGGAGGTCCCGGGTTCGAACCCAGGGACCCCCCCCATTATTTTTTTTGAATTTCTGCAGTTAAAAAAAAAGAAGATGAATATTTCTAAAAATTTTAAAAATTTATCTTGTAAACTTTATTTATTTTAAACCATATAATTAATCCTCTTAAATTTATTTATAAAAGTATCTTCTATTTTAAAAGCTAATTATTTAACTAGTGTATAAATATATATATATATTATATATATAAATAAATAAATATATATATATATGTATATATATATATATATATATATATATATATATATATGTATATATATATATATATATTATATATATATATATATATTTCATATAAAATTTATACTAGTCTATACAAACCGCTATTTTCTAACGTGGCCCTAAATTATTAATTGAATCATGTTCATTTTATTATAGCATTTTATTTAAACGTTATAAATATTATAAAATTACTATAAGTGTTGTCCTTATTTTCTATAAGCAAATCATTCCACGAATATATAATTGATTTTCATTGGTTGATATAAATGACAAAAAACCCCAAATATCAAATTAAACCCTATTCCATGGTAACTCGTTAAACTTATTATCAAAGTTTAACCTTGTGAATATATATATATATATTTAGGTGCCTTGTGACGAAACGACTTTGGAACGACGCTCATTATTATCTTATTAATCTCCATCATCGTATACTTATTTTGGCATGTGAGCTTTCCTTGCCCCTTTTTCATATTTTCACATTATATTGGGGTGAAACATGATAGCTTATACATGATACACTTATACCTGTTTGAGACTTGTAAATCACATGCAATTCAACTTATTATTTTGTCATGGTTATTTGTGTATTGTAAGTGATTATATGAGATACATAGTTTGTTTACAATCATTAACTATTGCTAGCCTGGCGACGTCTTAGATCTTTGGGCCTGACAAGCCTATTTGGTGCTAAAGCCGAGGTATTGCCGGCTCCTGATGACGTATGCTTGTTCATCATTGGAACCAAATACACTTAGCCAATCTTTTATACTTGTAATCAAGTCGAGGTTTGGTTGTAACGATATGTGTTCTATAACCTTACTTGCTTATGAACTATGACATGAATTGCTACTTGTAACCTTTTTCATATTATGTATGAAAACCTTGGAAACTCACCAACTATTTTTAGTTGACTCTTATTTTTATCATGTTTCAGGTCAAGCTCAAGTTTAAAGTGATCCTTTTGAAGCATGCTATAATCTAAGGCTTGGACCTAGTTAATGAAATAAAAAAGTTTACATTATGTTATGTTATGTTTGAACTTATTACTTGTTTGAGACTTATGAATGTATTTCATTTCAAGACTTATGATAATAATATTTACATTTTAATATAGCGTTATGTGGCTGTGAACAATCTTAACCCTCACATCTCGACGTTTCCGCCGTCAAGGTTGGGGTGTGACAATTGGTATCATAGCCCATAACTATAGGGATTTAGGTTATTAGAAATGGTGACCTAGACTATAGCTTATGCATGAACCTCATAGGATAGTATTTATATTCTTGGAAACATATATTGTACATGCTACATAATGCTATACCTTACTTATGTGCAACCTGATGCCTTAGCATAGGTTTGCCTTGTAGTTGTTTAAACTTTGTTATTTGTCTCCCTAAACTTACTTTGACACTTTGACTCTCCCCGACAAATGAAACTTCCTAATCTTATTCTCGACGACACGTGGAATTGTATACTTATGCTTATGACTTGGATCCTTAGACTTATGTCTAATCTATGTTAAATCTCATCAACGTTTTGATTCATGAACCTAAGAAATTTGTGTGACACATGGACACCTGTATTCTGGAATTCCTGGCAAAAGGCCCTCGGGCTAAGGTAAGCATATCGCATAAATCCTACGGGACTAGTTATGCTTACCTGGGGATTTCTGGGATGAGTGATAAACTATGGTCTACATACACAAATTTCTAAGGCGAGTGGGTCAACTTACCTTAACATGTCAACGTTTCCAAATGGTGATGCGTTACCAAATGAAACCATTCTATGTGCCTTACAACTTTTGTCTTATCCTTGTTGAACATTAATCCTTGTTATTCCAATTCTCATATCTAACTCATTTGTATATTCCAGCATGTCTCGTCATCATGGAAAGCGTGGAAGTTCCGATCGTAACTTAGCCGCCATGATTGCTCGACAAATGGCTGCTGTCATCCCGACCATGGTTGCTCAACTTAATAGCACCTTAATGACCAACGCTAGCAACAATGGAAATGGTCATGGAGAGAATAGCAACAACCAAAACGGGAATAATCAATACGGGAATAATCAAACTTGCACTTTCAAACACTTTAGCTCTTACAAGCCCACTAGTTTTAGTGGCAAGGAAGGAGCCACTGGTCTTCTTGAGTGGTTCGAAAGCATGGAGAATACCTTTATCAATTGTGAGTGTCCCGATGCGCTCAAGGTTTGTTATGCCACTAGTATGCTCCAACAAAGGGCTCTTACCTGGTGGAATAGCGAGAAGAGAAACTGTGGTCCTGAAGCTGTGCTAGCACTTACCTGGGAGAGTTCAAGAACATCGCCATCGTGAAGTTTTGCCCAAGAAGTAATTGCAAAAGTTGGAAGAAGAGTTTTGGAACTTGAAGCAAAATGATGGTGATCATTTGGCCTACTCAACTAGGCATCATGAGTTGAGTATATTGCTGCCTCACATGGTCGACACTGTCCCCCGCAACATCAAGAAGTTCATTAAGGGTGTACCACCCCAAATTCAAGATGCTGTGGTGGGTAGCGACCCACAACCTTGGAAGAAGCCATTACTATCACCGCTCAACTCACCGAGAACCATATACGAGCGGGCACCATGTCTGTGAAGGGTGCAAAGAAGGTAGAGAAGACGGCTACCGATACTGTTAAGGAGACCAAAGCTGAACCGTCTTACAACAACAACAACAACAACAAAAAGCGCAAGTTCACACCGGCACACAACTATGCCGTGGCTGCACCCAAACAACCCCAAAGACAACTTGTACCTGCAGCTGCACCTGTGGCACAAGTGCTTGGGGCTAGGGCTTATGCTGGTCCTCAGCCTATGTGCAACACGTGTAGGTATCATCATCCGGGGAATCAACCATGCCGCATTTGCAACTTATGCGGTAAATATGGTCATTTGGTGGCGACTTGCCACCGTGCACCTAACAATGTCGCTGTGGTCACAAACGAGTTTGCTACAACTGTGGGGAACCTAGTCATTTTCACCACAATGCCCTCATCTTGTGGGTAATGTTCCACAAGCCCGAGGACATGCTTTCAACATCAACGCCCACCAAGCACAAGCAAACAACGATGTGGTGAATGGTATGTCAACTCACCTTTAACTTTTGTGATCCGTTTCTCTTCATACTATACCTAAATCGTTCAATATCTTAAAAATTGACCAGGTATGTTCCTTATTAACAAAACTTATGCCTATGTCCTATTTGATTCTGGAGCCGATAAAAGTTTTGTTTCATTAGAGTTTGAAACCATACTTGCTAAGCCACATACGAAACTAGAAAGACCTCTTACTGTTGAAGTTGCCGATGGAGAATCGATCACCATTGACGTCATCATTCGTGATTGCATCTTAAGTCTTGACACGCATGATTTTCTTATCGATCTTATCCCTATGAAACTTGGAAGCTTCGACGTCATCATTGGTATGGATTTGTTAGCCAAACACCATGCCGAGATCATTTGTTTCGAGAAGTGCATCCGTATACCGTTACCTTCTGGTGATACTTTGAAGGTGTTCGGTGAAAAATCTTCCAAAGGACTTAAACTCATGTCCTGCACTCAAGCCCGAAAATGCTTAAGCAAGAAGTATATGGCTTTCTTGGCTTATGTGGTCAACACGAAAGTCAATGGGAAAGAACTTAAGGATGTCCCTATCGTACGAGACTTTCCTGAAGTATTTCCCGATGACCTTAGTGGTTTACCTCCAGTGCGTGAAGTTGAGTTTAAAATCGACTTGATACCAGGAGCAAACCCCGTGGCTAATTCACCATATCGGCTTGCACCATCGGAAATGCAAGAACTCTCTAGTCAACTTCAAGAGCTGTCCGAGAAGGGCTTCATCCGTCCTAGTTCTTCGCCTTGGGGTGCACCTGTTCTATTCGTGAAGAAGAAAGATGGATCGTTTCGTATGTCCATCGATTATCGTGAGCTTAACAAGCTTACCATCAAGAACCGTTATCCTCTTCCCCGTATTGATGATTTGTTTGACCAACTTCAAGGAGCTGCTATTTTCTCGAAGATCAATTACGTTCTCGCTATCATCAATTGCGAGTCCATGATGATGATATCCCAAAGACCGCTTTTCGTACTCGTTATGGACACTATGAGTTTATGGTGATGCCTTTTGGTTTAACCAATGCTCCTGCTGTCTTCATGGATCTCATGAACCGAGTATGCAAGCCTTATCTAGACAATTTTGTGATCGTCTTCATTGATGACATACTTATCTATTCCAAGTCCAACACCGATCATGAGCTGCATTTGAGATTGGTTCTTGAGTTGTTGAAGAATGAGCAATTGTACGCAAAGTTCTCGAAGTGTGACTTCTGGCTCGAGGAAGTTCAATTTCTAGGACACGTGGTGAACAGCCAAGGAATTCACGTTGATCCTGCAAAGGTAGAAGCTGTGAAGAATTGGTATGTTCCTACTACTCCTACGAAGTTCGTTCTTTTCTTGGTCTTGCTAGTTATTATCAGCGATTCATTGCCAATTTCTCGAGGATCGCGAAACCGCTCACTACGTTGACACAAAAGAATAAACCATTCAAGTGGGGTTCCAAGCAAGAAGAAGCTTTTGAAGCGTTAAAACATAACTTATGCAATGCTCTTATCTTGACCCTACCCGATGGGAACGACGATTTCACCGTGTATTGTGATGCATCCAAACAAGGCCTTGGTTGTGTTCTTATGCAACGAGGGAAGGTCATAGCTTACGCATCGAGGCAATTGAAGGTTCACGAGGTGAATTACACAACTCATGATCTCGAGCTTGGTGCTGTGGTATTTGCTTTGAAGATTTGGAGGCACTACCTGTATAGTACGCAATGTATAGTCTACACCGATCACAAAAGCCTTCAACACGTTTTCAATCAAAAAGATCTCAACATGAGATAACGTCGTTGGGTGGAGTTGATTAGTGACTATGATTGTGACATTTGTTACCATCCTGGTAAAGCAAACGTTGTAGCCGAAGCACTAAGCCGAAAGATTCACAACAAGATGATCTCATTTCAAGAAATTCGCGATCGACGTCAATGGTTTGACACTTTGGGTGAGTTCGATACTGAGATCCGACTAGATGTCAACGAGACCACCGTACTACTACAAAACCTGAGAATAGATAGTGACATCGAGTCTAGCATCCTGGAGGCTCAACAAATGGTTCAACGAGAAGGAAGAATGAAGGATGAATTGGAGCACAATCTTCTAACCCAATTGGAAACGAAACCAATGGGTTGATGTACTTCGCCAATCGCATTTAGATTCCAAATCGCGATAACATTAGTACCTTTATTATGAACGAAGCTCATCAAACTCGTTATTCTATTCATCCTGGTTCCGATAAGATGTACATGGACCTACGTGGTCAATATTGGTGGCTGGAATGAAGAAAGACATAGCGACTTATGTAGCTAAGTGCCTCACCTGTACGAAGGTTAAAGCCGAACATCAACATCCAAGTGGATTACTTGAGCAACCCGAGATTCCTATGTGGAAATGGGAACACATATCCATGGACTTTATAACAAAGCTACACCGAACCTCTCGAGGACATGATAGCATATGGGTGATCGTTGACCGATTGACCAAGTCGGCACATTTTATACCCATACGTGACACTTACAAGACATCAAAGTTAGCTCGTATATACGTCGATGAGATTGTAAGTCATCATGGGGTACCTCTGCACATCATATCCGACCGAGACGCTCGTTTCACTTCGCATTTTTGGTCGTCTATGCAAGAACTCTTGGGTACACAATTGGACCTAAGCACGGCTTACCATCCTCAAACTCATGGTCAAACCGAGCGAACGATTCAAACCTTGGAGGATTTGCTACGCCTTTGTGTTCTTGACTTTGGTGGCGATTGGGATACGCATCTACCGCTCGCGGAATTTTCGTATAAAAATAGTTACCACTCGAGTATCAAGATGGCACCGTTTGAAGCACTTTATGGTCGAAAATGTCGTTCACCGATCTGTTGGACCGACATTGGTGAAAACTTCATCACTGGTCCTGAACTTATACAAGAGACGACCGATAAAGTTTCTATTATTCGCAAGAACCTTGAAGTGGCGAGAAGTCGTCAAAAGAGCTATGCCGACAAGCGACGTAAGCCATTGGAATTCCAAGTTGGGGAGATGGTTCTTCTTAAGGTTTCACCGTGGAAAGGTGTGGTTCGCTTTGGAAAGAAGGGCGAACTGGCTCCAAGGTTTGTAGGACCTATCAAAATCCTGAAAAGGATTGGAAAAGTGGCTTATAAACTAGAGTTACCTTCCGACCTTAGTGGAATTCATCCTGTGTTCCACATCTCAAATTTGAGAAAGTGTTTGACTGACAAAAGTCTGTATGTTCCGCTGGAAGACATCCAGATCGACGAGTCCTTGCATTTCGTCGAGAAACCTATTGAAATCATGGATCGTATAATGAAGAAGACTAGAACCACGACAACCCCAATCGTCAAGGTTCGTTGGGAAAATAAACGTGGCGCTGAATTTACTTGGGAACGTGAGGAGCACATGAAGAAGAGATACCCATTCTTATTTGTATAGTTTCATTTCTTTTAATTTCGGGACGAAATTCTTTTAAGTTGGGGAGACTGTAACATCTCGTATTTTTGTCAACTAAAAGTTAACTTTGTTTACTCTTACAAGGGTTATTATGGTCAATTTTGAAACTCATGTTTTGTTTGTGCTTATTCATTACTGTCATTGGGTTTTTTTTATGAAAGTTAATCGTAAATATTATATAATAACAATATTAATATTAATAAAATTAGAAATATTATTATGTAATAATAATAATAATAATAATATTTGTAATATAATAGAATAATAATAACAATAATCATGTTAATAATAATAATAAAAAAAATTGTATAGTTATTAAACTTAACAAGTTTTTAAAACTTTAAGTAATTAAAGTTTGGGGGCTGAATTGCAAAATTAGAAACTTTAATTAATAGGTTTTGCATAAAATGATAAATAATAAACTAGAGGGGCTAAATGTGCAATTAACCAAAAGTAAATCCCCCCATGTTTTCCCCGTATTTGCGGCGAGAAGAGGCAGGCGCCTCCGGCGAAACTCCGGCGACTGTGTAAGGCTCTAAATAGCCGTTGAGAACCGAAATAAATCCTTTGAATCGCTTCGTGATCCCTATTCGAACCCTGACCATGTTTAATGTCGAAGTAATGAGATGTTAACACCATTTAAATTGTAACCAAAACGTGCATTCAAGGTTCCCAGCCGTTCGACTTGAAACTGATCCAATAATGCTGAAGTTATTGAAGGGAAATCATCGGATTGTTTCCCTAAAGCTAATTGAACTCTCAAATTCACCTGATAAACAAACGAACACCAACTTCTACACACGAAAACGTCGCGGTCTGCAACTCAATCGAAAACCATCTTTTGTGCATCATAAACGAAAATTGATAGAGGGCTTTTGATCTTGTACACCGTTAGAAACTCCCCGTGCAACGAATTTTATTGGCATCATTGTTTGAACATCGATCAAGCTCTGGAAGTGCGCGAACATTCTTCGTCTTTCCCGCTGACAATTCGATCTCAAATCGGGTAAATAAATACATGTATCTGCTCGGTTTTACTTGGGGATTAAAAGCCCCAAGTTTAATTTCATTATCATAATCGAATTGGGGTTCGATTTGGAATTACACGATTCTAGGGTTCATGGGTAATTTGGGGGTTTTGTTAACTTAGTATTTAAGAATTAAAACGCGTGATCTAATGCGGCCGAGAGCCTTGGTCCACTGGTTACGTTCGCTCATCCCATGTTGGAGGTCCCGGGTTGAAACCCAGGGACCCCGCCATTATTTTTTTTTTATTTTTGAATTTCTGCAGTTAAAAAAAAAGAAGATGAATATTTCTAAAAATTTTAAAAATTTATCTTGTAAACTTTATTTATTTTAAAACATTTAATTAATCCTCTTAAATTTATTTATAAAAGTATCCTTCTATTTTAAAAGCTAATTATTTAACTAGTGTATAATATCTATATATATATATACATACATACATACATACATATATATATATATATATATATATAATATATATATATATATTTCATATAAAATTTATACTAGCCTATACAAACTGCTATTTTCTAACGTGGCCCTAAATTATTAATTGAATCATGTTCATTTTATTATAGCATTTTATTTAAACGTTATAAATATTATAAAATTACTATAAGTGTTGTCCTTATTTTTTATAAGCAAATCATTTCCACGAAGATATAATTGATTTTCATTGGTTGATATAAATGACAAAAAACCCCAAACATCAAATTAAACCCTATTCCATGGTAACTCGTTAAACTTATTATCAAACTTTAACCTTGTGAATATATATATATATATATATTTAGGTGCCTTGTGACGAAACGACTTTGGAATGACGCTCATTATTAATCTTATTAATCTCCATCATCGTATACTTATTTTGGCATGTGAGCTTTCCTTGCCTCTTTTTCATATTTTCACATTAATTTTGGGTGAAACATGATAGCTTATACATGATACACTTATACACGTTTGAGACTTGTAAATCACATGCAATTCAACTTATTATTTTGTCATGGTTATTTGTGTATTGTAAGTGATTATATGAGATACATAGTTTGTTTACAATCATTAACTATTGCTAGCCTGGCGACGTCTTAGATCTTTGGGCCTGACAAGCCTATTTGGTGCTAAAGCCGAGGTATTGCCGGCTCCTGATGACGTATGCTTGTTCATCATGGGAACCAAATACACTTAGCCAATCTTTTATACTTGTAATCAAGTCGAGGTTTGGTTGTAACGATATGTGTTCTATAACCTTACTTGCTTATGACCTATGACATGAATTGCTACTTGTAACCTTTTTCATATTATGTATGAAAACCTTGGAAACTCACCAACTATTTTTAGTTGACTCTTATTTTTATCATGTTTCAGGTCAACCTCAAGTTTAAAGTGATCCTTTTGAAGCATGCTATAATCTAAGGCTTGGACCTAGTTAATGAAATAAAAAAGTTTACATTATGTTATGTTATGTTTGAACTTATTACTTGTTTAAAACTTATGATTGTATTTCATTTCAAGACTTATGATAATAATATTTACATTTTAATATAGCGTTATATGACTGTGAACAATCTTAACCCTCACATCTCGACGTTTCCGCCGTGAAGGTTGGGGTGTGACATTAAACACCATCCTTTTACACGACACTCGAATCACTTGAGAACTACGTGTGGGATAAAGGTCACCTAACCACTTTTAGGGAACTTGTGTGTTTGAGGTGAGTTTAACATATTTGTGGGATAAAGGTCACCTAACCGCTTGTATGTGTAAACTCACACGTGTGTGTAAGTAGGACGACTTGAATTGGAAACCATGTGCATAGGGTCACCGATGCATGGCGTACAATGGTGTTGATGGGATTTTACATGCCGACTAAACATAAGATGTTTAACCAATCCCATAAAGCTAGAAGTTGCAATAGGTTGCAATTGTCAAATGTTGACTACCTTGTTAATTTAAATAATGGGATAAAGGTCACCTAACCATCATTTAAATGTAACGTTGGATTCTAGATTTTAATTATTAATTGTCTATGAGACGTGTAAAGGGTATTAATAATTAAAATGCAAATTTTCAAAAATACTAAAATGAACTTTGTAATTTTGTAGAAATGGCCGCAAACAATAATGCTACCACCCCGACCGTCCCTACCCTATCACTGAGAACAATCTTAGAAAGGGATTGTCTTAACCATAATAACTTTATGGACTAGTATCAAAACTTGAGAATTTTTCTCAAGTAAGAGAAAAGGGCCTATGTCCTTGACGATCCTATTCCTGACCAACCCGATCCCGAGGATGTTGAGGCCTACAACGATTGGCTTCAATACACTGAGGATTCCATGCAGGTTTCCTGCCTCATGTTGGGAACTATGATTCCCGAACTCCAAAAGGACTTGGAACAATTGGGGCATATGACATAATTACCCAGTTGAAGGAAATGTTCCTTCAAGAAGCTAGGGTAGAGCGTTACGAAACGGTTCGAGCGCTTCATGCGTATCATATGGAAGAAACCCAATCGGTATCATCTTATGTTCTTAAGATGAAATGCCACGTTGATCGCCTCGAGAGGCTTAATTGTCCCGTCTCAAAAGAGCTAGCCACAGATTTTATCCTTAATGGCCTAACTAAAAGGTTTGAGATGTTCATAATGAATTACAATATGAACGGGTGGGACAAGAGTATTGGTGAGCTTCACGCAATGCTCAAAACAGCCAAGGCAGGGATGGGTAGAAAGGTTCTACCTGTTCTTTCGATCAATGAGGGAGGCAATAAGAAAAGGCCATTCCCTGATCCCAAGGCAAATATTGCCAAAGGAAAGGGGTACATCAAAGGAAAGGGGAAAGGAAAGGCTAAAGCATAACCTC
This sequence comes from Flaveria trinervia, assembly GCA_025506515.1. Taxonomy (NCBI): domain Eukaryota; kingdom Viridiplantae; phylum Streptophyta; class Magnoliopsida; order Asterales; family Asteraceae; genus Flaveria; species Flaveria trinervia. The sequence continues at coordinate 64,419,371 of CM046451.1, forward strand.
CAAAGCCTAAGCTTAAGAAGCCTAAGGTAACGGAGAACGATCATGCTTTGAGTGTGGAGAGATAGGACATTTGAAAAGGAATTGTCCAACCTATCTCAAAGAGTTGAGAAACAAGAGGGATGCTAGGCAAACCTCATGTACAACTTTCATAATTCACATTGGTTGAAATGTTATTTCTTCAAACACATGGGTATTGGATACCGGATGTGGAACTCTTTTTTGCAATTTGTTGCAGGGGTTCATAGGAAATAAGCACTTCAAGAAGGGAGACACAAGTCTCTACATGGGCAACGGAGCAAAAGTTGATGTCGAAGCCCAAGGAGACAATATTTTGAAACTTTCAAATACTTTGGAAGTTGTCATTAAGAACATAATTTTGATTTCCCTTTTAGAACAATGTGGTTATGAATTAAAGTTTGTTCAATGGTATTTATGTTTGTATGGATGATGTATTTTATTTCAAGGCTATGCCTTTTAATGGAATCTATGAATTGGTTCATGATGATTCATCCTATAATAGCTCATTATACCAAACAAGCACCAAGAAACTTAAAATGGGTTTAAGTGATTCTTATCTTTGACATTGTCGTCTTGGTCACATAAACAAGAATCAGATTCAAACACCTCAAAAGAATGGTCTTTTGAAAATCAAATAAAAATGTTTCATTTGACAAGTGTGAATCTTGTTTACAAGCTAGATGACCAAGTCGCCCTTTAGTGGCATTAACAAGAGGGCAAAAGACTTATTGGGTATCATACATTTGGATGTATGTGGCCCTTTAAAGACAATGACTAGAAATGGTGAAAGATACTTCATTACATTTACTGACGATTATAGTCGCTATGGTTATGTGTACATGATGACACACAAACATGAAGCTTTTGAAATGTTCAAAACTTTCAAGAATGAAGTAGAAAATCAACTCAATAAAACTATCAAAGTTCTTCGTTCAGATAGAGGAGTTGAATACCACAGTGATGCTTTTAGTACCATCTAAGAAGTTGTGGGATCATCTCACAACTTACTCCACCTGGAACACCGCATCATAATGGTGCGTCTGAAAGGAGAAATCGAACCCTATTGGATATGGTTCAATCTATGATGGCTATAAGCTCACTACCTCTATCATTTTGGGGTTTGGAAATTGCTCTCCGAGGCTCGTATTTTGAATATGGCCCTGACCAAGATAGTCGATTCACTAAGTGTATATTTGTTGGATATCCCAAAGATTGTATATGATACTTCTTCTTTGATCCAACCGAGCAAGAGTATTTTTTTGCTTGAAAGGCTGAGTTCTTGGAAACTAAGTTCCTTATGGAAGGGATAACGTATAGAATACTAGAATTTTGATGACGACAAAAATCCACAAGCTGATACACGTTTGGTTGACACTAGCAATCAACAAGAGGTTGTTGATGATGATCAAGAGGTTGATCAATACATACAAAACGTTCGCAGATCTGGTAGAGTTAGCATTCCACGTGAAAGATATGAATCTTTCATGAATGGATTCTATGTGGTTGACTCGATGCGTCAACTACATACCATGAAGCTATATCTAATTTGGATTGTGACAAATGGCTGGATGCCATGAACGTTGAGATGCAATCCATGTATGACAATCAAGTTTAGGAATTGGTTGACCCTCCACTTAAGTCCAAACCGGTTGGATGCAAATGGGTTTCAAGAAGAAAATAGATATACATGGAAACTTGGATACTTACAAATCAAGACTTGTAGCAAAAGGTTTCAACCAAACTCAAAGGGTTGATTATGATGAAACCTTCTCGCCTGTGGCAATGCTAAAGTCAATTAGGATATTATTTGCCATAACTACATATTATGACTATGAGATTTGGCAAATGGATGTGAAAATTGCTTATCTTAATGGACATCTCGAAGAGGCTGTCCATATGGTTCAGCCAGATGGTTTTGTCGATCAACAACATCCTAAAACTATGCAAGTTAAAGAAGTCAATCTATGGATTGAATCAAACATCGAGAAGTTGGAATAAACGTTTTGATGAAGAGATCAAGAAATTTGATTTCATCAAGAACGCTGACGAGGCTTGTGTATATACGAAGGCTAGTGGGAGCATAATAACATTCTTAGTATTGTATGTTGATGACATACTACCTTTTGGAAATGATATTCCAACCATGGAAGATGTCAAAACCTGGCTTGGAAGTTGTTCTTCCATAGAATCTCGGTGAAGCCGCCTATATTTTGGGAATATAGATCTATAGGGATAGATCGAGGCGGTTGATAGCTTTAAATCAAAGTGCATATATTAATAAAGTCTTGAAAAGGTTCAAGATGGAACAACTCTAATAAAGGTATGGTACCTATTCAAAGAGGGACAATATTGAGTACATCTCAATGTCCAAGCTCAAAGGATGAGCAAGATCAAATGAAGGACATCCCATATGCATCAGCTATAGGATCCATCATGCGATGATATGCACTAGATCAGACGTGCCATGCATGTTGATCATGACGAGCAGATATCAGCAGAATCCAGGTAATAGCCATTGGATGGTTATTAAAAGTATATTGAAATACCTTAGGAGGACTAAGGAAATGTTTCTAATATATGGATCTGATGAAGAGGAACTCGTTGTAAATGGTTACACGGATGCGAGTTCCAAACCGTTTGAGATGGTTATCGATCACAATCGTGGTATGTCTTCATTATGAATGGAGTAGCATTGTCCACTACAAAGTCCGAATACATAGCCGCATCATCAGCAGCTTAGGAAGCTGCATGGATAAGAAATTTATCACCTTCCTAGGTGGTCTCTACCATTCAAGACCCCTAGAAATCATTTTGTGATAATGTGGGTACGATTGCATAAATCTAGGTACCCTGTGCACTTAAAAAGGCTAGGCACATTGAGTGGAAATTCAACTACATACGGGATGAAGTTGAAAAGTGAAAAATATGTATTCGTAAAGTTCACACCGATCAATACATTACGGATCCACTCACGAAGCTCCTTGAAAGGGCAAAGCATGATAGTCATACTTGTGCCTTAGGACTTTGATATTCTAGTGACCGGAATTGATTTCTTTAGTATTAAAATTTTGAAACAATGTAATATTTAATTCTTTATATGCTTGTGATATTTTGAGTTATATTCATTTTAGCATGTATACATCCATGAATATGTTTATTATTCTCAATGTCCGTAGTCGGTCATGTTTGTGGGAACAGATATGAACGTAAGACTATTATGAAATGGATTGGTGGATATTCATAAGGAATGAATATAGAGCAATTAGTTGCTGCCAAGGTTCATAGATATTTGTAGGATACAAATATTGGACTGACCCACATCTCAATTTTACTACATGGAATCTTCTAGATTGATCATAAGTAATTTTGAGTAAAGGCGAATATCATTTGGTATCCTCGACCTGAGATACATATTGGGTTTTGATATTCACAAAATGTTATACCTTGAACTACTTCTTCGCTGCTCTGAAATAATGGGCAGTACATAAGGGTATGTCTAGGTGTGACACGAGGTGATTGTGAAAAACGTATGTACTGAAGATGGAATTTGTTCCTCTTATTCATTGAGAGCAAGATATCTAAGGCCTGATTAAGTTAAATCAACAAGGAATGATCATTCTATGTCCTCGGGTTTAAGATGACATCTGTAACAAAAGGATAAATGATTGATTCACCTAAATCGTTTCAAGTTGGATACTTGAAGGGGATGATGTTATTGAATGGCTTTCAGTCATGCATATTAAGGGTAGTAAACCGTTGTTAGGCGGTACTTACTGCTTACATCAATGTGCTATGAATCTTGTGCAAGTGGGAGATTGTTGGTTTCTTTATGCCCAAGATACATAGAACATTGATGTGGTTAGTACGTTATGATCCAAGTCGGGTCATACCCAATAAAAAGCTTAGCAAACACCAAATATTATTTAATTGATGATATGATCATGCAATAAATAAATACACCAATTTAGAAAATGGATTTTCTAAATAAGTTGCATATGAGATTGAACAACTTATATGGATATTTTGTTCATGGATATTATTCATAATGTTGTTTAATTTAGTTAAATAACATCAAATAATAAAAGTGTGTATGTTATATAATTAAAAGGTTAATTATATATCTATTTTAAAACATTGGTTTAATAAAATTGGTTTTTGGTTTTGGGGGGAAAATCCTATCTCTAGAACAAGTTTCGGCCGCCCCTTTTGGGCTGTGTGTCTTGCTTGTTTTTGAAACAGTATGCTCCAAGAACTCACACACACTCTCTATCCTCTCATCTCTCTCACATATGCAAGAACCTAAAGGCAAAACTCTCTCCAATCTAGAAGTAAATCTCGGCTGGAAAGGGGTTTTCAGCAGCTTGATCTCGGCTGGAAGAAAGGTTTTCAGCAGCCTTTGAAGGTTTGTTTTGGTGGTGAAATCCTAGCAACAAAGGTGCTTGCTTGGTGCTTGTGGGTATGGATGCTTGAGGACATCTTTCGTTGATGTTTTGGCTGTTCTACAACATCATCTTCTTCACCCAAAATCGTTTTTCTGCAGCTTTACTAAAGGTAGTATGTATGGCTTGTTTTGGGTTGTTATTTCTTGTTGATAGCTAGTTCATACACATATAATGATCCTTATGTTCTTGGGTTTGTTGTTGTCATGTTATTAGCCTTAATAATTCAGATTACAATGATAATCATAAGGTTATATTCCGCTGGGTTTTTCATAGTTTAAAGGTTAAACTAGTTTGACTAAGGTCCAACAAACCCAACAGATCCATCATCATACATCATACTCACATAAGTGAGGTCTATCATAGTGCTTAAAAGACTTTTCATGATCGTTGGGCCCAGGTAACATTCATCAAGTTCCATTTTTTATTAGTATTATCTTCCACTTTAATATATAATATGTAATTATTGATTACATAACATACCAAGTACAATCCATCATAAAACATAAATCGACCCTCTACGGAACAACGGGGGTTTGGGGGTGGCAACCCCTTACAACGGGGTACTAGGGGCAGCAGCCCCTAGTGGGGTCCAAGTGGTAACGCCCCTCGCTAGGCCCGGGTTGACCTGGAAAAGCTTATAAATAAGGGGATCTAGAACTCACCTGAATGTCGTGAGTAACTTCTAAACTAAGCATTCGAAGCTAGGATCACACTACACTGCCTGCAGATATGATAACACTCAAAGGGGTTAATGTCTACCTAAATTCGCTTCTAACTTTCCTATCAGATTAGTAGATTTGTTGCCAATTTCGCTGACAGTTTTGCTCGCAGCTTCGCTGAGAGCTTCGCTGGCAGCTTCGCTGGCGGGTTCGCTGGCAGCTTCGCTGGCGGGTTCGCTGGCAGCTTCGCTGGCGGGTTCGCTGGCGGGTTCGCTGGCGGGTTCGCTGGCGGGTTCGCTGGCGGGTTCGCTGGCGGGTTCGCTGGCGGGTTCGCTGGCGGGTTCGCTGGCGGGTTCGCTGGCGGGTTCGCTGGCGGGTTCGCTGGCGGGTTCGCTGGCGGTTCGCTGGCGGGTTCGCTGGCGGGTTCGCTGGCGGGTTCGCTGGCGGTTCGCTGGCGGTTCGCTGGCGGGTTCGCTGGCGGGTTCGCTGGCGGGTTCGCTGGCGGGTTCGCTGGCGGGTTCGCTGGCGGGTTCGCTGGCGGTTCGCTGGCGGGTTCGCTGGCGGGTTCGCTGGCGGGTTCGCTGGCGGGTTCGCTGGCGGTTCGCTGGCGGGTTCGCTGGCGGGTTCGCTGGCGGTTCGCTGGCGGGTTCGCTGGCGGGTTCGCTGGCGGGTTCGCTGGCGGTTCGCTGGCGGGTTCGCTGGCGGGTTCGCTGGCGGGTTCGCTGGCGGGTTCGCTGGCGGGTTCGCTGGCGGGTTCGCTGGCGGTTCGCTGGCGGGTTCGCTGGCGGGTTCGCTGGCGGGTTCGCTGGCGGTTCGCTGGCGGGTTCGCTGGCGGGTTCGCTGGCGGGTTCGCTGCGGGTTCGCTGGCGGCTTCGCTGGCGGCTTCGCTGGCGGCTTCGCTGGCGGCTTCGCTGGCGGCTTCGCTGGCGGCTTCGCTGGCGGCTTCGCTGGCGGCTTCGCTGGCGGCTTCGCTGGCGGCTTCGCTGGCGGCTTCGCTGGCGGCTTCGCTGGCGGCTTCGCTGGCGGCTTCGCTGGCGGCTTCGCTGGCGGCTTCGCTGGCGGCTTCGCTGGCGGCTTCGCTGGCGGCTTCGCTGGCGGCTTCGCTGGCGGCTTCGCTGGCGGCTTCGCTGGCGGCTTCGCTGGCGGCTTCGCTGGCGGCTTCGCTGGCGGCTTCGCTGGCGGCTTCGCTGGCGGCTTCGCTGACCGCTAGCAGTTTTGCTACAGTTTCACTATCAGTTTTGCTACCAGCTTCACATGGTAGTTTTGCCAAACTTTCATTGGAATTCCATGGCTGTGAAATTACCTACAAAACTATAGTTTCGCACAAATCTCATAGTTTCGTAGTTTGAATATGCAATTTCGCTGGATGAGTAGCATGTGTGGCAGATTAAGCCAAAATGATGAACCAGCTCGCTAAAAAACTAAAATCACAACTTTTTACGTCCAAATCCTTGGTTTATCCTCCATGAAGCTATATCTAAGCTTTTTACTTGATGTCATACGTAAAAATATGACCTTTATGAGATTCTTTGCAATTTTTCAATACCCAAAACCCTAGAATTTGGGTTTGATATACAAAGAGTTTTTAGAGGTTGATTCTTACCTGGATTTCTTGCTTTATTCTTGTTGTCTGATGCTCAATCACCTAGATGTTCAATCCCCTCATCTTTGAAGCTCCAAATCTTGAGTTTTCTTTACTTTACTCTCTCTAAAACTTGGTGGCTAAGGTTACAAATGAGGAAGACGATGGTTGATTAGGTGGGTTAAGGGGCTGCTTATAGGCCCTTAATCATTTAGGCTCTTACCCATAAGCATAATTTAACCCTAATCCATTTTCTTCCTTTATTGTTTAAATACCAACTAATTAAGCCCATTAACATTGATGACTCATTTCGACTTTTCGGTGTGTTATATCAACTGTTTGAGTTACCTGACATCTTCAAGTTCTCCAAGAGTTGTTGAAAATCAAGATCCCATAATTGGCAGATCTTATAGCATAACTATCTCAGGTGCTAATGGAGCTTCAACAAGTTGTCAGCAAAGTGAGCCTCAAAACTTATCTTGTGACAACACATAACACCAAGCTGATGAAAGTAGTATTTTGAAGGAACAGACAATAGTTAATGTTGCTTCACAGCCAACTAATACTAATTTGGTTTCTCATTTATTCAACCAGTCCTCATTGAATGAGCATGAAACATGAGTTGGACCAAGTGTTCAAAACCTTGAGCCAAACTTTTCCAATCTAGATCTATCCATGCAACTAGATGTGATCCCCAGGCTCAGGAATCATAACACTCATTCAGCTAAGAACATTATTGGAGATGTCTTTGAAGGCGTGAGAACAAGGGGACAAACTCATAATGGGAATGTTTTCTTGTACTCATGTTTCCTATCTCAGATAGAGCCCAAGAAGGTAGAAGAAGCCTTTAAAACAGTAGTTGGGTTGAATCAATGCAAGAGGAATTGCTTCAGTTCAAAACACAAATGGTTTGGAACTTATGTTCACTACCATCCGGTCAAGTACCAATAGGCACAAAATGGGTATTCAAGAATAAGAGAGATGATAGAGGCTTAATCATCATGAAGAAGGCAAGACTAGTAGTTCCAGGATACACTCAAGAGGAAGAAATTTATTACAATGATGTCTTTGCACCTATTGCAAGACTTGAGGTAGTGAGAATCTTTCTTGCTTATGCTGCATCGAAGAATTTTACTGGTTACTAGCTAGATGTTAAGTGTGCATTTCTATATAGGGATATAGATAGGGAAGTCTATACGTTTCAGCCTCCAGGATTTGAAGACCCTTAACAACGCAACAATGTTTGCAAACTAGATAAAGCTCTCTATGGGCTGCACCAGGCACCTAGGCTATGGTATGAGACATTGTCTCAGTTTCTCCTAAAGAATGGTTACACAAGAGGTACCATTGACAAGACTTTATTCATAAGAAAGTTTCGGAAAGATATTTTGCTCATACAAGTTTATGTTGATGACATCATATTCGGTTCCTTAAATGACCAAATATGAAAAGACTTCGAGAGCATTATGAAGATGAAGTTTGTGATGAGCTCCATTAGAAAAATGGACTTTATCCTTGGAATTCAGGTAAGGCAGATGAAAGAAAGGTTTTTTATCAATCAATCTAAGCATGTCAATGACATCTTAGATAGATTTGATATGAAAGATTGCAAGCCTGCAAAGAATCCTATACCCATAAATCATAATATTTGTCTTGAATCTAAGGGGGAGGATACCTATCAACATCAGTATAGGGTAATCATTTGATCTCTAATGTATCTCACAACAAGTAAACCTGATATCATGTTTTCCACTTGCATTTGAGCAAGTTATCAGCCTGCTCCAAACGTGTCTCACCTAGTTGTCGCCACATGAATTCTTAGATACCCCAAAGGAGCACCTAAACTGGGTCTCTGGTATCCAAGGAACAACAATTTCAATCTCTATGGATACTCTGATAGTGACTATGGTGGTTGCAACATTAATAAGAAATCAACATCAGGAGGATGTCAATTTCGTAGTGGAAGGATAATCTCATGGCAATGCAAAAAGCAATCTTGTGTCTCAACATCTTACTGATGCTGAATACATTACTGCCGTTAGTTGTTGTGCTCAACTATTATGGACTCAAAACCATATGATAGACTATGGATTAAAACTCATGAGTAGTCTTATCCATATTGCCAATAATGCTATATCCATTACAGAAAATCTTTTCAAGCACTCGAAGACAAAGCATATTGACATCATGTGTCATTTCATTAGAGATATTTATGAGAAAATTATGATTAGTCAATGTTGATTCAAATGAACAATATGCTGATTTGTTCACCAAAGCATTTGATGAACAAGATTTAAGTATCTTATCACGACTATTGGGATGATAAACATTGATTACTCCATCTCCTTTGAAAACCTTTTCAAAATGTGTTTCATCTTTGTCAAAACAATCTAAGCCCTGTTACAAAAGGTTTTTCTTCAAAATATCACTAAGTATAAATTCTTCTGAAGAGGAATTAACCCTCGTAAGGTGTCATATATATATATATTCCAAAGCAAAATTCCTCCAAGAAAATCTTATATTCGGAAGAGTTTTTGGTCTTGGAAGAAGCTCTTTAATATCATATCGAGATCTACTTCCAAAACTTAATGAACTTCTTCACTCTGAAGGCCTTCTTACTCTCAGAAGTAAATTGGATATAGTTACCTTCGGAAGAAGATTACCTTTGGAAAAGTTTTGTACATGGAAGAAAGAGTTACCGTGTAATGAAAATCTTTTGGGCCCCACACTATAAAAAGGTAAAGATTTTCTTAAGGATGTCAAAAAGTTTTAAATAGATTTTATCTTACTGCCATTGTCACATCACACCCCAAACTATCACTTCACCTTATCCATATGCCATTTTCATTCATTAAAATACTTCAGACTCACTCCCTTAATCTTTTTACCACTTTCATTGTCCAAAGCTTCCTTCATCTTCAATTTACCAAAAATCAAAATTTTCCTCTATAACTTTCTTGAACAATGACACTAAACCCTCAGCATAACAAAGTCGTACTCCTTGACTCTTCCAAGGATGTTGACTTCTCTTAAATCATCTCCTTCCTTACCCAATCCACTTACTTCACTACCATAACTGTTAACCCCACTATTTATTCGAACCACATGGTCGAATTTTGGGGAAACAGATAGATTATAACCCTGAATGAAGTTTGGGTTCTTAGGTTGAGCATCTATGGGCAGGAATTGATCATATTTGAACAAATCATCATGGACATATAGAGCTTCAAGATGAAGGTTCTCCTACTGAGTTCCCCAAAGCAGACCTGGATGACACATATATCCAGATGGGATATGGTGGTGATGTTAGCAGGTCCATTGTGTACAAGTTCAACTTTTCCTACAACTAGAAGTTCTTGCTTCACATAGTCCTTCACTACTTGTCAAACAAGTCTTGGGGATGGGATCAAATCCCTTATGAACTAGGATTCCTAGTTCATGGGTTGGTAAAAGGCCTCCGGTTCAACTATTTAATGCTTGTGCTGACTAATCTAATGGGGAACCTTTAAAGGGAAACATTTTGAATGTATCCCCCGTTCATTCAACATATATTCAACTGTGATGGACCAGAGTAAGCTTGTCTATGAAGCTTCTTTACTTGTCCATCACATGAGGTTGGCCATCTTTAAACTGCTGAAGAGGATGTGCACCAACTTCACTGGAAAACACACGACACTTCTTCTGGGTATGATTGAGCTCATAGTTCCGGGTGACATCCTTGTTAACCCCATAGGTGATGAACCCACACTATCAATTATCCTCCCAATGCCAAATCTACCTTCCCACCCATTAAAAGTACATATCAGAGACGATCTAAATGAATCCTTGTTCAATCTCCTCTGATTGAACAAGTCCCCCTTCTTCAATCCAAAAAAGGCTAGAGTAGAAACATGGGCTCCTACTCTGTTTGAGGTCCCACTGCCTTTCACAATCGACCTTAATATGGGTATTGAGTCTCCTCAGTCTCAATCCATGAGCCCCAAACCCAAGCTAAAACCCCTTAAGATGAGTTAGTATACTAACTTGAGCAGCCAAAAAAGGACAACCCTCTTATAGGTTGTTGGACCTTGAAAGGATCATACATGCCAATTCAAATGGTAAGTTGATGGTTGTTCTTCTAGAAATCCCCAAGTCCAATAACCAATGTCGATGAAGAATTTGCAAAGAAAATAGAAGACAAGTTTCAGCTAACCACATTTGTAAATGCGGATCAATATAGAACAAATGTAGACAAGTGTTTTTTCTTCCGCATTAACAAATGCGGATAGCCGAACCAAATGTTGACAAGTATTTTGTACATCCACATTTACTAATGTGGATGTCCAGCAAAAAATGTGCTTAAGTGTTTGTTCATCCGCATTTGTCAATGCTGATAACTAAACACTAATGCTGAAGAACAGAGAAATGCTGATGAAGATCAACACATCCGTATTAGTCAATATGGATGAACAAATGTAATGCTAATGAAGACTTTTGTACTTAGACAAGTTCTCTGAGGTATAGGTTAGGGGTAGTTTAGTCTTCTTGTAAAAGGCATATTGTCAGCCTATAAATAGAATAGAAAACCTCCTATGTGAGGTGATTGTTGGTAGACATATTAGACAATCAAAATATTTTGTTTAGTCTTATGTTCACAAGGTGTATTGTTACTGTTTAATGCTCAAACCCTAGCATTCATTGTAATCGTTTTCACCTTCATTAATACAACGAGCATTTATGAGTATTTCTTGCATTCAATGTTCTGTGATTGTTTGATTCCACCTTACAACCATTGACTCAATCATCATATTCGATCCTTATTGATTCACATCAACAGAGAATATCATTTCCACACCCAGTCAATGGTATAAGAGCTTTGGCTCTTGGTTCTTCTTCAGATCTACTTAGATCTAAGCTGAACTCGATTGATCTGGTGATTGAGTTGTTGGTTGAGTGTTCGACTACCTCTATTTAGTATACAAGTCGAATATCTTCTAAAATACATTAACAATCACTATTCATCTGTACTCACCTTCAAGAACAAAATCTATGGACACTGTTCAACCATAAAAATTACAATAGAAACATATAAAGATCAGCAGATCCGTTTATACATAAGCCTGTTTTGGAGTAGTTAAACTTAAAAAATCAATCTAATCATTATTCAAACAACTTAAAAACATCTTAAAATGGATTCTCATAATTTCTTTGAACTTGGTCATACTCAAAACCTCCCATGCTTAAACACAAATCTGAGTTTAAGCAATGGAAACTCATATTCATGATTTATATTACAGGTGTTGATCCTAACTACTAGATTTCAATATGTAAAGGCCCTCACATTCCTGTCACTCTTTCTGCTGATCAAGCTACATTATACAAAAACCTCAAGAATACCTATTGAGGATCTCACACTTGATGATAATGACTACAAAAAGATAAAAGTTGATCTCAAAGCTTATTCTATACTTACTCAAGCGCTGAAAATGGATGTGTTAAAAGAGGCTAAAAAGTATGGAACAGCTAAAGTTGTTTAGGATGCACTAATGATAATGTGTGAAGGAAGCAGTGAAGTGGTTGAAATTAACAAAGACAAGCTTGTTAGTCGATATGAAACCTTTCATCGCTCCACGGGGGAGTCAATCTCTAAACAGCTGTATAGATTTATGCAGCTGGTGAATGATTTAGAGAAAATGGGGTAAAATACAAACTAAAAGAACTAAACAAGAAGATGCTTCACAATCTTCCAGAATGTTGGAAACTATGAATCCAAGGATCACTATCAGGAATTATTAGTGTTAATTGAAAGTCAAATTAGCGTTTATGGAATCAACGTTAAATTGGTTTAATTGTCTTTATTAATTTCAGTATCAATAATGATTAATGCTTAAGTTGAAAGCAATGAATAGAACACAATTAGTGATTAGACAAAGATTCAATTCAAACGTATTTCATTAAAACTAGTTAATGATTACGAATAAACAATGAATGATAGAATGATATGGATTTGAATGGTTGATGATGTGACAACTGCTAGGGTTTTGGTTTGTGTGATTTGATGTGATGTTTGGTTGTTGTATTATTGCTTGGATGTTTGCCATTGAAGCCGTCTACTCGATCTTCAACCTAGGATCCATATTTATAGACAATGATGTTTCTGTTAAGGGAACACTGGATCTCTTGGGATTTAGAATTGTTTCTATTAAGGAATCACCAGATCTCTTGGGATTCGCATAACTGCGTTGTTGACTTGTTGACTTGTTGAATTGTAATACTTGTAATATTTAAATACAAGTGTTTGGACTCTGCAGGAATATTGTCTTCCATAAATATTTGTTCTTCCACAGGAATCTTGTTCTTCCGAGGGTACATTGTTCTTCCAAATCAATCTTGTTCTTCTGAAGCAATCTTGTTCTTCCATCCTCAGAGCTGGTTACAGAAGATTTTCAGATGTATTTTACTTGTAAGAAACATATCTACGAAATAACAAAATGTTCATCCGCAGATGTTTCTTACACGTGGAGAATTTTACCAATTATAATGTTTTCCCTGCAAACATACATAAATCAACACACATATATGGGTTAACCTATACATTTAATGCATACATTATAATGAATTACAAGTATTCATTACAAATATTAATTCAAGTTCTAAGCCTATACAAAATGGTCTAGATCTATTGATCCTAGATCTAACAATACTCCCCCTTAGGCTTAGACACTTGTAATAAGCTCTTCAAAACTAAAAGTTCTTTCAATCTTGCCACCATCTTTTTGTTGAATTATGATACTGCATCCTTTTGATCATCGTACTTGTACTTGATATCCATTGTGCATATCCTTTATAGAGTCTCAAAACTTAATCCCAAAATGTCTTCTTCAGTTGTAAGAGTTTCTACAACACTTTGGCTGTGAACTATTTCTAGCTCATCTTCTTCTGAGATTCAAAGTTCTGATACTTCTTCAATGTTAACTCATTTCAACATCCCAGCATTATACCTTCTTCTCTTGTATGCTTTTGCATGTAGTTTATCCATAACTTGAATCATGCACACATATAAGCATAAATCATTCTGAGCTTATTCATCAGACAACTTAGGGTAGAATTTCTCATGCAAGTATGAAGTGTAGCTAGGGCGGAGCTACTTGATCTTTACTGGATCAAATATTCTGGTTTTCTCTGCTTTCTTTCCTTCTGCATTCCTCAGAAACACCATTCTTTGGTCTTCTCAACATATCCCCATTCTGTTATGGGATATGTATATTGATTCCCATCAATCTTTTAATATCGGTTGACTTCCTGTTTTGACATCCAACCCTCTTTAAGAACTCATGATTCACCATTGTAGAGGAGTTGGATTTTGATCTTTTCATTGTTTGTGACTTTCTCTTGTGCTCATCATCCTCTCTCTTGGCTTCCTTAAGCACATCATCTTTGAATTTTTCTTTAACTTTCCCACCAACACAGAGAAGTCTCTTCCTCTTGGGTGAATTGGATAGTTAGAGATAATCAAGCTTTACAGATCTTTGAGGTCACATTCGGGTAGGCACAACACTAATGCTATATCATGGAAGTATTGAACCCTTCCAGATTTTCTCTTGATGAAAGCACAGTCCCGTTCTTGATCATACTTCCATGCCATGATCCTGCTATCTTCCACAGAGTTTGGGCTTGAGATGTGGTCAAACAATTCTATCAAACTAGACTTTTTCTCGATGATTTCTTTGACTGTTATGCCCAATAGCCACACTTTTCCAGGTATGACTGCTCTTGGTTCTCTAATAAGTTTGTCTTTTCCTTTATGTTGAGCTGTACTTTCAACTGTTACTGGTTCAGTAGGGACTTTGTTGTATTGTTCAGCATCGGGCTTTCGGGCTTCAATCCTGAATCTAACTCCAGTTCAAGTTCCATAACCATGACATGTTCCGTCATTCTTCTTAGATCACATATAGTTCTTTCCTTAAGTTCATAGGCTTTGTAGTTGTGTCCCTGCAACCAACATACTATGTTGTACTTGTTGAGCTTACTTGTGTCACAGTGTCGTAGTTCTTTCTTGATCCTCTGAATTGATTAAAATGTTGTGAATGTTTCATATTTGCAATTTGGAATCATGAAGCTAGCCAGCTCGAATTCCTTCGAGATGTTCTTCATCTCGTTCACATTCAGCCTCTCTACTAGATCATATGGGAATCCATGATTGATCAGAGTCATGAACATTGAGGATTCTTGCCTTTCTTCTAGTATATCTTTGTTTGTCAACAGGTCTTCATCCTTTGCTTCTTTGTTTGTTTTTGAAGACTCATCTTTTATCAGCTCATCCTATTCAGCATCACTCTCAGCTTCATCATGAGTGATTGACTTTAATATGGACACTTCCACTAAAGGAGTGTTCTTAGGAGATGTAAGTTTTTGTCTTTTTAGTTTCACCTTCAACCTTAATCACCTTTTGCTTTGTGGAACCCAAATACTTCCTCTTCCTTGAGTATAGAATCAGTTGCTTGGAAGATTCAATAGGTTCCTTTTGTTGGTTTGATTCAAGAGCACATATTTTCATTTTCAGCTACTCAAGCTCTTCTTCTTTCTTTTTCAACAGAGTTGATTGAGCAAAGAGAGATTTATTTGCTTGATCAATCTTCAGCATCAAATTCTCATTTTCATCCTTCTCAGCCTCTACTGATCCTTTGAGCTTAGAATCTTGTTGAAGTAAAGCATCAATCACTTCATTATTGCACTATGCATTTTCTCTTAGTCTTTGATTCTTGCTTATTGCTTTATTAGTAGCTCATCCTTCTCTTTGATTACCCCTTTCAGTTCTTGAATTCTTTACTTTCTCTTGTTGGACTTTACAACTAGCTTGTTGTATTCAGCTACTAGATAAGTTTTTGCTCACTGGAATGTCCTTATCACTGATGTGATCTTCATCATAGGCAATTACTTCCTTATATTTTTCTTCTTCTCCCCTTTCTTATTGTTAGTTAGCAATATCATCTTTATGTTCTTTAGTATGAGCCACACTTGTTGAACTAGAGCATTCCTCTTTTGCTTGAACAGGCTTATCATGATGACGTTGTGGTTCAAGATTCATGCTAAGCACTAAAGGTTCTATTTGATTGGAGGCAAATGGTTTTTTAGAGTTGGAGTGTGATAGAGGGATGGTGCTTGCTTGAGAGATCAATAAAGTCTCACTAGTGTGAACTGAGTTTACAGAATGAGTGACAGAGATGGGTTCAGTATGCACACTCTCAGATGATTGATGAATAAGTGGAGAGATTGGCTAAGTGTCTTGGCTTGGTGATAGAGACTATTGAGGCTGACAGAGCGAATAGGTGAAATGGGCAGAATGTTTTGGCTTGATGGTAAGGGGTGTTGTGGAGATTGATGTTGTTGGTTAATGGGTGACTGATGGGGTGAGTGAGAGGCTTATACAGAGTTGGTTGGAGAACCTCCTGTTGATCTTCCCACACAAGCTCTTAGGGAATGTTTGCATTAGGATCCGACACGTGTGCAAACATAGGCATGTCAACTCCTTCATACCTTCCATTGATCTTATTCAAGACCGATCTTCCTAGATGAGCTTGCACAAACACACCTCCATCCCTTGCTATTCCTGGCAATTCTCCATTGATGATAAGTTGCAGAAACCTTGGAAACATGTACATCTTATTAGCTTTTTGGACTCGGATGTGGACACATAGACAGTTGAAGATGTAATTAGAGTAATCGTAGGTTCTTCCCTCAAATATACCAATGATGCCAGATGAAATATGCCTAGAGAATCTGTAGAGAATTTGTATAGAGGCTAAACCAACCAAAGTCTTTCTGCATGCATGCTGCACAAGTACTGAAAAAGAATGCTTCGGAAGTTTTACACATGCAACAGAAAATACTCTAAGTATAAAATCTTCCAAAGCCAAGACCAATATCTTCCGAAGCGAAATATGAAGTCTTCTGAAGCTTCAGAGACAAAGTCTTCCGAAGCTCAACTCCTGAGGATAGATTTCTTCCGAAGACTTTTAACAACATGCTTTATCTGATGTACTTTTCCATAAAGCTGGACCCTTTTTTACTGCAACTCTGTAAAGTCACCAACTTACATGAGTTGGTGAAAAGGTCCATGCTTTTGGTAACTATACATTGAGGTCCTGAGTTTGTAACTTTCTACTTCATGTACTTTATCCTTTTGGTAATAGATAAGGATGTGAGTTATGGAATGTCATAGTCACTAGTCAAAAGGCAAATCTACCTTTTGACTCTACAATTGATTTTGTTTTGTGTCTAGTCAATTGTATGTAGTTAGTTTTCATAGTATGGCCGGCTGTAGGATGTAGTATAAGTATCTCATGTTCTTGTAACTTTCTTTTATGCTTTGTAACACTTGTAATAGAACATAGAGAAAACAATATACTGCAATCTTGAAAACCGTTTTTTTGTGTATCTTGCTCTTGTGTTCTGTTTGTTAATTACATGTGTTCTTAGTGTCTTTACTTGTGGTTAATCCAGTTCACTGTTTGATAAAGTTTAGTTACTCTCCTCTTTGTGTTGTTGTGTTGTAAGTGACCCCCTTTACTGGTCTTGCATTTTGTATCAGAGCATTCCAGGCTCTTGATATAAGATCTCACCATCTTAAGATCCCTCTCACACACAAATACTTAACTTTTCAAATGGCAGCCATTTCCAAGCTGATATGGAAATTGGAACCATGAACAAGTCCCCACTGATCACTCATGATGACTTTGATACCTGGTGCCTGAGAATGGAATGTTTCATCAGGTCTATAGACTCAAGAATATAGGAGTCTGTTGAGAATGGACCTTACATACCAAGCACCCCTTCTGCTGCTAGTGCTGGTATGATCCCTAAGGCTATGGCAAACTACTGTCATGAAGAGAGGAAGAGAGTAAGATTGATAGAAAAGCCAGGACAGCCCTTCAGATTGATCTTCCAAACTCTGTATACAGAGGTTACAAGAAAGGCAAAACAGCTAAACAGTTATGGGATGCATTGAATTGATGTATGAGGGTTCCTCTAAAGCTAAGGAGAACAAGAAGGATCTCCTGCTCTTCCAAACTCTGTATACAGAGGTTACAAGAAAGGCAAAACAACTAAACAGTTATGGGATGCATTGAAACTGATGTATGAGGGTTCCTCTAAAGCTAAGGAGAACAAGAAGGATCTCCTGAAGCAACAGTTTGAAAACATCACCTTCAAAATAGGTGAAACCATGACTCAGCAATACATCAGGTATGTTGAGATTGTGGATACCCTTATGGATGGAGGAGTTCCTCTTGAGAACAGTGACATTGTAAGGATGTTCATGTCCTTACTTCCTAGACAGTAGACACAATACTGTGTGGTGATCAAGTGGACTGAGAATCTCAAAACTCTCACTCTGACAGAGTTATATGGGATTCTTAGTGGCTACCAGATGGAGATAAACATGCAAGGTTCATCTGGCAACTCCAACAATCAAATGGGTTCAGCCCTGCATGTGGTTGAAAGGGATAGCATAGAACCCCAACATCATCTCATATGCTACCCTGACAACTCACCAAAGGGTTCTTTCATCACCTTCCCAGAGACACCAATAGAGAACTACACTCAAGGAAGCCCATTTCAAGAGACAAGTTCTTCTCAAGCCTTTGTGTTTTCTGATGAAAGTTATGGAAACTTTCTTTTCACCCTTGAAGACCTAGATTGTATCCATCCAGATGATCTGGAGTACATGGAGATAGTCCAGCAGAAGGCTCTTCTCACTCATAGGGCCAAGAAGTTCTATAAGTGGACTGGAAGGAAGTTTCAAAGCAATGCAACTAATGGAAAGTTTGGCCTAGACAAAGGCAAAGTCAAGTGTTACAACTGTAACTTGATTGGCCACTTTGCCAGGGAGTGTAAGGAACCTAGAACAAATGGTGGCCAAACATAGTCCAGACCTAACTACACTGACAAAGCTCCCCAGAATGAGAAGCCAAAGCAGCAGGCTGCCGTGACAGTTGAAGATGGAGGCTTTCATTGGATCTTTTAGGCGGAAGATGCTTCTCCAAACCAAGCACTGATGGTAGATCATGATGAAGCCAAGGTATTGGAACATCTTTGCACCCCTGAATGCATTGCTAATGTTAATAGATACAGGTCCTATAACATGGAGATGAGATCTGATCTTTAGTCTTTAAACATTTAAAAAATCTAAATTTTAGAAAGACTGAAAATGATTATAAACTAAAGATTGAGGACTTAGAGAAAACTATTTCAGCTCTAAAACATGAGCATACAGACTTTAGGACTCAAATCAAGGATTTTACAACCAAGCTAACTAAGTGCCAAGTTGAGCTTGTGATCATGAAAGCCAGGGCAAACAAGTGTGTTCTTGAGGAAGAGACCTTCAAGAACATGATATCCTTATCCCTGCACAACAAGGTGTGCTATGAAAACAAATAGGGACTAGGATCAAATGAGATAGCTCCTCCACACACAATCTTGTGAGTAAGATCACCTAGGTGTGGGACTTGTGAAGATGAGCTTCCTCTCATAGATACTTTGAGTGAAAAGGATGAAGAAGTGATAGTGAAGAATTCCTCTGTGAAGAGTGAAGAGGAGGATTCTAAGAAGGGCCACTATCCTTTTGAGGACAAGAAGACTGTGATGACCAAATCAATGAGAAAGAACTTGACCAGAAAAGGCCAAAGGAAAGCAAGGAAGGCTCAAGAGATCAAGGCTACTTTTGACTCCAAGCAGAAGCAAGTTTTTATCTTTGTAGAGTTTGAAGTAGTAAAGACTAAAGACATCAACCTAAACTCTTCTGTTAAGAGTTCTAGTTCTTGTTTAAATCATCTTAGTACCTAGAAGAAGACTGATCTACTGTGTACCACTGCTACACAGCCTGGACCATTCAACTCCATAACAGTTCCCAGCCCAAAAGGACTATTTCAGCATCTGCAAAGATGAGGGTGGAGAAGGAATGTGACCAAAGTCAGTCTTATTCCCAGTAGAAGGCTCTTCGGAAGAAGAAAATGGAGTGTGTTATGTGTGAGAGTGCTGCTTATCTTGCTAAGGATTGTCCATACAATTCCAAGGGTACTCTTCACATGATAAAACCAAAGACATCCAAGAGTTCTAAGAAGATTTAAGCTTCTAAAGGCAAATTTGTTTCCTTCGAAAGCTCCAAATCTAAGAAGAAGGCAAGTGGAAAATTGCCTTCGGGAGAAAAGTTGGTCTCGGAAGGAAGGAATACTTCCGAAGCACTAAAGTCTGCTGCAGTGTCTGCAGAATTTTCCCAAGGTCCAGTCATCAAAACTTCCAAAGTATCAAAAGCTTCCGAAGTGTTGAAGGTCAAGTCCAAGACTCCAAAGGTGGTGTGGAAGTCTAAGAAAGACCAAGTGACTAAATATTTTCCATCAACAACAACTCAAGATCCTCCAAGCACAACCATATGATCTATTACTGTTGCATTACCTTTTGTTCAATTTATGAGCCCAAGACAAGCAAGGCTTGGGTTTCCAAATGTAACTAATCATTTTCTTTGTGCAGGGACAACTAAAGACAAACAAAAATGTCTGGTTCATTGTCATTGGCTGTTCCGGTAACATGATAGGTAATAGGTCACTACTCCAGAACTTTGAAAGGATTGATGGAGGGCTAGTTGCTTTTGGAGGAGATGAAGGTGGTTACGTTTCTAGAAGGGGCAAGGTCACAAATGGTAAGCTTAGCATTGAAAAGGTAAACTTTTTCAAGGAGCTTCGGTACAATCTTCTAAATGTATCCTAATTTTGTGATCAGAGTCACAACATGCTCTTTACTGAGCATGAGTGCATTGTTCTCAAGCCCGGGGTGGTCATTCCTCATGAGCATATTCTGCTTAGAGCCCCCAGGAAAGGGAACATGTACAAGATGGCTTTGCAAGAAACATCTCCCTCTGGAGAAGTTTCATGCTTCCTATCTAAAGCAAATAGTGATGAGTCTAGTGATGAGTCTTTCCTATGGCATAAAAGAATGTGCCATGTAAACTTTAAGAATATGAATAATAGATTAAGAATGATTTGGTAACTAGAATGCTAAAGAAAGAGTTTACAAGTGATGACCATCGTGTTGCATGCCTGAAAAGGAAGCAACACAAGGTATCTCACAAGCGTAAGGAAAAGAACTCCATCACTACTCCCCTACAATTATTACATATTCATCTCTTTGGCCCCACCAGTGTAATGAGTCTAGGAAGGACCTCTTATTGTTTGGTGATCATAGATGACTTTACAAGATTCACTTGGGTCTTCTTCCTTAGAACTAAGGATGAGACTATTGAGATTCTAAAGAGTTTCATCTTGAAAATTGAGAATCAATCTTATCACAAGGTCAAAATCATAAGATGTGATTAGGGAACTGAATTTAAGAACCATATCCTTGATACATTTTGTGATGAAAAAGGTATTACAAGACAATATAGTGCTCCCAGGACTCCTCAGCATACTGGTGTTGCTGAGAGGAGAAACAAGACACTGATTGAAGCTGTAAGAACCATGTTGTCTGACTATAAGCTGCCCATCACCTTCTGGGCAGAGCTCTATGTGCAGAATAGAGTTTTAGTGGTTAAGACTCATGGCAAGACTCCCTATGAACTTTGGCACAAGGGGAAACCTTTCATTGGTTTTCTCAGGTCATTTGGATGTCCTTGCACCATCTTGATACCAAGGATCAAATTGCCAAATTTGCTGAGAAATCAAATGATAGAAACTTCATTGGATAATCTTCCTAAGCTAAGGCTTATAGAGTATACAATCTCAGAACTAGAATTGTTGAGGAGTCAGCCAATCTAACTTTCTATGAACACACACCCTGTGTGGCTGGTTCTGGTCTTGATTGGCTATTTGATCTTGATTTAGTTACCAACTGTTTTAACAAATCTTCTGAGATTGTTTGAGGATCTGTAGAAAATTAAATACAGATGATCCTGATCCAAGATCTTAGCTGAGAAGACCTTCAAGTAACATATCTTCAGCTCCAGTTGGAACTACTTCTGCAAATGAGGTTTCTATCAGCACTACAATGACAAACTCAGCTGATATATATGGGTTGCCTTCAAATTGCAGCTCAGAGGCTCCACAACCAGATAATGATGCCTCACATGTAGAAGAAAATAATGGAGGTGGTGACAGTGATCAGGAGTTTTTTGATGCTGATAACCACTCAATAGATGACAACCTCAATGATGCCACACACTCATTGGATCAAGTCTCTCTTGATAAGTGTGCTGATGTGGTGGGTGAAACATCTATGCCAGATATAATTTCTCCAATTTAGATCTCTCTCAACAACTTGCTGTGATTCCACAACTAAGGATCCACAAGTCTCACCCCACCACAAACATCATTGGAGAAATTGTCACAGGCGTAAGAACAAGAGAAAAAACCCATGAAGAATATGTTTGTCTTCACTCTTGTTTCTTATCCTAGATAGAGCCTAAGAAAGTTGATAAGGCGCTGAAGGATGGAAGTTGGGTTGAAGCTATGCAACATGAGCTGCTTCAATTCAAAAGGCAGAAAGTTTGGAACCTTTGTCCTCTTCCTCATGGGAAGACCACCATTGGAACCAAATGGGTGTTTAGGAACAAGAAGGATGATAGAGCCATTATCATCAAGAACAAAGCTAGAATAGTTGTTCAAGGGTACACACAAGAAGAAGGGATTGACTATACTGATGTGTTTGCTCCTCTAACAAGACCAGAAGCTATTAGGATATTCCTGGCATTTGCTTCATCCAAGAACTTCAAGGTCTTTCAACTTGATGGAAGTGTGCTTTTCTTTATGGAGTGATTGATGAAGAGGTGTATGTCAAACAACCACCTGGTTTTGTAAATCCTGATCATACTGATTATGTCTGCAAGCTTGACAAAGCTCTTTATGGGCTGCATTAGGCACCCAGGAAGTGGTATGAGACACTATCTGAGTATATTTGCAAAGATGGATACATGAGAGGTACTATAGATGGAACTTTCTTCATCAAAGGACAAGGAATGACATATTTCTAGTTTAAGTATATGTGGATGACATCATTTTTGGTTCAACTAATCCAAAGCTCTACAAGGACTTTGAGAAGCTGATGAAGGACATATTTGAAATGAGTCCTATAGGGGAACTCAATTTCTTTTTGGGAATTCAAATGAAGCAAGTTGAAGATGGTATCTTCATTAGTCAGTCAAAGTATGTTCAGGACATACTCAAGAGGTTCAACATGACTGATTGTAAGATTGCTAAGACACCCATAGCTAGAAACCACTCCCTTGGACCTGATCTTGAGGGGGAGGTCTGGATGAACACCTTTACATGGCTATGATTGGGTCTCTTATGTATCTTACAGCTAGTAGGCCTGATATCATGTTTGCTACATGTATTTGTGTAAGATATTAAGCCAACCCTAAGATGTCTCAACTTATTGACAGGATCAGTGATCACAAGTTTGATGTATTAGAATACAAAGCAGCGGAATACAAACTAGAATTAGACAAATTGTAGCAAGCAATCGATACTTGTAAGCATTAAGAGCGCATACGGTTATAGGGAGAGAATATATATTTCTAATTTGAAGGAATGTTTATAGAGGTAGAATATTTCTAATCAAATCATTCATTCATTCCATTCATCCCACGATTACAATAAGTTGTCACTCCTTATATAGAGTGCAACAATCACTGCTGTTATCACGGAAAGTGACAACTGGCAGATCTAATACAAAAATAACAATTAACAAACTACTGAAACATTCACAACTACTGAGAACATATCAGCATGTTAAGTACAAAATATAAAACTACTGAAACTACAACGACTGAAGAACAAGCTCTTCAGTCGTTTTACAAAACTACTGAAACATAAAAATATAAAACTACTGATATCACAACTACTGAAGAAGTACTCTTCAGCAGTTGTGACAAACTACTGAGGCTTCAGTACTTGATCTTCAGACTTTGACCTTCAGGAGTTTCATCACTGATGACTTCAGTAGATATCATCAGCTGATGTCTTCAGTCTTTGTCTTCAGACTTGTTACATCAGTTGTTGATCTTCAGCACTGTAAACTTTCAGCTGTTGTACTCAGTACTTTGGTCTTTCAGCTTCAGCACTTGTGTTCTTCAGCTGTTGTACTTCAGCACTTTGGTCTTTCAGCTTCAGCACTTGTGTTCTTAGCTGTTGTACTTCAGCACTTTGGTCTTTCAGCTTCAGCACTTGTGTTCTTCAGCTGTTGTACTTCAGCACTTTGGTTCTTCAGCTGTTGAGGTCTTCAGCACTGATCTTCAGCTGTTGAAGTCTTCAGCACTTGTCAAACTACTGATGAGGCTTTCAGCAGTTGTTGTGATACCATGGGACTTAGAGGTTTTCTGATCTTGGCTCATTGGTTCTTTTGGTCCAACAAACTCCCCCTGAACCAATGCAGCCAAAACCTCTAACTTATTTATTCTCCCACTTATTGATGGCAAAATGTTGGTCTTTTTCCTTCTTGATCAGTAGAGAAGATGACCCATGTAAGCTCGGCCTGGGAAGAACCTCAAATATTTGTTTGGCAGAGTATGAATGGGAACTCTATTTTGGGGAACAGGACACAGAGTTGTTACCATTCATGAGATTACTTCCCTATAATGAGTCTGTACGACTCTCTTGTGTAGGCCTCAAGGAAGGTGATTGTTCCTCCATGGTTAGCTCTTCAGCACCTCCTTCAAACAATGATTCGGCCTATAATACTCAGACAGGTATTTGGCCTGTTCCCATTCTTTAGCTCCACAGTTGTTATTATTCTGTAAGCAAACTCATCCGGGTGATTACCCTCTAGAAACAACTGGAGCTCATTTTTCTGACTTCCTCAAGCGTCTTGTAAACTAACCCCTTTTTCACTATTTTGTTTTCAGCATCTTCTGAGGGGTAGATTAGCTTTGTAGGCCTCTTGAAGTCTTCTAGGATTTCCCAGGGTGAAACTACAAAGACCAGAGAGATCACTTCATCTACGATCTTTTTCACCTGGCCAATGTATCTCCGAGGTATATTGTTCTTATGAATTCAGTGAGAGACCTGGGATCAGGCCAAATCCTCACTCTTTCCTTTTGATATTGAAAGGTATGCCTGAGAGTGTAAAGTCTGAGGGCTTGCTCCTTCATATTGATGATAGAAGATGTGGCTGCATAAGCTTTGTCAACTCTCTTCAGCAATTCCTCATCATGTTGTTTATGAAGCTCTTCTTCTTCTAGCTTCACTTTAACATTTGTCTCTGGACTTCAGGAGTAATTGCTGAGGAGTGACTTGTGGCCTTAGGCAACTGAATCACAGCTGAGAGCGGCAGCCTGTCTTCATCATCTTCTTCATCTTCTTCTAGCCTCAATATCCTTCTCTCTTCTTCAAGGGTATATCATCGGCTATGGGTTTTGAGGGTAAGGGAGTTGGTTTGGAGGGTTGTGTTTTGGGTGGTTTGGTGGGGAATGTTGACAGCTGTGCTAGCATCCTTGAGGGAGTGTGGCTTTTGATTGCTTGGCTAGCTCAGTCCTGCTCCCAGCACCCACTTCATTCAAAGCTTCAATAACAAGCCCCTTAGTGTATGCTTCAGACGAACAGATCTTGGTGGTGATTGCCAAGATACTGTCCCTGGACCAAGCT
Organism: Flaveria trinervia; assembly: GCA_025506515.1. Taxonomy (NCBI): domain Eukaryota; kingdom Viridiplantae; phylum Streptophyta; class Magnoliopsida; order Asterales; family Asteraceae; genus Flaveria; species Flaveria trinervia. The sequence continues at coordinate 64,444,680 of CM046451.1, forward strand.
TTGATTTCAATCATTGATCTTCCAGATATTTTGCAATAAATCTTATCATGATTTCAAGCCTTTCTCTTTCTAACACTTCATAACTTGCCCATCTATTCTGGATTTCTTCAATCTCTAGTCGTCGAATCTCAGAGTCAAGTTGTTGGTGTCATGGCCTTGCCTGAACAACTGATCAATGATGTTGTCCATTGATCTGCTGTGTTCGCATCAGCCTCTTTTATCAGTAGCTCCAAGGCTTTATCTTCAGCAATGTGCTCATCAACACCTTCTTCCGCTTGTAGTGAGCATTGGTTGGTCTTTCTCCTCCTTTTGGGCTTGCTTCGCTTCCTTCTTTTCCTCGGATCTTTTCCTCTTCTTTTCTTTCACTGCAGTACTCTCCCCCTTTTTGGTTGCATTGGAAGGGGTTTGTACCGCAGAAAGAGTCTTTTGGACAGCAGCATAACCAAGGGCTGTAAAGTTGAGGAAAGCCTCTCATCAATGGCTTTGATCACTATATCAGTGATTAGGGTGTGATGAGAGGGAGGGAATTTTGGAGTACAACACCTATTTGCTCAGGAAGGTTCTGTTCCTGAGAAGTAGGGCCTGAAGCAGAGGCAGGTGGTTGATTTTGGAGTGGCTCGGTGTTTGGGAAACCTTCAAGTGAAGGTGCCATCTGTGGGTGGTAGAGGCAGATGGTCTTTCTCCTTGTGAGAGTTGGTCAAGTAGGTTTTGCAGCCTACTGACTTTCTCTTCAAGGAGTGTGTTCTGGGCAAGAACATCATAGAAAAAGCCCAGGTCATCATCAGCCGAAGCTGAATCAGCTGACCTCCTGCTTAGAGCAGGATTTACATGCACTGGGTGTAGACCAGTTGGTGCATGTGCCCCTTGTGCTTGGTACTGGGGACTTCCAGCCTCAGGACAATGTCCATCATCAGCTGTTGCCTCTAGTGAGGTCTTAGCAATGTTACCAGCCTCACTCTGGTCATGTGCTGAGTCAGAGGAGGTGGCAGCCTCACTAGATATTCTAAGCTCCTTGTCTACACCAGGAGATAGAATTGGGAAACCCCTGTGCTGTGGGTTCTCAAGTGCACTGTGTTCCTCCCCCTCAATTGTAGAGGTATTCCCAGTAGTAAGTGGTTTCTGGGGAGGGGGTGAGGAGTGCAATTGAGTCAGCACTTGTGCAACTATTAAAGTTGGGCTGTGAGGGGCGGTGTTTGGGGTGAAGGGATAGAAGCAGTGTGCACCTGGGGAGGTTGGTGCTCTTCAATGGCAATCTCCTCAAGTGAGGAAGATCCCAGATAAGTAGGTACCCCTTGTGTGGTTGCTGCAGGCTCCTGTTGAGAGGAAGCCTGAGCGGCTGTGGCTGGAGGAGTCATTGTATCCACTAGGGGGTTTGGACTAGTGGATATATCCTGCGTTTGTGTTGCAGGGGCATCCTCAGGGGACTCAATTCCCTGAGTAGCCGTTTTGGGTTTCTTTTTGGTGGGTTTGGTGGGACTTTGGATTTGGAGGTGGTGGCTGTGGGTTCCAGCTGCGTGGGTTTCGTAGCTTGGCAGCCATTTTGAGTGTCGGTCAGAGTTGTGCCGGGAGTATACTTCCGGCAGAACAGCCGTAGCAGGGACTCCCAAGCCAACAAGTCCCTCAGCATTAATCTGGTCAGTAATAATGGCCATTATGAACCGTGGATAAGTATCCAACGGTTGGCAGTTAGTTTTTGAGCCATATCTTTGAGCTCTGAAAATATTAATTCTGAAAAGTTTAGTGGTTGTTGCTCAAGGATAGAATACATTACCTGCTGCCATTTGGTGGACATTTGATCCCAAGACGACGTCTTAGGGGCCAAACATACATTACCATGTGAAAAATCAGGCGCTCAGCGTCATTAAAGTGTTTCTTCATGATGGTGGAGGCACTGAGATCGCCTTGATATCCATGTTGAGCAAAGGATAGATCTATGGTGCCCTTCGGATATCCAGCAGGAGAAGTAGCATCATTCAGTTGAAGAATTTGGCGGATTATTGCAGGAGTAATGACTACTTCTTTGTTGTTGACGACCGACGGAGGGATGGTGTGTTGTTCTCCCCAGTGGTAACAGTAACGTTCATCCAAAATTGGTGCAAGGATTCGGCATGTAAGATGGGTTCAGAAGAAATGCCTTGTTGTATTGGGACTGAACCATAAGATCGATAGCAATATCGAACTTAGTCCAGATCGGCGATTTAGTGAGGTAGGCAACACAGTTGTGTCGCGGTTTAATTTGCATAGACGCCATTGAGAAGAGGGAAGTTTTGGAGAGGAACGTTAGGTTTGAAGAAGATGAAGCAAGAGAGCTAAGGTTAGGGGTATATATAGGGTACGGGTAAGGAAACGACTGAAGGATGTGGTGTTAGTCATCAGTAGTTTTAAACGACCGTTGACATGGTATTATCCTTTCAGACGTTGAAACAGCTGAAGTCGTGGTGTTAGGCATCAGTAGTTTAGAAAACTACTGAAGACCGTGGTTTTGACTTCAGATGATTGAAACAACTGAGGACTTGGTGTTTGTCATCAGTAGTTATGAAACTACTGAAGACAGTGGTTTTGTCATCAGCTGTTGTAAACAACTGAAGACTAGGGATTAGTCATCAGTAGTTATAAAACTACTGAAGACGTGGTTTTGCTTCAGTTGTTTAAAATGAAACAGCAGTTGTACAAACGACTGAAGAGAAAGTTCTCTTCAGCTGTTTTCGTCAATTCTTAGCTTTTCAGTTGTTTCAATAGTCCTCAACACATTCATCAGTCTTTTTGGCTGATTTCAGTTGTTTCATAGGACATCAGTACTTATCTGTTTTACTGATTGCAGTGGTTGTAACTGCATCAGTAGTTGTGACTACATCAGTAGTTTAGAACAGATGAAGTACTTCAGTACTTGTGAGACATTTAGCCTTCAGTAGTTATAAAAACTACTGAGGGTAAAAGAGCTCATCAGTACTTATATGTGACATAGGTACTTATGATCATCAGTATGAATTACTAAGATCATCAGTAGTTGTCACTTATTCTAGTTGCAGCATACCAAGCCTTAACACAGGTTTTGGAAAGTTGAACTATCCAAAGGCTTAGTAAAAATGTCTGCAAGCTCATCAGCACTAGGCACAAACTTAGGATCAATCAGACCTTTTTCAAAACAATCTCTTATAAAATGATGTCTGATCTCTATATGTTTGGTCCTAGAGTGCTGGACTGGATTTTTGACAATACAAAGAGCTGAAGCACTATCCATTAACAATGGAGTCTTAGTCTCTGTAATGCCATAATCCAAAAGTTGGTTTTGAAGCCAGAGTACCTGAGATGTACAACTTGCAGCTGCAATGTACTCTGCTTCAGCAGTGGATGTAGCAACTGAGGTCTGTTTCTTGCTCTGCCAAGAAATCAAGCAGTTGCCTAGGAATTGACATCCACCAGAAGTTGATTCCTGGTCAACTTACACCCTGCATAGTCACTGTCAGAAAAAGCAACTAATTTACCAGAATGTCCGGTAGAATACCAAACCTAGAGATGGAGTGCCTTGCAGATATCTAAAGATCCTCTTGACTGCAATCAGATGAGACTCTTTAGGTGCAGCCTGAAATCTAGCACAAACACATGTAGCAAACATAATATGGTCTAGAAGCTGTTAAATACATCAAGGACCCAATCATACATCTGTAAAGTGTTTCATCAACCACTTTACCTTTCTGATCTGAGTCCAGTTGTGTGGTGCTGCTCATGGGAGTAGAACAAGGCTTACAGTTTTGTAAATCAAACTTTTGCAAAAGATCTTTTGTATATTTGGACTGATGAATAAAAATTCCATCAGCCTTTTGTTTGATTTGCAACCCCAGAAAGAACTGTAATTCTCCCATGGCACTCATTTCAAACTTCTGTTGCATCAACTTTGTAAAGGCATCACACAACTTTGGATCAGAGGATGCAAAAATGATATCATCTACATAAATTTGAACAAGTAGATTATGCTGCCCAGCTTTCTTAATGAATAAAGTCTTGTCTATGGAGCCTCTAGTGAAATTTTTCCAGAAGAAAGTTTGATAATGTCTCATACCAGGCTCTGGGAGCTTGTTTTAACCCATAAAGAGCTTATCAAGCTTATACACCCAATTAGGATGTTTATTGTCCTCAAAGCCTGGAGGTTGACATACATAAACCTCTTCTTTAATTTTTCCATACAAAAATGCACTTTTGACATCCATTTGAAAAACTTTAAGGTTTGATAAGCAGCATAAGCTAAAAACAATCGAATTGCTTCCAGTCTGGCTACAGGGGCAAAGGTTTCATCATAATCAATACCTTCTTCTTGTGCAAACCCCTGAACAACCAGTCTGGCCTTGTTCTTAACAATAAGCCCATTTTCATCAGTTTTGTTCCTAAACACCCATTTAGTGCCTATTGCACACTTACCTGGAGGTAGAGGAACCAGTTCCCACACTTGCTGTTTCTTGAACTGAAGAAGCTCAAGCTGCATGGCATCAACCCATCCATTGTCCTTTAAAGCAATGTGATAATTCTTTGGCTCTTGCTGACTGATGAAGAGAGCATAGAAGCAGAAATTTGACAATTGACTTCTTGTTGATACTCCAGCAGTGATATCACCAATGATTTGAGACATAGGGTGATTCTTCAGATCTTGATACACAATGAGATCTGTGCAAGTGTTTGTAGCAGGTTCAGCAGCAACAGATGGTGATGGTGAATCATTTCCTTGAAACCAATCAGTGGTGGTAATTCAAAGGAAGTTGAATTCGAAGAGATCTCATCAGCATTTGTTGTGGATGGTGCTACTGGAGCTACAGGAACATCAGGTCTAGCTGAGTCAGGCAGCTGATCACTAAACCTGAAGAGGTGAGTACTGCAATCATCATCATCATCAGCAGTACCACCAGGTGGTGAACTGTTGACAGGAGCAACAGCAGGAGTTTGATAAGGAACATATTGCAGTATGTCCAAATCAAATAACTCCACAGGACTTTGTGGAATCTTGTCCTTTGGATTCATTAAACTTAACATGTATAGTTTCTTCAACCATCTTTGTTCTGCAGTTGAAGACTCTGTATGCCTTGCAAGTAGATGAATAACCAACAAAGTACCCTGCATCCACCTTAGGATCAAATTTATGGAGTTGATCCTTGTGTTGAGAATGAAACAGGGACACCCAAATGCTTTGAAAAATGAAATCAGAGGAGCCAAATGATGGAGAACTTCATATGGAGTCTTCATCAACCTCTGATTTACTAAAACTCTATTTTGCACATAACAAGCTGTGTTGACAGCTTCAGCCCAAAAGGTCAATGGCAAACCTGAGTCAGCCAGCATGGACCTTGCAGCTTCAATGAGGGTCCTGTTCTTTCTCTCCACTACTCCATTTTGTTCTGGAGTCCTTGGAATGCTGAACTGCCTTTTGATTCCCTTTGAAAGATAGAAGTCATCAAGTGTATGATTTCTGAACTCAGTTCCATTATCACTCCTAATACACTTGACTGGAAGGGAATACTGCTTCTCAATGTACAGCACAAAGTGAATAATCTTTGAGCAGCCTCATCCTTTGAATGTAGAAAGAAAGTCCATACAAATCTGGAGTAATCATCCACAATTACCAGACAGTATTTCTTCTTTGCCATGCTCATTACTCTCACAGGACCAAATAGATCCATATGCAGTAATTGCAAGCAGGCAGTGGACTTGGACACTTCAATAGGAGGGAATGAGACTTTGTGCTGTTTTCCTTTTAAACAAGCAGTGCAGGTTTCATCACAGTGGAACTCCTTATTGGTAAGCCTCTGACTAAACTATTGTGGCTAAGCTGATTCATGTTTTTGAGATTAACATGACCAAGCCTCCTGTGCCACAGTTTAGATTCTTGAGAAGAGGCTTTGGAAAATAGGCAAGGATTGCCTTTGAGATCTATCTTCTTAGAGAGATCTAAGGCATACACTCTTCCTGTCCTGTTGGCTTTCAGGAGAGTGTGATCATCCAACACCTTGTCAATCAAGTGCAAAACTTTGGATGACAGAATCCTACAGTTTTGACTGGTGAAAAGGGCAACATGGCCTTTATCACACATTTGACTGACACTCAAGAGTTGTACTTGAGATTTTCCACATGATTAACATCATCAAATTTGATTTCTCCATTGGAGACAAACCCTTACCGATGATGTAACCCCTAGCATCATTGCCAAAAGAGACAAATCCCTTCTTTCCTTGAGAGTAGTCATGAAGAAGAGAGCTGTTCCCAGTCATGTGCATAGATCCCCCACTGTCTACATACCAGATGCTACTTTGGCATGTTGAAGAACCCTGCAATAATAAACAATCAGTTAGTTTTAGAGACCCAAACCTTTTGGTTTTGGGCCTGGTCTCATCAATAGATGGTAAACTAACTGTTTATTTGAAAACACAGCCTGAGAGGAAGAAGATGGTGTAGAAGAGGAGTCCTTGGCTTGGACCTCCTTTTCTGTGGTTTCAACATAGGAGAATCTAGTTGGTTAACTCTACCCAACAGATGTTGTACCATCATCACCAGCTGTGTCTGATTTTGTGATAAAGCTTTCAGCTCATCAGACACATTGCTAGTGGAGTTAGATAAGTTCCTATGTTGCACCTTCTTCTTTTGAGCACCCTCAGCTGTCACCTGTTTAAACCCTTCCTTTTGGATTTCTTTAAGGACTTAAGGGTTACAGGATTTGATGTTGCTGATACAAATGTGGTCTCAAACTCAGTTTTCATTTTTACCATTTTCTCATTAATTTCTTCTTTTTGTTTGAGTTTGGAACCTCTTTTGTACCAACAATCATCTGTAAGATGATTGAACAAACCACATACTTCACATGGTTTCTTCTTCATCTTAGGTTGATCATCAACTAAAGATGGTGAAGCAACAGAAGACTTGTTCTTCAATGCTTTGGAAGCATTGGTTGCTTTCTTGACTACCTCTTTAGTAGTCTTCAAACTCTTTCTACTGCCAGTTTCTTCTCTTCAGTACTGACAGCAGTTGAAGTTTGAACTTCAGGTGTTAAATCCTGCTCTCTAGTCCTTTCAGGACCTTCAGGATTAACTCCTGAGTTGATCAACTCATTTATCATGTGAATGTCAGTTTGAACCATCAACATCAGCTGATAGGTTCAAAGAGGGCTTGATGCTGACTGCTACTTCTGATTGTGCTGTATCAGAAGGTAGATCACATGATGTGATGGATTGGTTATCACTCTCACCATCAGATTCTACCTCTGCTCTTGGGGTAAAATCTGTAGGTGGAGCAGTGTGATTGTAACCAATTCCAAACTTCACATTTGAAGCAGATTGCTTACTAAGAAGCATTTCAAAACCTTTGCATGATTGTACCCATCTATCACACTCGACCTGGGTAACTGCAAGGGTTTCTTTGAGATCTTTGTACTTCTCTAGAAGTACTTTTCTCTAGCCTTATCATCAATTATTTGGCAATTCAGTTTATAAATCTCATCATTTTTATCTTTGAGCACAAACTCAAACTCAGCTTTGTTTTGGGAAATTATTTGTTCTAGCTCAATGTTCTTATTAATTAGAGCTACATTTGCTTCTCTAATGGAAGCAAATGCTGCTATGCATGGTTCAGAACATAATTTGGCTTTTGCCTCAGAGGATACCTGTGATACCTGAGGTGTAGAGGCATTGGAAAATGAAGTATCAGCAGACTCCAAAGCCATAAGAGCTAGATTCCCAAAGGGACTGTCACCACCATGTTGACCAGCACCTGAGAACAGTTGATCATGACCAGACAAGTCATCTGGTAAACTGCTCCAGTCAACAACTCCTGGGGTGAAGAAGCTGTGCTGTTGAGATTGAGGTTGTTGATGAGATAGGGAAGGCTGAGGTTCTGGTAGTGCATGAGGTTGTGGTGTCATAGGAACTTGAACTTGATTTGACTGTGGCATGTAATAACAAGGGTACGGATATGGCATTTGACCCTGAGGAACAAAATATGCCGGAGATTGTTGTTGAGGATGATGACTAGAGGTGACAGGATGTTGCCCTCTGTGTTGTTGACTATTGCCAGGAAAAGTCACAAAGGGTGCAGTAGAGTTAGATCCAGTTGATCTACACTCTCTTGCAAAGTGTCCAAGCCTTTGGCATTTGTGACACCTCAACTTGCTCTTGTCAAAACCAACTTTGGTTTTGCCAGAGAGTCCTGGGAATTTTCTTCCAGTTCTTTTATAGAACTTCTGAGATCTGATATTTATCAAGGCCATTTGGCTCAAAATATCCATCTCTTCTAAGTCATCATCAGCAATCCCCTTGAGATCATCCATAATGAAACATAGATTGTCATTATTACACCCAGTAAACTGACCATCAACACTCACAAATGCAGAATCAGAAGTGCTTGAAGAGAAATTAATATGCTCATCATACTGGCATTCAGATGAAGCATATTCTGACTCATGACCCACCAAGGCAGTGTTGCCTTGTATAAAGTCTTCAGTGAGCTTCCAGATGAAGACAGCTTTCTCTTCTGTTCTATCTCTCTCTCAAAAGTGAGCAGTTTCCCATGGAGTTGGGTGAGAGATAGTTTGTCCAAACTTGCACTGGAGCGTAGGACAATAGTATATGTGTCCCATCTCTCAGGCAGTGATCTGAGAAATCTGTTATTCATCTGAATATTGGTGTATTCAAGTTTGACCATTTTTAGTTCAGAGATCAAACAAGAGAACCGCTCATATTGTTGAGTCAGTGTCTCACCTTTCTATGAGAGAATGTCTCATATTGTTGGCACAAGAATCTCTATTATTTGCCAAGACCTCATCTGTTCCTCCAAATTGTTCTTTCAAGGCAATCCAGAGGTCATGGGCAGTTTCATGATGCATTAGCCCAGAATAGATTTCATTGGGCAATGCCATGGCCAGAATTCCATGGGCTTTTGCATCAATTTCAAGCAACTTCTTATCTCATCTGAGTATTGCTCCCTCCTCTTCGGAACCATTTGATTGGTTTCCGGGTTATTCACCATAGGCTTGTGTGGACCATGTACCACTGATGTCCAACACCCTGCGCTGTTAACAGACAGGTGATGGAGCATACGTCTTTGCCATATGTTATACTCATTCCTAACCAGCATAGGTGGCTTGGTTGAGGAACCAGTATTGTGAGGATCATTGGAAGGAGTGGTCATTTTCAGTTCAAAAACAATTTAGTTCAAGTTTTAAAAAGTTTTAGACAGACCACAACAAACTCAATGAGAACCAAGAAAAGATCTCAGGATGAATGAGCAGAATACAGAAAATTCAATCTCTAAACCGTTTCTTGCAAAAAAAAGGCTAATTCAATCAAACTTAGATCTTGAATAGCAGTTTCAATGATCAATTGTTAGATCGATCAATGATTAACCTGCTCTGATACCATTTGACAGGATCAGTGATCACAAGTTTGATGTATTAGAATACAAAGCAGCGGAATACAAACTAGAATTAGACAAATTGTAGCAAGCAATGGATACTTGTAAGCATTAAGAGCGCATACGGTTATAGGGAGAGAATATATATTTCTAATTGAAGGAATGTTTATAGAGGTAGAATATTTAATCAAATCATTCATTCATTCCATTCATCCACGATTACAATAAGTTGTCACTCCTTATATAGAGTGCAACAATCACTGCTGTTATCACGGAAAGTGACAACTGGCAGATCTAATACAAAAATAAATAATTCTTAACAAACTACTGAAACATTCACAACTACTGAGAACATATCAGCATGTTAAGTACAAAATATAAAACTACTGAAACTACAACGACTGAAGAACAAGCTCTTCAGTCGTTTTACAAAACTACTGAAACATAAAAATATAAAACTGATATCACAACTACTGAAGAAGTACTCTCTCAGCAGTTGTGACAACTACTGAGGCTTCAGTACTTGATCTTCAGACTTTGACCTTCAGGAGTTTCATCAGCTGATGACTTCAGTAGATATCATCAGCTGATGTCTTCAGTCTTTGTCTTCAGACCTTGTACATCAGTTGTTGATCTTCAGCACTTGTAATCTTCAGCTGTTGTACTTCAGTACTTTGGTCTTTCAGCTTCAGCACTTGTGTTCTTCAGCTGTTGTACTTCAGCACTTGGTCTTTCAGCTTCAGCACTTGTGTTCTTCAGCTGTTGTACTTCAGCACTTTGGTCTTTCAGCTTCAGCACTTGTGTTCTTCAGCTGTTGTACTTCAGCACTTTGGTTCTTCAGCTGTTGAGGTCTTCAGCACTTGATCTTCAGTGTTGAAGTCTTCAGCACTTGTCAAACTACTGATGAGGCTTTTAGCAGTTGTTGTGATACCATGTGGGACTTAGAGGTTTTCTGATCTTGGCTCATTGGTTCTTTTGGTCCAACACTTATCACTATCAAGAGAATTCTAAGATACCTCAAAGGTGCTTCAACACTTAGTTTGTGGTATCCTAAGAATTCTGACTTCAATCTGTATGCCTATACAGCTACACATGCAACATAATCAGGTTGCTCTGTTAAGCTCTAAGAAAGATTCTCAGTCTAAGAGGTTTGCTGCTTCTTAGCTTTGTCAAACTACTTCACCTCCCTAACCATTGATCCTCCACTCTATGAGGATCATCAGCTAGAATTCTGGAAGACCTGCCAAGAGGTCGTAATGGATGGGGAGAAGGCAATGTCTGCCATAGTGCAGGGGAGAACAGTCTTCATCACTCCGGCCATCATCAACGTGCATCTTCAGCTGGATGATGAAGAAGGTGAGATGTTCTTCCCAAATGAAGCTATAAATCATTCTTTTGAGCAGGTGGGTTATGAGGGAGACTACTCTGTCATGTCCTTCAAGAAAGGGAAGGTCTCATCCTAGTGGAGATTCTTGCTCCATGTGGTTATCCATAGCTTATCAAACAAGCATGGTGGATGGGAACAGATTCCTGAGGATCTCTCCTTCATTGTCCATGGAATGATTCATGGGGTCAAGTTCAAGTATTCTCAGTTTGTTTATACTAATTTGCTTGCAAACTTGGACTCCTTAGAATATACATGTTCCCTAGATATGTCCAGTACATTCTAAACTGTGAACTGGGCTCACAGTTAAAGGAAACATTCTTAAACTGGTACAGATGAAACCCGACATCTTTAAAATACTAAGAAAGCCCACTGTTGGCTTCTACGGGGTAGAAACAGCCCTGGTCCCAAAAATGTTAGAGCTCATTGCTCAAGGTGACAACCTACAGCACTAGGTAGTGTTGAACCCACACCTTCTATTCCCTACCGTTTAAACAACCACAAATCACCCTGACCTACCAACGAAAATCCAAACGAACCCCTACTCAGGCTATTCAGTCTGTGCAGGTTCCCGTACACTCACCCATACAGGAAGAAGTGGACATTGGAGCTCCCCCACTTCTCCTTAGGAGCAGACCACTCCTATCTCTTCAAGGATCAGTGTTGAGGTTCCTCATGCTCAACCTGATGAGCTCACAAGCCAAACTGCCTTAAGCCATCATTTTGAGTCTTAACACTCAGGTGATCAACCTTCAGGGGACAGTTACCATCCCCAGCCTTTAGATCTCAACCAACCTATCCCCAACCTTGACTTCTATACTAATGAAGATTTGGGTTTTAGTGAGTATCATGATTCTCTCTTCTTTTCCCCTACTAAAAAGAGACGAGTGCTCCCCAGTCTCCTATTTCTAGCCCCCATCAGTCACCTACTACTTAGGTGGACACTTCTGAACATGTTCAGGATGTCCATATGGAAGAGGCTCCCACTTTTGAAAGTGATTACATCATTAAGACCTCAACCATGGCAACTCAGCACACTGACTTCTCAACTGAGGCTGTTAGTGAGTAGAGGAAATCCAACAGCCAAGAAACTAAAGCTGGTGGTGAGAGTGAGGACTCTTGTCCAATCGTCTCATCCCCCAATGATTCTTCTGATGAAGATGAGGGGAATTTAAGACTAAAGGTGCAAAAACTGTCTCAAACATGCCCCTATTTAGTCTCCAAGGTTAGTCACCTTGAATCTCAAATGACTACCTTGCAGAATAGGGTTAATGATCAACAACTTGAGATTTCATATCTTAAGGAACAACTAGCTTGGAGACCTTTAAGAGGAGCTCAACCAGGAACACAAGAACCTGTGGATGTGATTGACCTAACTCCTAGCTCACCTATGCAAGTGGGTGATGCTACCAAAAAGGGGGAGAAAGTCATTACAATCACAGAACTTGGGAGTTCTTCAAGGAGAATGGACATTGAGGATTCACCATCCTCACTTGCAATTGTACCTTCTCAGCAACCTCCTCAAGTTCACATTGATATGGACTACATAGATTCCTTCATACAGAGTCTGTTTGAGGAAGGGATACCAAGGGCCATGTCATCTCCACCATCTTCCAATCACATCATTGGGTGGAGGTATGACAACAATAGGAGAGCCCTAATGATCATGAAAGTTTAAGGGCAGCAAGAGATCTTCAACTTTCAGACCTTGAACTTCTATGACAGTCTGCTTTTAGTCAACGTGCCACTTGTCAATCCAAGCCAATCAAGACAAGCTGACAAGTCGGCTCAAAGAATCTAAGACCGGATCACTGTAGAGTTCAGCCTTAGAAGAAGACTATGGGAATCAGGCAAGTCATCGGTTAACTGGATGTTGAGGCAGACCCTAAGATTAGCTTCATAGGGGAAACCTTGACTGAAGGCCCAGTGACAGAACTTGAGAGCCCTATCTTATCACCAACAACTACTGCAGAGATCAATGCCATTTTTGAGACACCTGCTGGTGAAGGTGCTTCTCAACCTCTCTCTGGCCAGAGCTTGGAAGCTACACCAAGAAATGAAGGCCAAAGCTCTCTCCATCCTGAGTCACAAAGGTCTGTGAGTGACAAAGGGAAAAGAAAAATGACTTCTGATGAGATTGAGGAGGAGAAAAGAGAGAGGAAAAGGAAGCTGAGGGGAGAAAGTTCCTTTGCTGAGTCTTCAAGACTCCTGGAGTCTGCTATCAGGGCTACCCCCAGACCAGATACTCAGAATGATAAGTTAAGGTCAGTTAGGATAAACTATCTGCAGACAAGGAACTATGACATAGACATGTCATCTCTCTTCCCTTGGAGGAGTTAAATGAACTGGTTGACCTGGAAAGGTCAAGTGAGAAGAAGGAGGCAGAAGATGCAAAGCTTCTAGTACAAATCAAAGAAGACAGAAGAAAGAAAAGATTGTACAAGCATGTGCCTACTCTCTCTCCAGTTCAAGAAAGTCCTGCACAAGAGGATGTGGTTCAACAAGAACCTCAAGTAGATAAAGAAGAAGATAGAATCAAGATGAATAACTACCTCAGTGCCACATGCCTCTATCATGCAGAAGCACTTCTTCCCTTACCCTTTGACTATATTGAGTTTGGGTATCTCAAACAACTTGAACTCGAGATAGTCAAGGAAAGAAAGACAACCAAACGAAAGCTAAGGGAAGAAGCTGCTAAATCAAGAGCCATCATCCAAAAGCGTATGAAGAAGTCTACTTACAGGCAGAGGATGATGAGCTTCTTGAAGCTTTAAGGATTCTTTGGAATGAGACTTGGCCCCATGTCTCTATCCACTATGGATGAGCATATCAGTGTGATCAAGCAGAAGATTAAGAGTGGAAAGCTGGCTAACTTACATTCCCCTCCAAGTCAAGCCCCACCTAAAGTGGAGGTCAAGGTTGAACAACCAAAGACAACACAACCTGGACCTCCTGCTGAATCTTAGAAAGCTTCATCTTCTGATCCATAGTAGGGTCAACCTCACTCTCAATCTGAACCTGTGAGAGTAGAAGACCCAACTGAGAAAGACAATGAAGATCAATCTGGTATTGCAAGTCAGTCTTATCAATTAAAAGATCTAAAGAGAAAGAAAATGATGGCTTCTAATCCAAAGTAAAAGAAGAAGAAGACTACATCCTTTTCAAAACATTAGGATGAGTCAAAACAACCTGAGGATGTGCAACCAGAGGATGCTACATCAACTCCTGTTCAAACAGCTCCTCTAGCATAAGGAAGACCCATCTTGTCCTGGACATACACCACAAATCCGGAAAGATGGCATTCATCAGAGATCAAGGCATTGAGGATGCCTCCATATGGCAAGACATATTTCAGTTGCCTCTGCGTGATCTCTTTAACATGAGAAGATACTTTGATAGTCTGAACGATCCTGATCAACATATGAAGAAAGGGATGGTTATTATCCTGATGAGGACTGTTGATATATGAAGTCTTCAAGTGTTTTGGTAGCATTAGCCTAGGGGGACTTTGTAGAGAATTTGTATAGAGGCTGAAGCAACCAAAGTCTTTTTGAATGCATGCTGCACAAGTACTGAAGAATAATGCTTTAGAAGTTTTACACATGCAACATAAAATACTCTAAGTATAAAGTCTTCCAAAGCCAAGACCAATATCTTCCGAAGCCAAAGATGAAGTATTTCGAAGCTTTAGAGACAAAGTCTTCCGAAGCTCAACTCTTGAAGATAGATTTCTTCCGAAGACTTTTAACAACATGCTTTATCTGATGTACTTTTTCATAAAGCTAGACCCCTTTCCGCTGCAACTCTGTAAAGTCACCAACTTACCAGAGTTGATGAAAAAGGTCCATGCTTTTGGTAACTGTATATTGAGGTCTCGAATCTGTAACTTTCTACTTCATGTACTTTATCCTTTTTATAATAGAAAAGAATGTGAGCTATGGCATGTCATAGTCACTAGTCAAAAGGCAAATCTACCTTTTGACTCTACAATTGATTTTGTTTTGTGTCTAGTCAATTGTATCTAGTTGGCTTTCATAGTATGGCCGGCTGTAGGATGTAGTATAAGTATCTCATGTTCTTGTAACTTTATTTTATGCTTTGTAACACCTGTAATAAAACATAGAGAAAGCAATATACTACAATCTTGAAAACCATTCTCTTGTGTATCTTGCTCTTGTTTTGTCTGTTAATTACTTGTGTTCTTAGTGTCTTTACTTGTGGATAATCCAGTTCATTATTTGATAAAGTTTAGTTACTCTCCTCTTTGTGTTGTTGTGTTGTAAGTGACCCCCTTCACCGTCCTACAGAATCTATCAAGTCCAGACATTCTTTTGGACATGCACTTAGATAAGTCTGGCATAGAAATCTGTATGCCTTGCAAAGTCTCCCATTCTTTATTTTGCCCTTATCAAAGTCACCATCATACCCCATTAAGTAGAAAACTTTCTCTATGTATTCATTGTCGAATACATCAAGGTGCCTAACTTCTTGCTCTCCCAGCTCTAATACCCTTCTAATGGTCTGATTATCTATCCTTAGCCTTTCATTCTTTACATCGGCCACAATCACTTCAGATTCTCCATCTTCCTTGATTCAAGCTGAATTCCAGAAATCGACTATGTGATCTTGATGAATCACAGGCTCTGCCATTAAGGCATAGAAGATCCTGGATCATCGTAGATATCGGATAATGTCTCTACATCCTTTCGACACGAGGTCGTCTGGATCTAAGAATGCACACACATTATGCTCTCTCGCAAATCAATTAGCCATCTATTCATAAAAATAAGAGGATCATGTTGACTCAACAATATTCACATAAGAATGCGAACAGTTGTGAGAATAACCAGAATCAATAGTTCATTATTTGACATTATGATATGTTTTACCTTGAATACAGTGATGTGAGAACAAGGTTATGTGTTTGTTTGATGTTTTGATTCGGGGTTTTTTTGAATGTTTGAAAGAGGGGGAAAGGTTTGTTGAGAGCAAATTTCTAGGTCTGAAAAAGTGTTCTAAAAAGTGCATAATGAATATTGAAGTCAAAGGACATCTTTTATACTTTCATACAAATAATTTCATTTATATAGTCATGTGGGACCCTCTTCAAATTAACTTATCCGCAGTTCTCAAATCTTCCGCAGATTATCTACGAATTCTGTATATCATCTTCGGATGACTTAAACAGTTGTGCTAATTAAGTATTACTTAAGTTTTCACAGGTTACCAATCTATGAAATTTCCGTAGTACTGGCTCATCCGTAGTTTACCAAACTACGAATGGACAATTTTCACACTGTCGCTTCTGCTGATGTTTGAGAAGCACTATAGGTTCTGCTGATGCTTCATATTGATAGACAATTTGGTTAACTTATTTCATGATACTACTCCCCTTAAATTTTTGATTAATGATGAAATAATGCATTTAACATAAATTTCTAAGAAGAATGTCATGAATGATGTGTGTTTGTATTATAATGCACAAACATATATATACACATATAATGGGATCATAATATAATACTAAGCCTCTTCATGATGAGTTATTTTTGTTGAATTTGATACCTCATCATAGTTTTAATTGCAAGTATATTGTGCTCTTAAATCCATACAAGAGTTATTGTATCAACTATGCATGCTGGTTGTCATGTTTTCATGTTGATTAGTTAGTAACTGTTGTGGGCTTCACATTCAATTCATATAGAGTTTGTTCTCCCTTTGTGAGTCAAATCATCACTTTTTCACACTTAGAAACTATGTACTTTAAGTTATTAGTTCTATCTTGAGATGCATTTGACATCTCATTAATGCATTGATATAAAAGCTCTAGATTAATATGCAATTGATCACATAGGATTCTTTTGAGAGCTTAGACATGATCATCATCAGGTCACCAGGTCTTTACTTATGTAAAATAGAGGTGGCTTTAATCCATGTCTTTGTTTACACAAAATAGTGAGATGATGAGGATCATGATCTTTTCACCATTTGGTTACTGATGTACACCATGGTGATCATACAGCCAGGTCTTTGTTTACATAAAACAGAGGGAATGTGATTTGCAAAGATAGATATTATAAAGTGTTGCTTCATAGTGTGCTTAGATGAGTGATTTGATCACATCAGACTAAGACTTACTTTCTGTATCCTCAAAATGAAGTTTCCCACAAACAATCACTTAGCATTATGTTAGGCATGTACTAAGTGTAGTTTCCACTCAAGATGAACCTGCTCACACATCAAAAAACAAGATCAGATTTTAATGATATTTAAGAATTCAAGAAGAAGCAAAGGTATAGCATACCATCATTTCCCAAGTATATGTCATGCTAAAGCATTACATACACATGCTTTTCTTTGTTTGTACATAATGATTAATCTAAGTTAATCATGCCCAAAGACTCAATTAGAAAATTAAATCTAACTGAATCAAAGGCTTTAGTGAATAAATTAGCAAGATAATTCGTTGTATCCACTACAACCAATTTGATCAAACCTTTTTTCAAGCAATCTCTCAGAAAATGGTATCTTATTTCAATATACTTTGTTTTACTATGTTGCACAGGATTAGTAGTAATAAACATAGCAGCTGAATATCAGGTCAACCGGTAGTTAGATACATAAGGGATCCTATCATTGATTTATATAATCTTTGATCATTAGATTTTCCTGAAGGATCAGGTACAATCTTTTCTATTGTTGAGGCTGGCGTTTTGTGAAAAGATGCATCACCAAGGTTGTACTTCTTCAATATTATATCTATGTATTTTTCTTGATTGATGAATATCCCATCTGACTTTTATGAACTTGAAGACCAAGAAAGAAAGTTAATTATCCCATTGAGCTCATCTAAAACTATTATTTCATCAATTCTTCAAAAACTTACACACAATCTCTTGTTAGTTGATCCAAATACAATGTCATCAACATATATTTGAAACACAAAGAGATCTTGATGTTCTTGTTTGAGGAAAAGAGTCTGATCAATAGTTCCCCTTTTTTATCCATGTTTGAAAAGGAAAGATGATAATGTTACATAGCACTTTCTTGGGGCTTGGTGAAGACCATACAAAACTTTATCAAGTTTGTATACCCTGTGTGGGTAGTGAGGATCTTCAAATCCAGGGGGCTATGATACATAGAGTTCCTCATCAATTTTCCCATATAGAAGGCACACTTGACATCCATTTGATACATAGTGAAATTCTTATATGGTGCATATGCTAGGAACACTCTTATGGCTTCAATTCTTGCAACTGGTACAAAAACTTCATCATAGTCTATTCCCTCTTCTTGTGTGTATCCTTGAGTAATCAACCTTGCTTTATTTTCTTACAATTATGCCTTTATCATCTAGTTTATTTTTGTAGAGCCATCTAGTTCCAATAGGATGTTGGCCTTCAAGTAAATCAACTAGAGTCCAAACTTTTTGCTTTCTAAATTGTTGAAGCTCTTCTTGCGTAGCTTCTATCAAGCTATTGTCCTTTAGAGCAGTAGTGATGTTTGGAGGAACCATTTTGAAAGAAAACAAGTGAAAAGACAATATTGGCAGTACCATTTTGGCTTCTTGTACTTCTTTTTGCAGTATCTCCAATGATGTTATTGACTGGATGAGTCTTATGCATTCTTGTTGATGGAGTTGATTCAATTGGAATGGATGATTCCAAGTTAGTCATATCCATTGTTGCAGACAGATCCAAACCAGATTGAGAGTTTAGGAAGTAGTCAAACTGTTCAATATTTGGTGTTGAATAATCTTCCGTAGGTTGAATATGAGTAGCATCATGAGTGTCTTCCATAGGAACTGTAAGGGCTTCTCCGAAGGACTTTGCTCTTCCGTAGGAGTTACAGGAACTTCTCCGGAATCATTTTGTTCTTTCGTAGGAGTTACAGGAACTTCTCTAGATGATAGGTGAGGACTTGATGAAACATTTCTAATGATTGTTGCATCCACTTGAGAGCATGGAGCAGTTGCAGGGACAACATTCACATCTCCGGATGCACAATGTATATCTACGGATGCATTGTCATCAGCTGCTGATGAAGTGTTTCCATCTAAGGATGTGTGAATCCTTGGAGGATTAGAAGATGATGTCACTTCTTTCATATTAGGTGGAACAAATGGATAGCATGTATCATTAGATTCTAAATTGTTAAAATAATTATAGTTAATGACTCTGTTAAAACATCTATATCAAACAACCATGATGATCCTTTTACTGATTTAGTAATATACAGATTCATCAAAAGATACATTAGGACTTTCTTCCACAATGTTATGTTGTGTAATATAGATCCTATAAGATTTAGATGTTAAAGAATATCCAACAAAGAAACCATCATAGGATTTTTTTGAAAAATTTTCTAATGATTCTTTTATGTTTAAAACAGAAACATGACACCCAAAAGCTCTAAGATATCCTATGTAAGGTTTTATTTTAAGTAACAGCTCATAAGGTGTTTTGTTATGTTCTTTGCCAATTAATGTTCTATTTTGAACATTGCATGTAGTATTCACTACCTCAGCCCAAAAGGTGATTGGCAATTATGAGTCAGTTAGCATTGTTCGGGCTGCTTCAATAAATGTTCTATTTCTTCTTTCAGCAACTCCATTATGTTATGGAGTTCTTGGTGCACTAAATTACCCTGCTATACCTTTAGTCCTGCAAAAGGAATCCAAGTCAAAATTGATAAATTTAGTACCATTGTCATTCCTTGTAACTCCAGGATGAACACTTGAATCAAATATTAAGAAGATTTGTAAGATCAGACAATGATAATCACACGAAAACCCCTTTGATCTATATTGATAGTATATGATTGAGCAATGTAGAAACCCCAATCAATTGTTCATTCAACCATTGACCAACACTAATGACAATTAACCGATTTATAGTCTAGACTAATATTCACTAATTGCACTTAACTCCCTAGACTTAGACTAATTAACACAAAATTACATATTAAGCATAAAAATGACTAAAAACAAGATAAAATATATTTTGTTCACACAAAATATATTTATTACAATATAACTCCTAGTCATCTAAATCTTCAACGTCTTGTCTCAGTTCCTCGTCTCGAACGTGTTGGGTTTGACTTTTGTTGACTCTCATTGTGTTGATAATATAGCCTAGCTTTTACAGCTCCAACAATCCTCCCCTTAGTCTATCATTATCAACGTTTTCAAACGAATTCAGCACCGAGAAGTCATCATTCGAAAGATCTTCAAATTGAAGCTTTCCGAATCTGATTAGAAAGATTATTCATCTCATAAGCTCCCCCTTTTCGAGTGCAAGCTTTTCAAGGATATTGGAATAGCTTTCCCAGATCTCTAATCTTGAGTGCTTTAGAAGATGTAGGAGGAGGATTCCTAGCTTGGTATCTTCTGCAAACTTGAGGAACAGGTTCTCTGATCAGGTATACTGCTCAACTGATGATCGGCCATCACTTACAACTAATATCTGAAACATATTCTCAAATACAATCTCGACATTTCTAATTAGATCATTTCATTTTAACAAAATAAACTCTTATTTATCTATGTGTGAAAAACAAACGAACCCGTGTTCGTTTGTGCGTAATTTCTGTGAAATTCATGAAAAATGATAAAATTGTAACAGCATAATATGGAAGACCTAAAAGAATTTTGAAATGAAAATTTATTATAATTTTTTTAATTTTATATATCTATTTTTTATATAACCAAGAACTGAATCGATCATGAGATCATATAATCAAGATATACTTTAGCACAAAGATGAATTTAAACATCGGCAAGCAATGAGATCACACTGATAACAGAGTCTAATCACAGTCTTTGAATGATTTTGAAATTCTCAAATAGATCAATGATGATTGTTGATATGTTTGTCCACTTAAACCCATGCCCTATCCTTTTCAACAAGCAACAAATGATTCATTAAGGTTCGATTAAATACTTTAGAATGCTAGGACCTCATAATCATTTGGCAAAAACCCTCACCCGACCTCAGGATTTCTTGAATTTTGTTATGATCTTTATAGAGCAAGGCTTGTGTATTAGTATGCAAGTAATTATCAATAGAATATTGCCTTTTGTGATGATTCATCATTTAGATGATTGGACACAACTTAGATCAAGATGGTGAGAGCTCCAGGTCTATACTCACATATAACAAAAGAGATGACAATTTGATCAAGTGCCGATGAGAGCTCCAGGTTCGTACTACCATACAGTAGAGGAGATCATCATTCCAGCTTAGTACTACCATAAAGCAGAGGAGATAAGCACAGTACAAGACACATAAATATACTAGACATGATTCAAAGATCTGGCTCATGAGAGAGATTAGTATCATGGTGGGTGAAAGATCAATTCTCAATCCATATTTTGTCGGGACTCAGTTTTCGTGCAGGCCAAAATGATCGTGTAAATCCAGACACCCTTAAGCATATATTATAATTTAAATCATATTGCTATTTCATACTTTATTCTTCAGGCTGAGTCTACCAAGCATATTGTTTAAAGAGTCTGTTTACTTTACTTTAATATTCAATAAAAATAAAATGTAAATCGTATAACAGCATCAGTTACAATCATTTCTCATTTTAAAAATGCAAGTCATACAAAAACAAGCATTTCAAGAAGATATACAATCATTTCTCAATCATCTCGAATCAAGTTCCCAGTTCTCTTTTCATTTTTAGTTACTTATACTCTCCCACTAAATTTTAATTTTTTTATATATTTTTTAATTTTTTGTAAAACTGTACAAAAATAGAAATTTACCGAAGAAGGTCTTCCAAACAACACTGATAAGAATATAAGAAATGAATACTCAAGAAATATGCATGATTGTGAAGTGAGAACGGTGATTGTGTAGATAAAAATCCAGATTGTGAATAAAATACCATGACCTTAACCTGTTATTCCATCTCAAATTTGAATAGGAACAATCACTATCATTAAACCGGATTACTAACAGTCCTCCTGAGTTGTTCCTGTACTCACTAACAAATTAGTTAGAAAGGGGAACCCAGGCCATCATAGTCCTGGAAGTTCCATTTTCATCGATATAAGAAACCTGCTTCTGCACACAATCGTTTAAACAGTCGCGGAAATTTGTATCCTTCTTTTTAATTTGCCAAATTTGTTTCGGTAAATAAATTTGGATTTGAATGAATTAAATTTGGAAAACATTTTCTGTTTAAGAGCATAAGGAAAATAATTTGGTTTTAAACCTTTGCTCTTTTTATCTTTGAATCATGTGAAATCGGCTTCACATGAAAAGGTTTGGATGCAGGGTTTTTCATCCAACCATTCAAAGATGTGTGCTTTTTACCTCTTGATCCAGAGAAGCAATGTAAGGCCCCGTTCCCGGGACGCTTACAGCTGGGTTCTCATCGCACATAAAACATATAATTACATATGTATTTAATAAATCGCAGCGGAAAACTAAAACAAACTTTCATTTCCATGTAAATGCTTTTGCAAACTAATACAACATTCATTACCAAAAATAGTTTGTTCGCATTACAATGCAAAAACATTAATCAAAAGAATGCCATCCCAAAAGAGCTGAGTAGTCGCCCGTGCCATCCTCAGCACTCATTACCTGCCAACTGGAAACACATCAAAGTCAGCGTGCTGAGTGAGTTCTAGTTTTTAATAAAACATACTTTACTTTCAGATAAAACCATTCGTACTTTTACATGATCACACATCATACGTACACATAGATAATATCATTATTATCTTCTTCATTCGTTCATTCGTTCTTTCATTACCTTACTTGCGCATCGGACATTATCCAAACCAATACCATGTGCTACACCCCGGTTAGTAGTAGCTACCGGGCGAAGTCAACAAATGACAGCTAAACGTATGCCACGGTACTAGGAGTAACCATCAGTCTTAGCTACTGGGCCGAAGTCAACGAATGACAGCTAAACGTATGCTACAGTATTAGGGGTGAGTGGTAGAGGTTCTACATTTAGGGTCAATCACCAAGAAGGACCCCGTATCCGATGTGTGTAAGACGTTTCATTCGTTCATTAATACATGCATTCATTCATCATGTTCCTCTTCCTTATCTTTCAACTTACGTTACATAATACTTCGTTCATTCATCATAACAAGTAAAGCCATAGGAAAGATATATACATCACATTAAGGAACATAAACATGCATCAACATCACATCCTACATGGCAACAACATACATACATAACGTACAACATCATCACCCTCATCATGCCCAACATGCTTCTAAGACCTCGATCGTCATCTTAAAAACTCTTATGGGAACCTTTACATCAACACTTACATCTGCACCTCCCCCGAAAGTCAGAAGTCAATCTACACCTTCCTCGGGTTCAACAGCCCTATTCGGGCGTATGGACACCCTTCAGTCGCATTGCCTCCATGCGACTGAACATCATGCGATTGAACTAATACGGATGAACACCTATGCGAATGAACATCCAGTCGTGTGAATGGACCCTCAGTCGCATGACCCCCATGCGACTGGCCCTCCAGTCGTGCGAATGAACCCCAATCGTGCGAATGGACCCCAATCGCACCCTAATCGGCCGTATGGCCTCCATTCGGCCTCCAGTCGGTCGCCTAGCCCTAACTGATGCAGAATGCAGTTCAACCCGACTGCAGCCGAGGTTTTCGGCCCCCAAACTCATCTAAACCCATTTTAAGCCTAAATCGACCATCCTAAACTTAGGGATGCATACCATAACATCATTCAAGCACAACCAAGCAAGAAACCAAGTCACAATCGCGTCATACATATACATACACATACACAACGGGTCAACTTACACACATATGAAAAACTCGATTTCAGATGTTTTCCAGCCCAAATCGTTTGAAAACAAGTAAAAGAGGGGTCCTAGAACTCACCTAAACGAGCACAACGACAAGAGCTTCGATTCGGCTTGCTTCACGACGATTTTGGCGACCCGAACCGACCCGAACCAACACTTTTTCCTCTTTTCTCTTCTTTCTCTCTCTATTCTTCTTTGTGAGCTGAAATGTGAGTGTGGGGAGAGTGGGCTACCCTCTCCCTACATATATCACCACATTTCCCAACTTTTCTTCGTTGGCGAGTTTGGTCCCTCGACTTTTGGACTTTATTTTCTTTTCTTTCTTCACCGGCTTCAAAATAATAAATATCCGGGTGTTACAAGTCCACCCCCCTTAAATAGGTTTCGTCCCCGAAACCTGTTATTCGTCGAACAAACGTGGATAATGCTGTCTCATTTCTTCTTCAGTCTCCCACGTTGACTCGGATCCCTTCCTGTGCTTCCACTGTACACACACAAGAGGAACCACTTTATTCCTTAGCCTCTTTTCTTTACGATCGATGATTGCCACCGGTTGCTCCACATAATTGAGCCTTTCATCTATTTCAATGTCCTCCAGTGGAACAATCATGTCTTCATCAGCTATACACTTTCTCAGATGAGATACATGGAATGTCGAGTGAATCCCACTTAACTCATCTGGCAACTCCAATCTATAGGCCACCTCCCTACTCGAGCAATGATTTGGAAAGGCCTATATATCTTGGGCTCAACTTGCCCCGCTTTCCGAATCTTATAATACCCTTCCAAGGTGAGACCTTCAGCATAACCCGGTCACCCACCTGGAACTCAATTGGCCTACGTCGCTTATCGGCATACGACTTCTGTCTATCCTTGGCTGCCTTCATGAAGGCTTTAATCTTTTCAAGCTTCTCTGTCGTAGCCTCGATTACCTCGACGCTCCCCAATTCCTTCTGACCAATATCACCCCAACAAACGGGTGTTCTGCATCTCCTACCGTATAGCATCTCATATGGTGGCATACCAATACTGGCATGATAGCTGTTGTTGTATGAGAATTCAGCTAACGGCAGGTGGTCATCCCAACTTCCACAAAATCGATCACACATACCCGAAGCATGTCTTCCAGTGTCTGAATGGTCCTTTCTGACTGACCATCAGTCTGGGGATGATAAGCCGTGCTAATATGTAACCTCGTCCCCATAGCGTCGTGGAATTTCTTCCAAAATTTAGATGCAAACCGAGTGTCACAATCAGACACAATAGACACCGGCACACCATGACGAGCTACAATTTCCTTGATGAACAGATCAGCCAACCTCAGATGATACGTCTCGCAGATCGGTAGAAAGTGAGCGCTCTTCGTCAGACGATCAACTATCACCCATATGGCATCGTACCCTTTCGGGGTACGCGGCCGCTTCGTAATGAAGTCCATGGTGATGTGCTCCCATTTCCATTCTGGTATATCCAAAGGTTGTATCTTCCCATACGGCTTTTGATGCTCTGCCTTCACCTGTAAGCAAGTAAGGCACTTACTCACATACTCCACCACGTCGTGCTTCATACCCGGCCACCAATAATCTTTCTTCATGTCATGGTTCATTTTCGTGGCACCAGGATGAATGGAGTATCGAGTCTTGGGCGCTTCATCCGTTATCTTCACCCGTAGATCCCCAAAACGAGGAATCCACACACGACCGAATCGAGTTCCAACACCGAGTGTGTTTTCACCCAATTCCCCAACCAGACCTCTCATTCTTTCCGAGTTAAGATGATCTTCTTTCAATGCCTCATCTTGAAACTCCTTGATTTGCTTCATCACATCAGATGTCATGATTAGTTGATAAGCTTTCACCCGAATCGGTTCGGGCCTTTCCTTTCGACTAAGGGCCGCCACCCACATTAGCTTTGCCTGGATGGTAATGGATCTCGCAATCATAATCCTTTATAAGTTCCAACCATCTCCTCTGCCTCATGTTCAGTCCTTTTGCTCGAAGAAATACTTCAAGCTTTTATGATCGGTGAATATGGTGCACTTCGTCCCGTAGAGATAGTGCCTCCAAATCTTTAGTGCAAAGACCACGGCTGCTAGCTCCAAGTCATGAGTAGGATAATTGAC
The DNA here is from genome assembly GCA_025506515.1 of Flaveria trinervia. Lineage (NCBI taxonomy): Eukaryota > Viridiplantae > Streptophyta > Magnoliopsida > Asterales > Asteraceae > Flaveria > Flaveria trinervia. The sequence continues at coordinate 64,470,388 of CM046451.1, forward strand.
CTCATGAACCTTTAACTGTCGAGATGCATAGGCTATAACCTTCCCTCTCTGCATTAACACACACCCCAACCCCGAGTAGGAAGCATCAGAATAAACCACTAGATCTTCACTTCCATCGGGTAATGACAGAACAAGAGCTTGAGTCAGTCTTGCCTTCAGCTCTCTCGAACGCCTTCTCTTGAGCTTGACCCCATACAAATTTCACATCCTTTCGGGTCAACTTAGTTAGTGGAGAAGCAATCTTAGAGAAGTCTTGGATGAATCTTCTATAGTAGCCCGCCAAGCCCAAGAAACTACGGATCTCGGATGGCGTCTTTGGTGACTTCCATTGCATAACCGCCTCCACCTTCGCCGGTCAACCATAATCCCGTCAGGATTCACCACATGACCCAAAAACTGAACTTCGCGCAACCAAATGCGCACTTGGAGAATTTAGCATACATTTCTCCCTTCTCAACGTCTCTAGAACCTCTCGAATGTGACCGGCATGCTCAATCTCGCTCTTTGAATAAATCAGGATATCATCAATAAACACAATCACTGATTATCCAACATAGGCCGACACACACGGTTCATCAGATCCATAAAAGCAGCTGGCGCGTTGGTCAAACCAAAAGACATGACCAGAACTCGTAATGGCCATAGCGCGTACGGAAAGCTGTTTTAGGGATATCTTGTTCCTTACCTTCAACTGATGATAGCCAGACCGAAGATCTATTCTTGAAAACCAACTGGCACCCTGAAGCTGATCGAACAAATCATCTATTCTTGGTAAGGGGTATTGGTTCTTCACCGTCAACTTGTTCAGCTCGCGGTAGTCAATGCACATCCTCATACTACCATCCTTCTTCTTTACAAACAGGACCGGAGCACCCCAAGGAGAGATACTCGGTCTAATAAACCCCTTATCAAGCAGCTCTCGCAGCTGCTCCATCAACTCTTTCATCTCGGTTGGAGCCAACCGATATGGTGCCTTGGCAACAGGTTGGGCACCCGGTATCAGATCAATCTGAAATTCAATTTCTCTGTCAGGTGGCACTCCTGATAAGTCTTCTGGGAACACGTTTGGAAAGTCACACACACACGGTACATCAGCTAGTTGTGGTGTTGTGTATCCACATCCTTTACATAAGCCAAGTAGGCGCTACATCCACGCCTCATACACTTTCCCGCCACCGCCATTGAGATCACCTTCGGAATCGTAGTAACCCGATCACCATAAACCGTTACCAACTTCCGTCAGGCGCTATCAACCGAACCATCTTCTTGCGACACACAATGTTCGCCTCGAAATCCGCCAACCAATCCATCCCAAGAACCAAATCGAAACCACCCAAGGTCATCACAAACGGTCTAACAGGAAACTTGTGACCCTCAAGTTCCACATCACACTCCTCTATCATCTCAAAAATCCTGGTAGACTTACCTATGGCAGTTTCTACATCAAAGGGCGCATCAACACGTCTACTACTAACAGGCAGCTTAGCACAGAAAGCAGCAGAAATAAAACTCTTACTAGCACCCGAATCAAATAACACAGAAGCTAAAGTCTGGTTCACTAAAAACGTACCGGACACAACGTCAGGTCCGTCCTAGCCTCCTCCTGTGTCATGGTGAACGCCCTGGCGCTCGCCCTCGGTCCATCACTTCCCGTCTTCTTCACCCCTGAACCCTCAGTCCTCGACTTCTTACAATCTCTGCTCATATGACCAGTTTCCCCCAGTTAAAACATTTGCTCGACATGCAATCCTTCGCCATATGCCTTGTCTTCCCACACTTGAAGCACAAGTTTGACCCAAACCTACATTCCCCGCTGTGCTCCCTTCCACACTTGCCACACCTTTTCGACCCCGCACTTGATGTGACCACCCGGCGTTCATCCACCCGTGCCTTTTTGTTACCCATCGGGGCATCACCCCGACCAAACCGTTTCCCGTTCCAGTTCCGATCACCACCACCTTCTTACTTGCTTCAGTCACCACCACCTCCCGCTCATCATACAGCCTCCCTGCCAAATCAACCGCCGACCTAAACGTGCTTGGCCGGGCGGCGATCATATGCCGCGAACATCCATCGGTAAACCCTGAATGTACCTCTTGATTTTCCGAGACAGAGGCGTCACCTGATCAGGCACAAGCCGTGCCATTTCATTAAACTTGGTGGTATACTGCTGGTGTGTCATGGTTCCAGCCTCCAACTGTAAAACTCCTTTCCAACTTGTCCATTTCCCGATGAGGACAAAATTCCTCAATCACCAACCTTCTCAGCTCAGGCCATTTCATTTTCCCATGGCTCTACTACCCTCAGCTTGGACAATGTTCCCACCAGCACAGAGCTGAATCCACAAAAGAGTGGGTAGCAAACTTCACCTTTTGGTCCTCTCGACACTCGCTGATATCGAGAACAGCTTCCATTTCCCTCACCCACCGGTGAGCAGCTGCAGCGGTGCCGTTTCCATCAAAAGTAGGGGGCTTGCATCTCATAAAAGCCCCATAATTACATCCTCGTGCCGTTTCATGCACAGGCTCTTCCTCCTCCTCATCATCATCATAGAACCGTTTCCGGCTCTGGTTGTTCCCGTTCCCCAGAGGATCTGTTTCTTTCTTTCTTTCCCCTTCTCGTACAGCCTTAATAACTTCAGTCACCATAGACGGTAAGATTGTCTGCATGACCTGATGGACTTCTTCTACGACAGCCTCTTTTACTGAGGCTCTCAGATTGGCGCTTTCGTCGCCACCCTCCGGATGAGGGATCTCTGGTTCCTCATGAACCACCCTCTCAACTCTGGGTCTCCCTCTCTTAGGTCGCGGTTCAGCACCGTGACCCCCACCCCTAGAAGCTTTCGAAGATCTACCTCCAGCCATCACACGCACACTGAAAGATTCAAACACCAACACGTCATTCAAGGAAATAACTCAGTTTAGGTCAAGTATAGTAAGTCCCTAATTACAGTGGCCATTTGTGATTAGCCACTTACTTTACTCTTCATACCCCAAGTATTACCTGTCCTGACTACATCAGTATTTAAACCTACATATAACACATAACACATACCATGCGCACATAAACCGGTTAACTTTACAAAAAAAAAATACCTGATGGCACGCAGCTACTCAGTTTGGCATCCCATTCCCTTTCCGTCCCATTCTCAGTTTAAGATTAGGTTTATTCTGAAAATTTACCCATTTCACTTAAACTTTGGCTCTGATACCAACTTGTAAGCCCCGTTCCCGGGACGCTTACAGCTGGGTTCTCATCGCACATAAAACATATAATTACATATGTATTTAATAAATCGCAGGGGAAAACTAAAACAAACTTTCATTTCCATGTAAATGCTTTTGCAAACTAATACAACATTCATTACCAAATAGTTTGTTCGCATTACAATGCAAAAACATTAATCAAAAGAATGCCATCCCAAAAGAGCTGAGTAGTCGCCCGTGCCATCCTCAGCAATCATTACCTGCCAACTGGAAACACATCAAAGTCAGCATTGCTGAGTGAGTTCTAGTTTTATAAATAAAACATACTTTACTTTCAGATAAAACCGTTCGTACTTTTACATGATCACACATCATACGTACACATAGATAATATCATTATTATCTTCTTCATTCGTTCATTCGTTCTTTCATTACCTTACTTGCGTATCGGACATCATCCAACCAATACCATGTGCTACACCCCGGTTAGTCGTAGCTACCGGGCCGAAGTCAACAAATGACAGCTAAACGTATGCCACGGTATAGGAGTAACCATCAGTCTTAGCTACTGGGCCGAAGTCAACGAATGACAGCTAAACGTATGCCACAGTACTAGGGGTGAGCGGTAGAGGTTCTACATTTAGGGTCAATCACCAAGAAGGACCCCGTATCCGATGTGTGCAAGACGTTTCATTCATTCATTAATACATGCATTCATTCATCATGTTCCTCTTCCTTTATCTTTCACTTTACGTTACATAATACTTCGTTCATTCATCATAACAAGTAAAGCCATAGGAAAGATATTATACATCACATTAAGGAACATAAACATGCATCAACATCACATCCTACATGGCAACATCATACATACATAACGTACAACATCATCACCCTCATCATGCCCAACATGCTTCTAAGACCTCGATCGTCATCTTAAAAACTCTTATGGGAACCTTTACATCAACACTTACATCTGCACTTCCCCCGAAAGTCAAAAGTCAATCTACACCTTCCTCGGGTTCAACAGCCCTATTCGAGCGTATGGACACCCTTCAGTCGCATTGCCTCCATGCGACTGAACATCATGCGATTGAACTAATACGGATGAACACATATGCGAATGAACATCCAGTCGTGCGAATGGACCCTCAGTCGCATGACCCCCATGCGACTGGCCCTCCAGTCGTGCGAATGAACCCCAATCGTGCGAATGGACCCCAATCGCACCCTAATCGGCCGTATGGCCTCCATTCGGCCTCCAGTCGGTCGCCTAGCCCTAACTGATGCAGAATGCAGTTCAACCCGACTGCAGCCGAGGGTTTTCGGCCCCCAAACTCATCTAAACCCATTTTAAGCCTAAATCGACCATCCTAAACCTTAGGGATGCATACCATAACATCATTCAAGCACAACCAAGCAAGAAATCAAGTCACAATCGCGTCATACATATCATACACATACAAAAACGGGTCAACTTACACACATACGAAAAACTCGATTTCAGATGTTTTCCATCCCAAATCGTTTGAAAACAAGTAAAAGAGGGGTCCTAGAACTCACCTAAACGAGCACAACGACAAGAGCTTCGATTCGGCTTGCTTCACGATGATTTTGGCGACCCGAACCGACCCGAACCAACACTTTTTCCTCCTTTTTCTCTTCTTTCTCTCTATTCTTCCTTTTGTGAGCTGAAATGTGAGTGTGGGGAGAGTGGGCTGCCCTCTCCCTACATATATCACCACATTTCCCAACTTTTCTTCTTGGCGAGTTTGGTCCCTCGACTTTTGGACTTTATTTTCTTTTCTTTCTTCACCGGCTTCAAAATAATAAATATCCGGGTGTTACAAGCAACCCGTGTTGCCTTTATCGTGTGGAATATTCTTTGTAGACTCACATTCGGAGAAGCAATTCATTTTGCCTTTACCATTCAAAGCAAGTCTTTGAGGGCACTTCTTTACCACATGACCTTCTTTTCGACACTCAAAACAAGCCTTGAATGGCTTTTGATTCTTTGTAGTCCCGTGTTGTGTAGGTGCTGAAAAGGATTGCTTTGAGCTTGTAGCATATTTTTGCTTATTTTGGCATTTGCTATGCTGAACAGGGAATGGGATCTTCACTGATTGACTGGGTTGCTTTGCAATTGGAGAAGAGATCCGTATTGGTCTTGATTCAGCTTTTGGAAGCTTTTGTGACTTAACAATGTTAGGAGACATCTTGATCTATGAGGAACCAACACGCACCTCTGTGATTGATTCATCATCTGAGCTTGTCCAGTCTCATATACATAGTTCTTTCTCCAACAGATCTTGATTGGCATCTCCTATTGTGTCGGCTTTGCTTATAGGATTCTGATTGCTTGATGATTCGACAACCGTTCCTTCTTTAACAACTTGACACGAACAAACGAAGAATATTACCAGTTTTGAATTTGTTGAAGAAGGTTGGAGAAGCAACTGATATTGGTTTTGGAACACTAGAGGTGGAATTGTCATTAATCTTATGAGGTCCCTGCCCAAGGAATCCCAAACCTACAGGAGAATTTTGCACATCTCTAACCTCTTTAAGATTACGCTGCTTAAACCTGCATTTAAACTATTAACTTTCTGCAGCTTCAATCAAATCATTAGATGGATGAGGTTGAGGCATAGGAGAGTAACAATGAGTGCTAGCAGGAGGATAGGCATATGGATTTTCACCGCAACCCACTCCAGTTTTAATACTAGCTTCCCTTTGTTTACATAGTAACTCTTCCTGTTTCATTCCGGATATGGTCCATCTGTCAAGCTTTGTTTTAAGCTTGCTTGTTTCAAATTCAACCAAGGTGACTCTTTCGTTTAAAAGATTAATTTCAGCAATTCTTTCAAGAAGAGTTCATTTTAAATAATCATTTTCTTTTAAATCGTCATTTAATTTTATGAAATACTTGGCTTCATTCTTTTTAAGTTCTGCTTTTATGGTGGTTAATTCCTTTTGGTTATCTAAAAGTAACTTATTAGCTTTATAAACACCAAATAGTCTAATTTTGCAAGTAGAAGAACACATATCCTGAACTGTCTCGTATGGAATATCCAAGATGACTCTTTCAGCAGTAAGTGCCTTCTCGCAGTTGCAAACTATGGCATTTCGCTTCCATTCCTGTTCCTTCTCAGCGTCAAAAACTTTATCATTCAACTCAAATCCACCTTTACCCATAGATGTCTGCTTAAGCTCCTCTTGTACCTCTTCATTTCTAGGTTTTGGTAAACATTAGAACTGGTCCCAGAATCTGATCTCTCTTCTGGTTTCTCTGTGGAGTTTGAAGTGATCTTTGGAGTTAGATATGTCGCTTCATAGTACTCACGAAGTTTGATATCCAACTCTATTTCTTTCAGTTTGTTGATCACCTCGATTAGTTTGTAATCCCAAAAACCTCTATCTCGTTTAACCGACTTGTCGTGTGAGCTGCATTGTGATGGAGAGAATCAAGCAATCTTAGAACTTGTTCATGATTTCCCAATTGGACATCAAACTTCTTCAGATTGTTTGCCACCAACAAAAAACGATCAAGAAAATTGGACATCCTTTCAAAGCTGCAAAATTATCAAAACGACATTGTGTAATTGTTAGATTATCAGATTTGAAGGATTTAAACAGTTCTTCAAAAGCCATTTTTATTTCCAAAAATATTTTTTTCCCAAAATTTGTAAAATAATTCTCCCCCGAGAAAAAAATATTATATTTAAATGTCACGCTAGACAATCTTTGCAACTAGGGTTAAGCTGACATTCTAGTTTCGCTGAAACAAAATGAAATCAATTAATCCTAACTAGGGGGAAACAGTCATCTTTGACATTCTAGTTTCATTGAAACAAAATGATAATTTCGCCAAAATTGTAGTTTCGCAGAGCTAGTTTCGTAGAAAAATCTAGTTTAGCTGAGCCGATAGTAGTTTCCCCTCAACTCATGATCCTGAGTGTTTGGCCTGGGGGTAGCCCTGATAGCAGCTTCCATGAATCTTGCAGACCTAGTAGAAGAACTTTCTCCCCTTAGCTTCCTTTTCCTTTCTCTCTCTCTCCTCTTCTTCAATCTCCTCAGAAGTCATTTTTCTTTTCCCTTTGTCACTCATAGACCTTGTGACTTAGGGTAGTGAGAGCTTTAGCCTTTATTGCTTGGTGTAGCTTCCAAACTCTACCCAGAGAAAGGTGGAGATACACCTTCACCAGCAGGTGAGTCATCAAGAGAATGAATCTTTGTAGCAGTTGATGGTGAGTCAGGGCTGTCAGGTTCTACAACTGGGCCTTGAGTCAAGGTTTCCCCTATGAGGCTAGTCTTAGGGTCTGCCTTAATATCTTCTTGACCAATGATATTTCCTGATTGCCTTAGAATCCTTCTAAAGCTGAGCTCTGAAGTGATCCTATCTTGAATCCTTTGAGCCAGCTTGTCAACTTGTCTAGATTGGATTTGGTTAACAAGTGGCATGCTGACAAGGTCAAGACTCTCATAGAAGTTCAAGGTCTGAAAATTGAAAACCTCTTATTGCCCTTGAAATCTTTGAAGAATAAGGGCTCTTCTGTTTGCATCATACATCCACCCTATTGTTAAGTGCTCTAAGAAAGATTAACATATTGTCTTTATTTGTCTTTTGATATTTTGTAATAGTATAGGGACTATTTCTGTAATTTGTTAGTTCCTTTACTTTGTGTTTTGAGTATAAATAGCTTAGATTTGCAGGTAGATAAAAAAATGAATACACAAGATATTTGAATCTGTTTTTCATGCTTGTAATTGTCTTAGCTTGATATGAATGAAAACTTGAATTTTATTGATATCTTGTTTTGATTTGATTACTTTGTGTGAATTTCATTGAATTGTGTTACAAATCATCACATATATATTCATTTGATCCTATCAAATGGTATCAGAGCTGTTGGTAAGCTGTTAGTGATTGATTTTCATTTTAAGTTCATCGAACTTGAAAACCTAAAATCTTACTGAATCTATGATTGAGATACAATTCAAGTGAAAATTTGTGAATTTCAGTTGTGTTTCATCATCAGAAACATGATTTGAATCATAATTAGCAGATCAATTCATCAAATTCAAGTAAATTGTTGAATTTGTTGTTCGAAAATGTCTTGAAGTTTCGATCTGAAATTTCAAAAATTGAGTGATTTGTTGTTGAAATTGAAGAAATTGATATTAAGAAAAATTTATCGGCATAAAACTCGTCTAATTGAAAAGTTTCAATCGAATTCATCAACATTTGAAGAATTCAGATATTGAGTTTGTTACATTCATTTGAAGATGATGAATGTGTCGCATGAGCTAAGACTGACTGAATTTGTCTAAGTGTTAGACGCATTAACACTGTGTAGACGTTTTTAGTTCAGACGTTTGATCACTGTTCGAGTGTCCAGACGTATCATTGTTGAGAAGTTTTTGACTGTTTAGACGTTTGATAACTGTGTAGGCGCATCAACACTGTGTATACGCATCATAACTGTTCAAATGTTTTACAACTGTTCAGACACATCAATTTTAGTTGTCTTGGAAAATTTTTCTAAGGCATTCGCTTAGATGTTTCTCAACTTAGACGCATCAACTGTTGAGACGTTTGAATACTGTTCAGACGTTTTAACCTTGATACTTAGAATTTTTTTTAAGAAAATTCTTTGAAAAACTTTTTCAAATTTTTTTAAAATTCAAAATATAAGAAAAAAAATATAAGAATGGTAAAATCAGAAGATTCTGAAAACAGAGTTCCAAAACTTAAAAATAGAGCTGATTTCAAAATTTGGTCTCTTAGACTAAAACAACATTTTAATTCCATTGACACTGATCTCTGGAAATCTATAGTAAAAGGACCATACATTCCTATAATAACTTATGGACCAAACAGAGGATTTGTGTATACTAAAGATTCTCCAGAACCTAATCCAGAAGATGATATTCAAGGAGATGATTTGAAAAGAGTTAAGAACGATAGTAAAGGCTATTCATTGATATGTAAAGGACTACCTTCGGAAGTTCTTACAAGGCTTGATGCATATCAAACTGGATATACACTATATAAAGCATTGAAGATCATTGTGAAGGAGGTAAAGAGATTCAAAATTTAAAGAAACAAAAGCTTAAAAGACATTAGAATTATTTCAACATTTGTCTGGAGAGACAATAATCAAATGATGAATAGATTTGTTCAACTCATAACTAAGATGTCAACAGCTGGTATCAAACCTGATCTTGAAGATTTAAATCTCAGACTACTCAATGCTTTACCATCTTCATGGAAACAAACTGTAACACTACTAAAGCATACTGAGAAGTTTCCAATGGATCTAGATCTTCTTATTGCAAAAATAGAATCAGTGGAGATTGATGAAAGCACTATTTTTCACTAACTCATCATTTACCAGTGCACCTGCATATACAACTCAGTCTCATTCTCAATCTCCTCCTAAACCACAGTCACAATCATCAAATATTTAGACAGAGACTTCTTCATCATCTAACTCTGCTAAATCTAGCAAAGTTAAAGATGCGATTAACATCCTATTAGAGGATGAAGAGTCCAAAACTGCATTTACTGCTTTTATGACCAGCTTTCAAGCATATCAAGGTAGCCATTTAACTCAACTAGATTTTGTTTTACAGGATTTATTTGAGATGGATCCTGAAGATGTTGAAGAGATGGACCTGAACTGGTAGATGGTGATGATTGCCTACAGGACTCAAAAGCAGGATTAGGTTTCACTCATGAACCTATGCTTGAATCTATCACAAACACACTACCGGAGAATTTCAATACTCATGATCATTCACCTGAAAATAAAGCAAAGCTTAAAGCCTTTCAGATCAAAACCAATAATGCAGAAGAAGAAAGAAATTGTCCAAGTGTTTATTGAAAAAGATCAAGAAAAAATCAAAATGGACATCCAATCAAGATAAAATCATATGAACCAAAACAACCAAAACAATATCTCTTCTGATCAAATTCATAATGTAATAGAAGAGTTAGAGTTCAAAACAAGGATAAACAACAGATAGGAACATCAGAAGATTCAAACACCATCAACATCAAACAATTTCAATCAGAAAAGGAATCTTCTTCTGATAATGTTCAATCTGATAATAAACCAAGCTCTTCTAAATCCGAGAATGAAAGAAGAAGAAAGAAATCTGCAAAAGCAACATCTGAACAATACAAAAGTTTAGAAAATTTGATTAAAGCAACAATTCAAACATCAAAAATAAAACCAATTAAATTTGTGTCAGCAGGTATGTTAAATATGAATTCTCTTTCAAATAATAAAGCAAATGTTATGAACAAATCAAACTCTGATCTGAAATCTAGTTCAGATTCAAAGACTTCCGCTCTAGCAAAAAGATTTGTTTCTAATACATTCAAGAAGGAAGTTCATGTTAAACAAATGAACACTAATCTGACACAAAATCAAAATGAGAAAAATGAAAGACAACAGTTTAACTATATGACACCAAAAGCAAACATTATGTTATTGTCAAAAGTTAACAAAAAGTTGTTTTTAACACCACAAAAGTACTGTGAAATTTGTGATATGAAAAATCACAATACTGCTGAGTGCTACTTCAACAAGTACTGTCACATATGTGACATGAGAAATCATTCAACAGCAGATTGTTATTATAACAAATATTGTACTTATTGTGATGAAAAGACTCACAACACTGCAAATTGTTACTTTAGAAATAGATCTCTCACTAGAAACTTTGCAAAATCAAACATGAGCAAAGGATTTGCTAATCCACAGTATTTGAGAAATCAAACTAATGGATTTCAAAGAGACATTAATCAACCTAAGTTAGGTTTGAGATCTTTTCCTAAGAACAACTATATGAGTTCCAAATATAACATGCAAGAACACTTTATACCAAGATCTGTAAGGATGACTAATAAAATGTTGAACGTCAATACATTTCAAAAGATGATCAATCGAATGGTATGAATGTTCACAAAAATAAATCAAACAATTTTCAGAATAAATTGGTAAATTTATCAAAAATAGACCTGATCTGAATAATCTCCATCATAAACAATTTACAATTGTTGATAAATTTAGAAAGCCCAAGACCATTTCGGCTTGGGTAGATATTTGAACTTAACTTTCTTGTAGTGCAGGTACGCCCAAAAAGACCAATCAATACATGGTATGTGGATAGTGGGTGTAGTCGGCACATGACAAGCAATACTGCCTTGTTACAAGATTTTAAATCAAAAGATGGAACTCACGTCGCCTTTGGTGGTGATGCTGGAGGAAAAATAACTGGAGAAGGAACATTATCCAATGGGATAATAAGCTTTGATAAAGTCAACTTTTGTTCACAGTTGAACTTTAATCTGTTAAGCGTATCTCAAATTTGTGATAAATCGTATTCTGTTCTGTTTGATAATTCATTATGTTATGTTTTGAAACCAGGTTTCAAGATAAGCAAAGATTGGGTTATTGTTACAGCTGAGAGAGACAGAGATGTATACAAATTGGATATGTCTCAAGTTGATCCTTCTACTGAAACAACATGCCTAATTGCTAAAGCATCGAATGATGAAAGCCAGCTTTGTCATAGACGTCTCGGTCATTCAAATTTCAAGAACATGAACAAGCTCGTAGCAGGAAATCATGTCATTGGACTTCCATCCAAGAAGTTTGCAACAAATGATCACTGCTCAGCATGTTTGAATGGAAAGCAACATAGAGCGTCTTATAAGTCCAAGCCTATAAACTCAACATCCAAACCTCTTCAGATGTTACATATGGACCTTTTTGGACCAACAAACGTCAAGAGTATCAGACGAAAATCATATTGTTTAGTTATCATTGATGACTTTACAAGATTTTCATGGGTTTTCTTTCTTTATGCCAAATCTGAAACAGCTGAATTATTAAAAGAATTTATCATTAAAGTTGAAAACCAATTAGACAACAAAGTGAAAATTATAAGAAGTGATAATGGAACAGAATTCAAAAATGCTAACATTGAAATGTTTTGTGTACAGAAAGGGATAGCTCATCAGTTCAGTGCTCCCAGAACTCCTCAACAAAATGGAGTTGCTGAAAGGAAGAATAGAACACTGATTGAAGCTGCTCGTTCTATGTTAGCTGATGCAAAAATACCTATCTCTTTTTGGGATGAAGCAATATCAACTGCGTGTTTCGTTCAGAATCTAATCTTAATTATCAAAGATAAACTGTCCATATGAGTTAATGTTTGGCAGAAAACCAAACATAAACTTTTTAAAATCATTTGGTTGTCCTGTTATGATTCTTAATTCAAGTGATCAATTAGGAAAATTTGATGAAAAATCTAATAATGGATTTTTCGTTGGATATTCATCAGATTCAAAAGCCTATCGAGTCTATAACTCTAGGACGAATGTAATCCTTGAAACATTCAACGTTAAATTTATGGAAAATTCTTTTCCATCGGTTTCAAATGGTCCTGCATGGTTATTTGATCTAGATTCATTATCAAACTCTATTCAATCCAATTTGTTTGATCAACCAAATTGTCTTAATTCTACAGATAAGAAGATCTCAAGAGGAGATCTTGGATCTTTCAGTGAAGATTCAGATTCTAATGACCCAGATGATTCAAGCTCAGACTACCCACTTTTATGATTTGTCAAGGATTTACCAATTCAAAACCATGAAAATACAGTTTCAGATCATTCAGAGTCAATTAATCAGGAAGAATCACAAAATATTCCGAATGATAGTAATGAGTTTGTGATACCTGAGTCTGGAACATCATCCATTTTAGGTGATGTAGTTGATACAGGTAACTTTGATTACTTTGTCAATTCACCTACTCATGTTCCAAACTTCAATCCACATTCTTCTACTTTGATACATGAGTTTTCCAACTTGAATCAAACAAATCTGGATGTTAATGTTCAATGTGATGAGATTACTACATCTTGTATTCATAAGAATCATCCGATTTCTCAGATTATTGGTTCATTGTATGAGAGAACAACAAGGAGTAAATACGAACAAGCAAATTTATGCTTATACTCTTTTTTTCTTTCTCAAATTGTTCCTAAAAATGTTACCGAAGCATTAAAGGACAATGGTTGGATAGAAGCCATGCAAGAAGAATTACTTCAATTCCGCAAACAAGAAGTGTGGAATTTGGTGGATCTACCTGAAGGAGAAAATGTAATTGGCACGAAATGGTTATTTAGAAATAAAACTGATGATCTTGGTGTTGTAATAAGGAACAAAGCAAGACTTGTTGCACAAGGATACACACAGGAAGAATGTATAGATTATGATGAAGTGTTTGCACCAGTTGCAAGACTTGAATCTATTCGAGTTTTTCTGGCTTATGCTTCATTCATGAAATTTAAGGTGTATCAAATGGATGTAAAGGGTGCATTTTTATATGGTCGAATTACTGATGATGTATTTGTGAAGCAACCTCCAGGCTTTAAGGATGCACAATTTCCACATCGAGTATATCAACTGAGTAAAGCTTTATATGGACTTGATCAAGCCCCTAGAATTTGGTATGAGACGTTATCACAACACTTAATCCAATATGGATACACACGAGGGAAAATTGATCCTACTTTATTCATAAAGAAGGACAATAGTGATCTTTTATGTGTACAAGTGTATGTTGATGATATCATATTTGGTTCTACATGTCCAAAATTGTGCAATGAATTTGAAGAAATAATGAAATCTCGATTTCAAATAAGTTCTATGGGAGAGATTAACTTCTTTCTTGGACTTCAAGTCAAGCAAACTACAGATGGAATCTTCATCAATCAAGAAAAGTTTGTTGACAAGCTCTGAAAGAAATTTAAGTTGCAAGACTGACAGTCCATACGAACTCCAGCAGATGCTAACACCAAGATTGAACCTCATCCAAAAGGAAAATCTATTGACCAAACGTTATATAGATCAGTGATCGGATCTTTGATGTATCTTACTTCATCTAGACCAGACATTATGTATGCTGTTTGTGTATGTGCCAGGTATCAATCAGACCCGAAAGAATCCCACTTAATTGCTGTCAAAAGAATATTCAGGTATCTCAAAGGTAAACCAGCCTTAGGGCTTTGGTATCCTTACAAGGGAAACTTTGAATTATATGGATATTTGATAGTGATTATGGTGGATGTTGTCAAGATAGAAAATCTACTTCGGGTGGGTGTCAATTTCTTGGTCCCAGATTAGTCTCATGGCAATGCGAGAAACACACAAATGTCTCTGTTTCAACTGCAGAAGCTGAGTACATTGCTGCATCAGCAAGATGTTCTCAAATCCTTTGGTTGCAAAATCAATTACTAGATTATGGATTCAACTTTCTTAAAACACCAATCTATATTGATAACACAGCTGCTATGTTCATAACAGCTAATCCTGTTCAACACTCAAAAACAAAACATATCGAAATTCGATATCATTTTCTTAGAGATAACTTTGAAAAAGGATTAATCATATTGATTCAAATTGCAACAGAAAAACAATTGGCAGATCTATTTACTAAAGCCTTCCTACGAGGACGGTTTGAGTACTTAGTAGAATCAATTGGTCTTATAAATCATATGTGTTCTCCCTAAATCAAAAGATCATAATAAGTGATACTCTCATTGTGAATTGCCTGTTTATATTTGTGTGTGTGTGTGATTTTATGTTTTTCATAGAAAAATCAAATACAAAATATATATCAAGAACACAAAAATATTTTTTTGGAAAGGATTATGTTTTGCAATATGTGAGAAATGATAGTACATTAGTGAGATTAGTTGCATACTTCACTCATTCATAAAGTCTAGACATGATCAGATATGATGTGTAGCTAATATCTGACTATTATGCTGAAAAGTAAATTCTTGTGATCAAACTAAACATACATGCTTGTGTGTATTCATCTGAGTACTTTTGAGTTGCTTTAGCTTTTCAGAATGAATGTTTGTTAAGATACATCTCTCACACCTGTTGAAACTATGTGAAATCATGAGATCTGTTACAAAGCATCATTTCACTTCTCTGTTATGAGTCATCATAGACCTGAAGTATGAGATATCCTCTATTGTAAGTCATTACAGACCTGGATTCTCTTTTTGATGCAAAAAGATGCCAATGTGCACAACCTATTCAAAAGAATAGTCAGAGCTGATCAAATGGTTATCCATGATCATCCTCTATTAACTAAGTAACATGAACTCTGATGATATCTATGTTTCAGGTAATAAGTTGAGCATGTGTTCTTTCTTACATTTCATAATGATAGTTGAATTCTCTTAGTCTCTGTATGTTTTACCTCATGTCATATCGAAATCAACACTAATCAATCCAAGAATTGAAAAGTAAGTGAGTTGATAGTTGTGTCAAAATCACTCATTGTCTGTCCTTAGATCTTGTATCTCCTTTGCTGTGATATCACTGACCTGGAACATACTTAATCAGGATTTATTCATTGTCTATGACTATCCACATTCATTTTATTTTAATGTGTTGATCTTCATTAATATGATCTCTCTACAGACATTTATTCTATGTTTAATATGAGATTTTAATTCTATTTTCATTTTTCTTTTATGCATGTCTTTGTGTGTGACGGCAATGTCTCAATGTGATGTGTGATCTTATTCTCTTTCATAAGAAACTTATAAGTTTTTCACACTTAAAAGTTTAGGGGGAGTAATAAATGAAAGAGTTGTTCTCAGAAAATATTCAATAATCATAATCAAAATTGAAATGTTGAATTGAAAGGATGATGCTTTATGTTCAAAGTATTTGTGTAAACTGAAAATAGAATGTGTTTGACAATTACAATATGAATATACATAATCTTTACAAATAAATGATTTTTAAGTTGAAAAGTAGATGATATTTGATGTTATGATGAGACTAAAATGAAAGGACAAAAGAATTTAAAAAGAAATAAAAAGAAATACAAAATAAAAATAAAAATAAAAATCTTATAAATTGAAAGTGCAAAATGCAAAAAGTTCAAAATTTGGGGATCTAAATGGTAAAAAATGTGAAAGTGAAGAAATTGGAAATCACAAGTGTTTAAATCATGAAATTCATCTCATGCACCTAAACAGTGCACATGCGCCTCAATAGGAGCATGATGAACTTTTCAGGATTATACAAGTGTTGGACGTTTCCCATTCGTCTAAACAGTTGTAATACATCTGAAAATTACAAGGGTTGGGCATTTGTGATAATCCCATGCGTCTAAATAGTGTGTTAGACGTATGTGATATCTCATGCGTCTGCATAGTTTCAAAACTTCAAGTGTTAGACGTTTTACAAAGTCCATACGACTGAACAGTGCAAAAGCGCCTAAACAGTGCTTATGCGACTGAACAGTTCTCATGCGTCTTACTTAAAAGGCATAACAGTGCTCATGCGTCTAACAAAATAAGTGAATTCTAGGTTTTCATACGCCCAAACAGGGACCATACGTCCAAACAGGGCTCATTCGCCTAAAATTTCACTTATATATATCGAACACTTATGCGTATTTCTCATTCAGTCTTCAAAATTCTCAGAACCAAAACCCTTGAACTGCGACTGTCGAGCATCATTACATCCGTATTTCATCTGAAATTGAATCAAATCATTTGAGTATACATTGCATTTGAATATATAAACTTAAGTTTGTGATTCAAATACATAAATTTTGGATTAAATCAGTGATTTGTAAGAGAGTTGAATGCTATTTGGGCGTTCGAACTAATATAATCCAAGTTTAAACAGATCAAATAAGTATTATATCAAAAATTGATACTGGATTAGTGATGAGTACACATTTGCGAGTCTGATGATATATTGTTTTCATGTTAAAGTGAATTTTTTTTGAAATCAGTCGAATTTGCATAAGTCGAAGAAGAAGAACATGAACAGACAGTCAGTTTTTGAACAAAAATAAATAAATAAAAAATTAAAATTAAATCAAAATTGAAATGTTAAATAATTAATTCAAAATGAATTAAGATAAATTTCAAAAGTCAAATAATACAAATTCGAAAGTAATACAAATTGAAATCTTAATTCATAAGTAAAAATTAAAAGTAAAAATAAAAAGGTCAAATTCAAAGGTTAAAAATTAAAAGTCATATATAGAAATAAATTTCATTAAATCAATATTCAATGTTTTCATAATTCTTTTGTTGTGTTTTGCAGATGGCAGAATTAAAATTTGAGCCAAAACACAATGTAGCTGCTTTTTTAGATGATGAAAACAGAGAAGCTACGGGATATGAAGACATTATCAGATTTTTACTCAGAACAAAATATGTTTATGCCATGTGTGCAAGGCCTATGATAAATGGAAGAATGATTAAAAATTCTGGAGAACTGCTCAAGTTGAAAGAGATGATCAAGGAAATAAAGTTTTAAGAGCCTTTATCACTTCATAAAGAATGCTTGAAGTTTCTAAGAAGCAATTAGACAAGCTTTAAGACTGGGAGATAATGATCCTGAAGATTTATCTGAATATACATTTAATGAATGTAGAGAAGTGTTTCTACAGATGGGGCATCCAGATCATTTCTCTAAGAAACAATTTTTCAGAGCTCATGTATTTAAGCATTGGAAGCTTTTATGCTATATTTTTTAACATTGCATGTCAAAAAGAAGTGCGGGTTCGGATTCATTCCCTGTTGACATTGCATCTCCAATTTTAGCATTATCCACAAACAGAAGATTTAATATGGCTAAATGGATAATGAATGGATTTATTTTTAATCTGGAAAGAGGAGTAAGGCATAAGTATCTGATGTACCCAAGATTTCATCAACTTCTCATTAATGATGCAAATCCAGATCTGTATGCTGCTGAAGTTATTGGTGATAGGATTCAGTTAGAGCACATGTCAGAGAGTGTGTACAAAAGACAGGAATGATAACGGGTGCTCAAAACATTCCAGTTTTTGATTATATCAGGAATGTATCAATGGATGAAGTTGATATTACTCAGCCACACTTTCATGTAACTGAAGAAGAACCAATAGATCCAAATGATATGATTGAAGATGTAGAAGTTGATGAAGAAAGTGATGATGATATGTCAGAAGTTTCATCAAGTGAAGAAAGTGATGATGATGATGATGTTACTGAAGTAAATCAAGAAGGAAATGAAGAAGGGAACGTTGAAGATACTGAAAATGAGCCACAGGCTATGATTGAAGAAAATGTTGAGGAAGCTATAACAGAAAAAAATTCTCAAAATCAAACATCTGATTCTGATTTTATCAATGATATTTCATTCAATCCAGTATTTGAAATTGATAAAAATGAAGGAGTAGAAGAAATACCTGTTAGTATGTCACAAAATGTGTCTATACAAACAGAGGAAATAGTTGAAGTTGATGTGATTGAAAGATTGAAAGAAGAAAATGTAAACAAAGAAAAAGAGATTGAAAAGTTGAAAGTTGAAAATGAAAGAATGAAAGAGATAATCAATGCTTGTGAAAAATAAATTCAAAAGCTCAAAGATGAAAATTTAAAGTTGTCTAAAGAAAATGTGTTAAAAGATGAAAAGATTGTTAGTTTTGCCCAAGATAGAGAAGATGTGATAAAGAACTTTGAAGTTATGATTAAAGAGTATGATAGTCTTGAGGAGAAATTCAATAAGTTATCTGAAGAAAATGAAAATCTTAAACCTGAATTGATAAAGGAAAGAGAAGCTCAGAAAGCTATATCTCCAGTACATGTGATTAGTACTGAGGTGCAGAGTGAAGAAAATCTTGAACAAAGAAAAGGCAAACGGAAAGTAAATGAATTAGAAGATGTGTATCAAACTGAATCCTCTTCTAAATTTCAAAGAACTGAAGAATTGGTTGAAGAGCAAAATGTTTAAGAACAGATTGATGCTTTAGATGATATTGAAGAAATATATAATGATGATTGGTATGATGAAGTTCTTGAGAATGAAGATATTGATGAAGCTGAATTTGTGTCACAGTTCTCTTCACAAGAACATATACAAGAACAAGATGAAGTACCACAAGATTTTGAAGAAAAATATAACTATCTTGTGAACATGAAATACAATAGAGTGTATTTGGATGGACTGACTGTTTCTCAAATTAATGATGAATATGAGAAATGCATCTATGCTGAGTCAGTTGCTTCAATAGATCCAAATGAGATAGTGGTTGTGCATGGTGAATGGATAAGAACACATGAGGTTATAAATGTAGAAGAACTGTCTAGTTCTGAGCTGCACCATCCTGATCCTGATGATATGAGTATTCCTGCTCTTAGATCATGGTTGCAAGCTAGAAATTATCCATGGAGGAAGCTAAGAGATTACAATCTGTATCCCTAAGAAATCTTGTAAGAAGCTTTCAAGAAACTGAGAAACAAATGAAGAAGATGATAGTGCTTGATACAGATAACCCTCAATATCTTGAGATAACAAAAATACAAGAATGTTGAAGCCTCAGGAAATAAAACAAATGTCAAGACTTGATGATGCTCACACTCATAGAAAAGAATTGATGGAAATGTTTGCTGATCCTGAAAGACAAACCTATAAAGCATCAACTGATCAAAGGAATATTCTCGATAGTTCAAGAACAACAGGAGATTTAGTAAGAAATATATTGTAGAAAGGACAATCAGTTGCTAACTGTTGAATGCAATGATTGCTCCAGATTTTACAACCAAGTAAAGATCATTGCATGGAAGTATGATGAAGTGTTTGATGCCTTCTTGATAAAGAGAGTAAATGCTGTATGTGACGTTTATCATTTTTACTCTAGTATCATAAAACTTCCGGTGCAAGACTTAAAAGAGCTAAATAGACTACCTCTGATCAATCCTACTGATTCAAAGCATGGGAAGATGTTTGTAGAATTATTAAGACGTGGACTGAATAGATCAAGTAATTTTCTTAACACAAGATGCGATCAAGAAGACAAGGAGTATTTTGTTACTTTGAAGAAAAACAAGAAACTTAAGGGAGTTCAATGAGAAGAAGAACATTCGTTGATAGAATTCTGTGAAAATATTTTGAAAAAGTTACAACTCCTGGACTAAAAGTGATTGAAGGTAATCAAAACTCAAAGCCAATTCTCAGATGGTTTTATAACACTGAGACATTTGAGCTGAAGTTATTCCGAAATCTAGAAAGATGGGATGAGGACATGATTACTTTATTTGGAGTTTTTGAGCTAAAACTGTTACATCCAAGTTATATCTCATTTTTGTCAGTACAAAAATTTGATAAAGTATCTCCTGAAGTGGCTGAGCAAGACAAGAAATATTTCATTTCTATTATCAATGTGATGAACGCTGCCATGGAAAGAATTTCTTTGAGAAAAGTGCTTGCATATGCCAACATTGTTAAGAAAGATATTAAAAATATTGATTCATGAGAATATCAAGAAA
This sequence comes from Flaveria trinervia, assembly GCA_025506515.1. Classification (NCBI taxonomy): domain Eukaryota; kingdom Viridiplantae; phylum Streptophyta; class Magnoliopsida; order Asterales; family Asteraceae; genus Flaveria; species Flaveria trinervia. The sequence goes on from CM046451.1 coordinate 64,490,974, forward strand.
AGGGGTCTTAGAAGTGTATTCAAAGGAAGTAACAAACCCATTGAGTTATATGCTAACATTGATATTTCATGTCTTTCAAAAGATACATTGGAAAGAATGGATAAGATGGAGATTAAAACAAATGAAGCTAAACCAGAACAAGGCATTCTTCCAAGTAAATTCAAGTCGGCTATATCAAAAGCTTTGAAAGAGTTAGAAATATACAAACAGAAGCCAATGTTCAAAGTCATAGAAGAACCAGCAGATTTCTTTGAATGATGAAGTCAAGGTTGAAGATAGAATTGAAGATAGAGTCAGCAGTCAAGCTTGAAGATTTTGAAGTCTGAAGACCATGTCAATCTTAGGGGGAGTATTGTTAAGTGCTCTAATAAAGATTAACATGTTGTCTTTATTTGTCTTTTGATATTTTGTAATAGTATAAGGACTATTTCTGTAATTTGTTAGTTCCTTTACTTTGTGTTTTGAGTATAAATAGCTTAGATTTGCAGGTAGATAAAAAATGAATACACAAGATATTCAAATCTGTTTTTCATGCTTGTAATTGTCTTAGCTTGATATGAATGAAAACTTCAATTTTATTGATATCTTGTTTGGATTTGATTACTTTGTGTGAATTTCATTGAATTCTTTTACAAATCATCATAGATATATTCATTTGATCCTATCACCTATGATGTGATTGGAAGATCGGTGAGGTGGAGAAGATACTGCCCTTGGTATACCTTCCTCAAAGAGACTCTAAATGTAGGAGTACATTGAGTCCACATCAATGGGAACTTGAGGAAGTTTCTAAGTATGGACAATTGCAAGTAAGGATGGTGAGTCCGCAATGTCCATGCTCTATGAAGAACTCCCAGGTTTTGTGTCTGTGGTGACTTTCTCCCCCTTTTTGGTAGCGTCACCCACTTACATAGGTGAGCTAGAGGTTAGGTCAACCACATTCACAAATTCTTGTGTTCCTGGTTGAGCTCTTCTAAAAGGTCTCCTAGCTAGTTGGTTTTTAAGATAAGATATCTCAAATTGCTGATCATCGACCCTGTTTTGCAAGGTAGTCACCTGAGCTCTTCTAAAAGGTCTCCTAGATAAGTGCATGTTTGTGACAGTTTTGGAACTTTTAGCCTTAGATTCCCCCCTCTTCATCATATTAGTTATTAGAGGATAAGAGAATTGGACCAAGGTCTTCTCTCTCACCACTAGCATGGAGTTCTTGGCTGCTGGATTTCCTTTGCTCAATGATAGCTTCAGTTGAAGTGTCAATGGGTTGAGTTGCCATGGTTGAGGTCTGAATGATGTAATCACTTGTAGAAGTGAGCGCCTTTTCCATATGGATATCCTGAACAGGGTCAGAAGTATCCACATCAGTGATGGGTGACTGATGTGGGCTAGACATTGGTGACTCAGGAGCACTCATCTCTCTTTTAGAAGTGGAGTAGTAGAAAGACTCATGGTACTCATTGAAACCTAAGTCTTCATCAGTATAAAAGTCAAGGTTAGGAGTGGGTTGATTTAAGTCTAAAGGCTGGGGATGGTATTGTCCCCCGAAGGTTATTCACTTGTGTGTTGAGACTCAGCGTGAAGGCTTAAGGCAGTTGGGCTTGTGAGCTCAACAGGCTAGGCATGAGGAACCATAACACTGATATTTGATGTAATAGGAGTGGTTACGTTGGAGCTCCAATAACCACTTCCTCATCTATGGGTAAGGATATGGGGGCCTACATAGACTTAATATTCTGAGTAGCGGTTTGTTTGAGTTTTCTTTTGTAGGTGAGGGTGATTTGTGGCTGTTTTGGTGGTTGAGATGTAGAAGGTGCGGGTTCAACACTATCCTGTGTTGCTAGGTTGTCACCTTAAGCATTGAGCTCTAAAATTTTTGGGACAAGGGCTATTTTTACCCCTGAGAACCCAACAGTTGGCTTCTTCAAAATTTTAAAGATATCAGGCTTCATTTGTTCCAATTTAAGAATATTACCTATTTCCCTCAAATGTGAGCCCAGTTCACAATTAAGAATGTGTTGAACATATCTAGGAAACATGCAATACTCTAAGGAGTCCAAGTTTGCAACCAGATTTGTATAAACAAATTGAGAGTACCTGAATTTGACCCCTTGATCTATCCCATGCACTATCAAGGAGAGATTTTCAAGAATCTAGTCCCAACCCCCATGCTTGTTGGATAAGCTATGGATGACCACATATAGTAAATACTTCCACTAGGATGAGACCTTCCTTTTCCTGAAGGCCTTTACAGAGAAGTGCCCTTCATAGCCCATCTGCTAGAAGGACTGGTTAACAGCTTCTTTTGGAAAGGATAACTCACATTCCTCATCATCCAGCTGTAGATGAGCATTATGATGGATGTCATGATGAAGATTGTCCTCCCATGTACTGTAGCAGACAGTGCCTTCTCCATATCTTGAAAAACCTCTTGACAGGTTTTCCAGAAATCAAGTAAATGATCCTCATAAAGAACACGATCAATGAAAAGGGAGGTGAAGTAGTCCGACAGAGCCAAGATTTGGCAAACTGTAGAGAATATGTATAGAGGCTAATACAACCAAAGTCTTTCTGCATGCATGCTGCACAAGTACTGAAGAAGAATACTTCGGAAGTTTCACACATGCAACAGAAATACTCTAAGTGTGAAATCTTCCAAAGCCAAGACCAATATCTTCCAAAGCCAAAGATGAAGTCTTCCAAAGCTTCAAAGACAAAATCTTCCAAAGCTTTAAAGACAAAGTCTTCCGAAGCCTCAACTCTTGAAGATAGATTTCTTCTGAAGACTTTTAGCAACATGTTTTATCTTATGTACTTTTCCATAAAGTTGTACCCCGTTCCACTACAACTCTTTAAAGTCACCAACTTACATGAGTTGGTGACAAGTTCCATGCTTTTGGTAGCTGTACATTAAGGTATTGAGTCTATAACTTTCTACCTCATGTACTTTATCCTTTTTGTAATAGATAAGGATGTGAGCTATGCCATGTCATAGTCACTAGTCAAAAGGCAATCTGTCTGTTGACGCTACAATTGATTTTGTTTGTGTCTAGTCAATTGTATCCAACTGGCTTTCATAGTATAGCCGGCTGTAGGATGTAGTATAAGTATCTCATGTTCTTGTATCTTTCCTTCATGCTTTGTAACACTTGTAATAGAACATAGAGAAAGCAATATACATCATTCGTGAAAATCATACACTTGTGTATCTTGCTCTTGTGTTATGTCTCTTACATTACTTGTGTTCTTAGTGTCTTATTGTGGTTAATCTAGTTTACTGTTTGATTAAGAAAAGTTGCTCTCCACTTTGTGTTGTTGTGTTGTAAATGACCCCCTTCACCGGTCCAACATTTGTTATTAGAGCTTTCCAGGCTCTTGATATAAGATCTCACCATCTTATGATCCCTCACACACACAAATACTCAACTTTTCAAATGGCAGTGATTTCTAAGACTGATATGGAAACTAGAACCATGAATAAGTCCCTACTAATCACTCTTGATTACTTTGACACTTGGTGCCCAAAAATGGAAGGTTTCATCAGGTCTCTAAACTCAAGAATGTTGGAGTTTGTTGAGAATGGACCTTACATACCTAGCACCCCCTTTGCTACTAGTGCTGGTATGATCCCCAAGGCTACTTTGATGAAGACAGGAAGAGAGTAGAGATTGATAGAAAAGCCATGACAACTCACCAAAGGATCCTTTCTTCACCTTCCCAGAGACACCAAGGGAGAACTATACTCAAGGAAGACCATTCTAAAAGACAAGCTCTTCTTAAGCCTTTGTGTCTATTGATGAAAGTTGTGGCAGCTTTCTTTTCACTTTTCAAGACCTGGACTATATCTATCCAGATGATCCGGAGTACATGGAGATAGTTCAGCAGATGGCTCTTCTCAGTCACAAAGCCAAGAAGTTCTACAAGAGGACAGGAAGGAAGTTTCCAAGCAATGCAACCAATGGAAAGTTTGGCCTGGACAAAGGCAAAGTTAATTGTTACAACTGTAACTTGATAGGCCACTTTGCCAGGGTGTGTAAGGCACCTAGAACCAATGGTGGCCAAATACAGTCCAAACCCAACTACACTGACAAAGCTCCCTAGAATGAGAAGCCAAAGTAGCAAGCTGTTGTTGCTGTTGAAGAAGGAGGCTTTGACTATAGCTTTCAGGTGGAAGATGCTTCTCCAAACCAAGCACTGATGATAGATCATAATGAAGACAAGGTATTGGAACATCTTTGTACCCCTGAATGCATTGCTAAAGTTAATAGATACAGGTCCTATAACTTGGAAATGAGATATGATCTTGAGTCCCTAAACATTTTAAAAGCTGATTTTAGAATGTTTGAAAATGATTGTAAACTGAAGATAGAGGACTTAGAGAAAACTATTTTAGTTCTAAAACATGAGCACACAGATTTTAGGACTCAAATCAAGGATCTCATAGCCAAGCTTACTGAGTGCTAGGCTGAGCTTGTGATCAGCAAAGCCAGGGTAGACAAATGTGTTCTTGAAGAAGAGACCTTCAAGAAAATGATATCCTTATCCCTGCACAACAAGGTGTGCTATCAAAATAAATAGGGAGGAGGATCAAATGAGATAGCTCCACCACACACAATCTTGTCAGTAAGATCACCTAGGTGTAGAACTTATAAGGATAAGCTTCCGCTCATAGATCCTTTGAGTGATGAGGATGAAGAATTGATGGTGAAGAATTCCTCTGAGAAGAGTGAAGAGGAGGATTCTAAGAAGGGTCACTATCCTTCTGAGGAGAAGAAGAAGACTGTGATGACCAAGTCAATGAGAAAGAACTTGATCAGGAAGAGCAAAAGAGAAGCAAGGAAGGCACAAGAGATCAAGGCTACTTTTAACTCCAAGCAGAAGCAAGTTTTTATTTCTGCAGCTTTTGAAGTAGTAAAGACTGAAGATATCAACCTAAACTCTTCTGCTAAGAGTTCTGGTTCTTGTTCAAATCATCTCAGTGCCAAGAAGAAGACCGATCTACTGTGTACCACTACTACACAGCCTGGACCATCAAACTCCAATAATAGTTCCCAGCCCAAAAGGACTGTTTCAGCATCTGCAAAGATGAAGGTGGAGAAAGGATATGACCAAAGTCAGTCTTATTCCCAACAGAAGGCTCTTGGGAAGAAGAAAATGGAGTGTGATATGTGTAAGAGTACTACTTATCTTGCTAAGGATTGTCCATACAATCCTAAGGGTACTCTCTACATGATCAAAGCAAGGACTTCTAAGAGTTCCAAGAAGATTCAAGCTTTGGAAGGAAAATCTGGTTCCTTCGGAAGCACCAAATCTAAGAAAAAAGCAAGCGGAAAATTGCCTTCGGAAGAAAAGTTGGTCTCAAAAGAAAGGAATACTTCTGAAGCACTGAAGTCTGTTGCAGTGTCTGTAGAATCATGCGAAGGTTCAGTCATCAAAAATTCCAAAGTCTTGAAAGCTTATGAAGTATTGAAGGTCAAGTCCAAGACTCCAAGGTGGTGTGGAAGTCTAAGAAAGACCAAGTGACTGAAAATTCTCCATCAACAATGGCTCAAGATCCTCTTAGCACAACCATAGGATCTAATCCTGTTGCATTACCTTCTGTTTCACTAAATCAGCCCAAGAAAAGTAAGGCTTGGGTTCTAAATGTAACTAATCATTTTCTTTGTGCAGGGACAGCTTATGATAAACAAAAATGTCTGGATCATTGACAGTGGCTGTTCCAGGCACATGACAGTCAATAGGTCACTACTCCAGAACTTTGAAAGGATTGATGGAGGACCAGTTGATTTTGGAGGAGATGAAGGTGGTTACATTTCTAGAAGGGGCAAGGTCACAAATGGTAAGCTCAGCATTGAAAAGGTAAACTTTGTCAAGGAGCTTGGGTACAATCTTCTGAGTGTATCCCAATTTTGCGATCAGAGTCATAACATGCTCTTTACTAAGCGTGAGTGCATTGTTCTCAGTCCCGGGGTGATTATTCCTTATGAGCATATCCTGCTTAGAGGCCCCAGGAAAGGGAACATGTACAAGATGAACTTGCAAGAAACATCTCCCTCTGGAGAAGTTTCATGCTTTCTGTCTAAAGACAATAGCAATGAGTCTTTCCTAAGGCATAAAGAATGTGCCATATAAACTTTAAAACATGAATAAACTTATTAAGAATGATTTGGTAACCAGAATGCCAAAGAAGAGTTTACAATTGATGTCCACTGTGTTGCATGCCTAAAAGGGAAGCAACATAAGGTATCTCACAAGCCTAAGGAAAGAAACTCCATCACTACTCCCTTACACTTGTTACATATGGATCTCTTTGGCCCCGCTAGTGTAATGAGTCATGGGAGGACGTCTTACTGTTTAGTGATCACATATAACTTTACAAGAGTTACTTTGGTCTTCTTCTTTAGAACTAAGGATGAGACTTCTGAGATTCTGAAGAATTTCATCCTAAAGATTGAGAATCAGTCTGATCACAAGGTCAAAATCATAAGATGTGATCAGGAATTGAATTCAAGAACCAAATCCTTGATACATTTTATGATGAAAAAGGTATAACAAGACAATACAGTGCTCCAGGGACTCCTCGGCAAAATGGTGTTGTTGAAAGGAGAAACATGACACTGATTGAACTTGCAAGAACCATGTTGTTTGACTCTAAGCTGCCCATCACCTTCTAGGTAGAGGCAGTCAACACTGCCTGATATGTGCAGAATAGAGTTTTAGTAGTTAAGACTCATGGCAAGACTCCTTATGAACTTTGACATAAGATGAAGCCTTTCATTGGTTTTCTTAGGCCATTTGGATGTCCTTGCACCATCTTGAATACCAAAGATCAAATTGCCAAGTTTGCTGAGAAATCAGATGATGGACACTTCATTGGATACTCTTCCCAAGCTAAGGCTTACAGAGTATACAATCTCTGAACTAGAATAGTTGAGGAGTCAGCCAATGTGACTTTCAATGAACACACACATTATGTAGCTCGTTTTGGTCCTGATTGGCTATTTGATCTTGATTTAGTTACCAATTTTTTTAACAATCTTGTGACACTGTTTCAGGATCTGCAAAAAATTTAAATACAGATAATCCTGATCCAAGATTTGAGCTAAGAAGATCTTCAAGTCACATATCTTCAGCTCTAGTTGGAACTACTTCTACAAATGAGGTTTCTATCAGCACTACAATGACAACCTTAGCTTATACATCTAGGATGCCTTCAAATTCCAACTCAAAGGATCCACAACTAGATAAAGAGGCCTCACATGTAGAAGAAACCAATGGAGGTGGTGACAATGATCAAAAGTTTCTTGATGCTGATAACCACTGCATAGATGACAACATTAATGATGTCACACACTCATTGAATCAAGTTTCTCTTGATAAGTGTGCTGATATTTGGTATGAAATGGTTGGTATGCCTTCAAATTCCAGCTCAGAGGCTCCACAAACCTTTTCTTTCCTTTTGAAATGGTTGGTATGAACTTCACAAAAGGAACAATAGCTTTGATTGGGCTGGTAGGTTTAATGACACTCACTGTCTTGTCTGAACACTCTTTAATCTTGATTGGATGACCTAATTTGATTTTCTCATCATTTGTTTCAATATAAACATGAGGTTTGTTTTGAGGATTTGTTACTTGTTTTACTATAGATTGTGGTTCCATAGTTTTAGTTTCAATTGTCTCATTGAGTGTAACAGATTCAGGCATGATAGTGTAGTTGTCATTGTATGGTGGAGGACATTAGTTATACCCAATCCCAAACATGTCCTTGGATCATTTTGAGAGAGAATCAAGCATCTCTTGCAGCTTAACTGAAGACAGTTGAAACTTTTCAAGTTTCACTTCAGTAAGTGTATGTTCAGTTTTAGATTGAGCTAACTTTTCAATCAGTTGCTCATTCTAAACTGCACGAGTGTACTTTTCACTATGCAGTTTTTCAATGTCAGAGATGAGAGATTTTATTTTGACTTCAAAGCCTTTTATTTCTCCTTTTAGCATCTCTGACTTTATATTTTCCTCTTTTATTTTATCTGCTAGTTTATGATTGTGTTCTCTATATCCTTGCAGTTCAACAATGCATATATCAGTACACGGATTAGATTTTACCACAGATGGCATGAGAGATGGACAATCATTGATGTGAGCCATGAGTGTATGATTTTGAAATTGAGGCTTTACTTCCTCAACATACAGGCTCCAGTCACATACTCCATCTTATTTAATCACAAGAGCATTTGCAGATGACTGACTGCTTCCATGAGATTGATTTGTCAGTTGTGGTTGAATCTGGTACGACTATTGTTGTTGATGATTGTTGAACTGATAGCTTGAATTTGGTTATGAAGATGACTGGCTCTATGAATTTCTCTGGAAGTTGTTTCTTATAGGAGCATTGCATTCTCTAGATAAGTGGCCAGCCATGCCACAGTTGAAGCACTTCACCTTGGATTTGTCATATCCAAGCTTTGTGTTTTCATTAAGGTTAGCTTTCTGTCTTATTTGAAAATTTTATTTGCTCTCATGGCAATCATGGCCATTTTCCATTGTAAATCCATTTCTTCTATATCATCTGGATCCATTTCCTCCAAGTCTTCCTGGATCAGATGAGCAGATATGAGTCTTCCTCCCAAAAAAGCTTCGAAGCTTGCAACAAAGGCATTGTAAGTAGCCTTTTTTCCTTTAGATTTGGTATCATCAGAGGTGTTTGAAATTTTGTTGAGAATCCTACTGATTGGGATGATGTTGATGGCCTGTTGGTAGTTGGAGCTGCAATGAATCCAGTGGTCTTGACTTGATCCCTTGAGGAAAGAAAATCATCTTCTTAAGTAATGAAGGCATTTTCCATAGTATTAGAGCCAGATGGAAATTTGTATGCTTTAATTACTCTTGGACGTCCTAGATTTCTGCTTCTTTCATCTAGCTCCAATGCTTCTATTTTTGCTACCATGATATCCAAAGTAGTATGACTGGTTTGAGTAAGAGTGATATGCTTACTGAGAATCGAATATGATAATCAAGTCAATGATTGAGTGGTGGAAACAAACAATCAAAGAACATTCAAAGCAAGAAAATTACTCATAAATGTTGTTTTTATTGATATATGAAAGTTGATAAGTTACAAAGAATAATTACAACAAGAATTCTCTATCTATCAGCCATCCCTTCAGTACGAGGTTAACTATTCTATTTATAGGCAGAGAAGATGCCTTTACAAAATGACTAAACTACCCCTGACCTATTACATCAGAAACTAGTCTAAGTCTTGATCCGCATCTCTGCTTGTTCACCCGCATTGACAAATGCGGATGAGTTAATCTTGATTAGCATTTTCTACTTGATCATCAGGATTAGTAAGTTGATCATCAGGATTAGTAAGTTGGTCATCCACATTGGTTAATGCGGATGAACAAATACTTGTGCGCATTTGGTCGGTCATCCGCATTTGTTAATGCGGATGAGCAAAGTCTTGTCCGCATCTTCTTTTATTCTTCCACATTAGTGTTATGTCTTCCGCATTAGTCAATGCAGAAGAGTAAACACTTGTCCGCATCAGAGTTATGTCTTCCGCATTAACAAATGCGGAAGATAACACTTGTTATTTTCCTTGCAGATCTTCATCTGCATTGGTTCTTGGACTTGTGGGATTCCAGCAGTGCAATCATCAATTCACCCATTGAGTTGGCATGTATGATCCTAGCAGGGTGCAACAATACTCCCCCTAGGATTATACAGCCTAGTTTTCCTCAATGTTTAGGAGGTGATTGATGTTGTGATGATTCAGCTGGGTCTTCTGGAGGTAGTATGAATGCAGCTTTAGTAGGATCTAGGATAGCCTTGATCATGTTTACAAAATCATTTGCTTCTGACATCCTGTCTCTACTTAGCACATGTATCTTCATTCTGCTCATGTTGTGGATGGCTTCCATTGGTAACTTTTTTAGTGAAATAGGTTCCCAGATGGAGATTGTAGAAAGACCATCTCTATGAATCAATAAACTCCCCCTCACATCCACTTCAGTTTAACAATATTTCCAAGTTGCAGTGGTGTTTTCTTCTTCTTTCTTTTGTCTCTTTTTTTATTTATTCAATCATAGGCCAGTTTTAACAACTTGATGCATTTCAGAAAGAAGTGCATGTCTTGTTCACCCAATTTTTTGTTTAATTCCCCGAAGTGCCTGGTATAAATGTAGTGAATGTATGATTCATCAAGTAATCTTACTTCATATCCACTGAATAGTCTTATGTCAGCTCCGTCCTTTCCTCCCCACTTCCTTTCAATCACCATCTCATAGATTTTCTCATCATAGTACATGTTTGAGATGGGAGTGGAGGAATGAGTACCGGATACTACTTTCCTCTTCAATGATTCAGTTGGCTTTACCTTCAACACAGGAAATACAATTTCCTCTGCTTGCATCTTTTTCTTTTTATCCAGGGGATTGACAAAAGTTTTATCTTTTCTCAAGCAAATTGTCTTTATTGAATTGAAGTTGTTTGTTCTCCTGAACATCTTAAGTATGTTCTCAAATTCATATCCCCTGAACATAGCTGCATGATTGATCAGTTCAAGTTGAGCTAGCTCCTTCAAATCATTAATCTCAAGGGCATTTACAAGAGCTGATACTCTGTAAAGAATTGTACTAGCCCTGAGATTCTCTTCACCATGAACATATTCCATGTGCTGTCATACTTCCAGGCTATTATCTTTTGATCTACCTTACCCTTGGGAGTAGGCACCCCTCTGATCAGTTCTGCAGTAGTTAGTCCTTCTTGCAATTTCAACTGAGATGGTTCTGCAAATCATTCAGGGTACTTGTGGAGCACTGGGGCAAGTAGTTCTTGGTCTTTTTGGTTCAACTGCATGTCTTCAGCTGACACTCTTCTTCTTGTTTGGTTCTTGTCAATTCTTCTTCTAGTTTCTTGAGTTTTTCTTTCTTTTCATTAATCAATTAAAGAGTTGCAGCTCTTAAAGAATTTGTCTTCATGTTAGCAATCCTTCTTCTTGTGAATCCCTGACTTGAGAAATATTCCTTCATTTTCTTATGAGACATATTATAAGGATCAGGAATAATGATTCATGGGATGAGGATGATTTCTTCATTTGAGACAGTTTGTGTAGGGGACCTCTTCTTAGTAATGGTATTTCATACCCTGTTGATTTCTTCAAAGATGACTCTTTATGCTTTGGAGTATCCTTTGTCACTGTTTTCTCATATTCAATGTCTATTGTTGGATCAAGCAACAATTTTACTTTCTCTTCTTCCTCATTCATTCTCTCATAAGTCATTCCAAACACTTCATCAGGATCATAGCCTTGATTGATTAGAAACATGGCTTTAATCACCAAGTTATCAGTTTGTGCTTTGGTTACCATGTCTTCCACTACCTGTTTTGCTTTAATAGGACTTCCATGAGAACATCCTTTTCAACTTCATATCCACCAGCAATTTCACCTTCTTCTAAATCAATTGCAACAGCCAATTTCTTCAACTGAGCTTCTACCTGTTCATGTTCTTCCAAAAATTCAGCAATTGCTGCTAGACTTCTTGGGTCATCCTTTTTTTTCTTTGCTGGTTCTTCTTCATCTATTGGTCTCTTACCTTTGGCTTTTTCAGCTAAGTACTTCCTCTTTCATGAGTAAGTTTGAAGTTGAGGGCTAGAGGTTTCAGTTTGTTCTTCTGGTTCAGGTACCTTTTCAGGTGTACTTGGCTCTTGATCCTTCATTTTACTTTTCTCATTCTCTTTCTGTTTAGTTTCAGTTTCTTCTTTCCTTTCTTTTTCATACTTTTCTTTGAAAATAGGCTCTGACTCAGTTCTTTGGTTGTTTATGAATTCCCAGAAGTCATCATCAATGCTGAATTGTTCAGATGCAAAACTATCTAGTGCACTGAAGAGTTCTTCAAATTCACCTTTTTCATAGTCTGAGTAACCAGTGTTTCCAGAATACACTACCATGTCTAGACTTTGATCTTTAATCTCAGTTTGACTTTCATCACCTCCTTGTTCTTCATTCTCATCTACTGATTGGTTGTCATCAACATCAACCTTTTCTTGTTCTTCTTTCTCATCATCATCATTCACTTCAGTTCTTTGGATCTTAATCATCATTTCAAGCTCGGATATTCTTTTGTTCTGGCTCTCAATTTCCTTTTCAAGTTTTGAGATGATATCAACTTGTTCTTCTATGATATTTTCTTGTTCCTCCATTGCAATTGTTTGTATTTCAAGAGTATCTACATGTCCACTGACTTCTTCTCTTGAGTGTTTTAGTGCAGCTTTTAAATTCTCAATCTCCTTGTCTTGTTCTTTTTTTTCAGCTGCATAATTCTCTTTAAGTTCTCTCAATTCACTTTCTTTCTCATCCAGTTCTAGGATTCTATCATTGATGATTCCAGCTCTCCTGCTTAGGTTCTTTCCATCCTTTCCACTTTGAGTAACAGCTCAAAGATTAATTCATCCTTTTCATCAAGCCTGTTGATGTTAGATTTAGCATAGCTCTTTGAAGGAACAACCACAGAAGGTTCTTTCATAGCTGGGATTTGATCATGATGATCCTCCTTATCAGAAGATGATTTGGATGATTTAGATGCACTTGTTGATTCTTTTATTTGATTAGGGTGATCATGTGATGATGGTAAAGCTTGGTAAGGAGAAATAGGTGATTGGTGTGGTGATATTGGAGATTGATGATGTGGTGATATAGGTGTAGGTTGAGTGGTTTTGGTTGTGTTGGTTGTGGAGTTAAAAGTAGTGATGGTGGTGGTAATGTTTGTAGAGATGGTTATGGAGAAGGTTGTGGTATTTGTTGTGGTGATGGTATTGGTGATGGTATTGGTGATGGTATTGGAGATGGTTGTGGTGAATGTTGTGGAGTTGGTTGAGCTATTGGTTGTGGAGGTGATTGAGCTTGACTTGCTTGATGTAATTGTTGAAGCATCCAAGGAAGAAGGGGTGAATGGGCACCACTGTAAAAATTCCTTGGGGTCCTTATTCTTGATGTACTTATAGGATTTTGCATCATAATGAGAGATGTTAAGCACAGGTCCTTCATTAACAATGTCATGAAATGATTCATTGATTAGACATTGAATGAATCTGGGGTACATCAGAAACTTATATCTCAACCCTTCTTGAATGTTAGAGATTAGGCCACTGAACACATATGCAGCCATATTAAACCGTCTGTTGGTGCAGAGAGCACATATTGCAGAAGACGTGAGGACTGGAATGTCACTCCATCCTATTTTTCTTTTTGACAGACAATGTTGAAACATCTGAATTAGGAATCTCCAAGGCAGATCCACTAATCCTTTGACTATCTGTTTTGCTTCATAACTCCCTTCATAACCAATTTCAAAGAAAAATGTGGTTATTTCCTCATCATCTAATTCAAGAGGATCATCAGCATTATCATTGAATTGCAGAGATCTTCTAACAGACTCTTCTGTGATCCTCAGAGTAAGTTCGTTGTTGATTCTCCCAGTTAGAGTTCTCACTCCATCATCTTCAACTACCTCAGCTGATTCGCAGAAGGACCTGATGGGATTCTCGTAGATTGTTGGTCTCACTGTCATGGCATATGCTACCCTTGTGGTAGATAAGAATCTTATCATATCTCTAATACCTTCGGCTTCAGGCACATCAGGGTTTAAATAACCGCTGACATTATGGAGCTTGCTCCATGTAAGATTTCCTTGTAATCTGCACAAGAGACATGTGTGTTAGTTAACAGTTTTGACTTTAACTTTGATTTGATTTGTTAATGTGACTTTGATTTGTTACACATTTTTTTGCTATGTTTTTTGTAGTAAACATGATTATCAAGGTTTTCAATATTAGTTGAATTCCTATCAATTTATATGTTTATTGAGATCGAAAATGTGTATTGCATCACATTAATAGTTTGATTTTGGTGTTCTTCATTATTATCCGGTTCATTGTTTGATTTAGGTTAACAGTCTGAGACATAGGTCTTGGTTCAAAATTTATTGAAGTTATACCTTATCTTCGAAATGACTGTGGTTCTAAATGGATGACAAGAATCTTTTAAGAAGAAACACAACAAAATCTTTGAATGTTTATGATGATGATGATGATTGAAGGTGGTGTACTGTAGGTTTGCGCTTGTCTCACTATAAAGTCTCTCAAATTTGAAAATTATAAATGACCCGTTTGAATTCCTTTAAATAGTCAAGTAATACAATTTGAAAACTTTTATAAGTTTACAAGCAAACAATCACCGCTGTAGCAAATGCTGAAGGTTAATTTGTTTGATTTTTCGTCATCCGCATTTGTTGACTGTAGCAAATGCGGAAGACACACTTTTGATATTGACAGTCTGCATTTGGCTACTTTTGGTCATCCGCATTTGTGACTGTAGCAAATATGGAAGGTTTAACTTTTTTACTGACTGTCCGCATTCCACTATTGTTACAAATGCAGAATTTTGTTTCTGTCCGCATTTGTGTGCTGTTGCAAATGCGAAAGTTAAACTTGAAATCTTTGGTTGTCCGCATTTGTGTTGTAGTAAATACGGAAGAACAACATTGTAACAAATGCGCTTGAGTTGCTTGTTTTATCCTATCCGTATTTGTACACAGTAGCAAATGCAATAGAACAAAGTTAATCAACATTTGTTCAACTATATCAAATGCGGTTGAAATGTCAACACAGCACTGTAGCAAATGCGATAGAGACCTGTTCATATGCATTTGTCAACTGTATCAAATGCGGTAGAGTAAATTTCACATACTAATGCGGTAGAGTAAAATCATTGTCCGTATTAGTTGCACTTCAAAAAATATTGTTACCCGCATTAGCTACATGCATGGGTTACCTTCACCCACATTAACTAATGCACTTACCTGCATTAGCTTTTGAACTTAATCAAAAGTTAATGTGATTGAATTGATTATTCATTTTATGAAGAGGTGTCCTTGATTGATTTTTCTTGTGAAGTTGGCTGTTGAAGTTGTCAATTCTTGCTTGGATTGATTTGTATCACTTCTAATACAAGTTTCCCAATTTTGACAGATCTTGGGCTTATCATGCTTCTAATAATCTGCATAAGCTGAGATATAATAGTAAAACTTATTGCAACAACACCAACTAAAACTGTTTTTGTTTTGTTTTTCAAAATTTAGTTAATAAACAAAAATTTAGACTTACTCAAACCTTTTAAATTACTCCCCCTAATGTTTATGTCCATATTTGGAGAGAAACTTTAAAGATTTAAAAGGTTTAGAATATTATTTTGATTAATCATATATTAATAATGAGGAGAAAGATCTCTTTGTTGGGATCATATCAATCTTACATTACACATGTTCATCCCTTATGATTTAGTGGACATGATTATGAACTTGAAGATTGAAGGTATGTTTGTCCTCTTAAACCCATACTTGGTTGATATTTTGATGCAAATGACTTTTATCATTTTTTGGTTGATTTATTATTCAATGTGTACCTCACACACATAAGCATGAAATGATCAACCCTCCTTATACAGTGCATGGTAGAACCTTTTTCACAATTTTTCTTACCAAGTTACTTAAGTCATGAAATCTCATTTTCATTGATCCTTACTGGGATTCTTTTATTTGATCCTTTTTCATGTTGATTCACATTGGAATTCTTTTCACTTCACTTTGGAAGGTGATCCATGATAGGATTCTTTTGTTCATTCACTTGGAATGTATTACTTTGTTGATTCATCCAACTTTTGGATGTGTTCCACATTGGGAATCTTTTGGATCATGACATCTACACTATGTGCAAGTTTCATCAGGTCTTTGCTCAGGAAAACAAAGATGAAACATGATATGGTGAAAGAGATTCATAAAGTATCATTATCTGGTGTGTTTAGGCTACTACACACACATGCATTCAGATAAGCCAATACAGACCTGTACTTTGTGATGAGTGTTTCACAATTGAATATGCCTTTAATTCATCACTGCATGTATCTTTTCTTCCAAGTTGAGCCTACCAACATATCTGGTAAGTCATTTCAGTCTTTTACATTTGGAAATTAAGCACAGTGAATGATATAACGACTGTAATTATATCATTTCCCATAGAATTCTTTTCTTCATTAAACTTGATTTCTTTTTGTGGTTTTTCTGAGGTTTTAAATTGTTTTTGATGTTTTTCATAGTTTTTACTCAAGGTTAATCATGCCAATTGACTGAACCAGAAATTCAAACCTACTAGGTTCAAATGCCTTGGTAAACAAATTAGCTAATTGATTTTCTGTTAGTACTTGAATCAATTTGATTAAACCCTTTTTAGCACCGTCTCTCAAAAATGATATCTAATCTCAATATGATTTTTTTGAGTGCTGAACTGGATTATTAGTTATAAAGACAGCAGTTGTGTTGTCAATAGAAATTGGTGTATGCAAAAGGTTAAAACCATAATTAAGCATCTAGTTTTGAATCGAGAGAACTTGAGAGCAACATGCTGATGCAGCAATATACTCAGCTTCTGCTATGGACACAGACACATTTGTCTACTTCTTGCATTGCCAGGATACTAGTCTGGGACAAAGAAATTGACAACCGCCAGAAGTGGATTTTCTGTTGAAGTTGCATCCTCCATAATCACTGTCTGTGTAGGCATAGAGATTAATTTCTCCTTCCTTTGGATACCATAATCCAAGAGCTGGTTTTCCCTTTAGATATCTGAATATCCTCTTGACTGGGTTCACATGTGATTCTTTTGGATCAGCTTGATATCTGGCACACACACAAACACCAAACATAATGTCAGGCCTACTGGCTATTAGATACATAAGTGAACCTATCATTGATCGATAGTGAGTCTGGTCCACTGATTTTCCTTGAGGGTCAGGTCCAATCTTCACTTTAGTATCCACAGGAGTTTTGATAGACTGACAGTCAGTAAAGTGGTATTTCTTCAACATGGTTTCTACATATTTTGATTGGTTGATGAAGATTCCATCTGCTGTTTGTTGGACTTGCACCCCTAGAAAGAAGGTGAGTTCCCCCATAGCACTCATTTGGAACTTTGAATACATAAGATCTTCAAATTCTTTGCAGAGTTGCTTGCTTGTCGAGCGAAATATAATGTCATCCATGTAGATCTGGACTAACAGCATGTCTTTCCCTCTTATTCTTCTAAAGAGAGTCTGATAAATCTTTCCTCTTTCATACCCATGTTGAAGAAGAAAGGATGATAGAGTCTCATACCACTTTCTTGGTGCTTGATGAAGACCATACAAAGCTTTGTCAAGCTTGTAAACTCTATGAGGGAAATCTGGATCTTCAAAGCCAGGTGGTTGACTCACATAGACTTCTTCAACAATCTTTCCATACAGGAAGGCACACTTTACATCCATTTGATAAACAGTAAATTTCATGGATGCAGAATATGCAAGAAAGGTTCTGATTGCTTCTAGTATGGCAACAGGAGCAAACACTTTGTCGTAGTCGATTCCTTCTTCCTGAGTGTATCCCTGTGCCACTAGTCTTGCTTTATTTCTAATGATGATCTATCTATCATCAGTCTTGTTCCTGTACAGCCATCTAGTACCGATAGGGTATTGTCCTTCGAGAAGATCTACCAGCTACCATACTTCTTGCTTCTTGAATTGGAGCAATTCTTCCTGCATTGCTTCAATCCAACTATTGTCTTGAAGCGCCTCTTGATGTTTTTGGGTATTGTTGACATAGAAAGCAAGAGAACAAATAGATGTTTGCAATACTGGACTTGCTTCTTGTCACCCTCTCATTAAGATCACCATAATGGTTTCAACTAGATGATTCTTGTGTATTCTTGTGGTTGGAATGGTGTCACCAGCAATAGTTACATCAAGATTGGAGACATTCAGTTCATTATGGTCAGAGGCATATTTTTTCTTGTATTGTTGTTGAATTATGAAGATTGCCAACTTTTGTTTCGGTAACTGCTACATCTTCGGCAGCACTGAGGTTGCTTGCATCATTTGATGTACCTTGAGTTTCTACTAGATGAGAAGCCTGTTTTTGATTTCTGATCTCATGTGACAAGTCATCTGAGTGAGATGGTACCAGGCTGGGACCTTCTATAGAAGAAACACTAAGGTTTTGTGATAGATGTCTGATGGGATCAGCTTGAAGAGGAACATCTTCATTCATATGTTCATCAGATGTAGGTGGAATCAATGGATAAATATCTCTTCTTTGTACAGTTGATGAGGTATCACCTGAATGTATATTTCCTGCATCAGACAAGTGAAATTGGTCAAATGATTTAGTAAATGTGTCAATATCAAACAACCAATCAGGACCATTTGTAGATTTGGGAAATGAATTTTCTTTGAATTGAACATTCGTAGATTCATCGATAATGTTCAGTCTAGGATTGAACACTCTATAAGCCTTTGAGACAGAAGAATAACCTACAAAGAATCCTTCATCAGACTTAGATGAATATTTTCCCAAATGATCACGAGTGTTTAATATTGAGACTGGACAACCAAATGATTTGAGGAATCCAATAAATGTTTTCCTATGAAAGATCAGTTCATAAGGTGTCATGTTACTTTCTTTAACAATCAGAGTTCGATTTTGCACAAAGCATGATGTATTAACTGCTTCTGCCCAGATGGTAATTAGCAGTTTAGCATCGGCTAGCATCATTCTTGCTGCTTCAATCAGTGTTCTATTTCGCCTTTCAGCTACCCCATTTTGTTGAGGAGTTCTAGCTGCACTGAATTGATGAGCAATGCCTTTGGTTGCACAAAAGGAACTCATATTTTCATTTTTGAACTCTGTACCATTATCACTTCTTATTAGTTTGACCTTGAGATCAAGTTGATTTTAAATTTTAGTGATAAATTCTTGAATGATTTGGGATGCTTTGTTTTTATGAAGTAGGGAGAACACCCATGTGAATCGAGAAAAGTCATCAATGATCACTAAACATACTGTTTCTTTCCCATGCTCATTACATAAGTTGGACCAAAAAGATCCATGTGAAGTAACTTCAATGGAGTATTATTAGTGTTCACTAGCTTGGTTTTATGAGACGATTTGTGTTGTTTTCCTTTGAGTCACGCCGAACATTGATCAATAAAATTGAATTCTTTTTAAGGAAGACCAATTACATGGTTTCCTTTGACTAACTTGTTCATATTTTTAAAGTTAGTGTGCCCTAAACGTCTATGCCAAAGCTGTGACTCATCAAATGATGCTTTAGACAAAAGATATGTTTCTTCCTTAGGTGATCAGAACACAGGTTTAAGACATATGTATTATTCTTCCTCGGAGTTTTTAAGACAACCCATTCTTCAGGAATCTGAAATCCAGGTTTCAGAATGTAGCAGTGAGTGTCTGTAAAGTGAGTGGAATAATTTTTGTCGCAGATCTGAGACACACTTAGCAGATTGAAATTCACTTGTTCACAGTAATTCACTCTATCAAAGCTCAGCATCCCGTTTGTCACAGATCCTTCTCTTGTAATCCTACCACCTTCTGAATCTCCATCGAATGCCATAGTAGTTCCTTGTATGCACTTGAAATCATGAAGGAGGGAACGATCTCTGGTCATGTGTCGGGAGCATCCACTGTCTACGTACCATAGGCTATTAGACCTGTGTGGATGAACCTACAAATAAAAAGAACTAATTAGAATAAGGAACCCAAGCCATGATGGTCTTGGGATTCCCGTTCCTATTCATGATAGTCACCTCCTGGTATTTCCCACTGAATAGTGATTTAGATGGAGGTGTTCTGGGAGACTTTTGATAATGAATTGGTCGAGTCATCGCATCAACATATACTGAGGATTCAAATGAATAATGAAATCGTTGGTCTTTATTTCTTTGTAAAAATTTAGCCCGAGTTTCATTATCAAAAGTTGGTTTTTGCTTAGGAAGGTTAAGTTTGTGTTTCATTATGGGATGATTTCTTTGACCCTTCCTCAAATTCTTCAAGTTATTTCTGTCATTTGTTGATCTAGGTGTCCTAGATTGAGTATTATGAAGATAAGGTCTGACAGAATGCATCACAGTAGATGTTTTTGAGATGGGCTTGTGTTATGAATTCTTAACCCTTTCTCATTAAAGTAGCAATCAGATGTATTGTGATTGTTCATGTCACAGATTGAACAATACTTGTTGAAATAGTAATTTTTGGTGGTGTGATTGTTCATATCACAGATAGAATAATATTGATTGAAGAAGCATTTATCTGTCTTGTGATTGAACATGTCACAAATATCACAATACATTTGTTTGTTTCTTGAATCCGATTTTTCCTTGTGTGACTCAACTGATACTTTCTTTTGATGAGTCACTTTCTTTTCATGAGGTGATGAATCAGAATCAACCCTTTTAGTAGATTGTTTCACAACACTACTTTTGTTCAGTTGTCTGGGCTGTTTTTGTTTCTTTAACCTGCTTCTCACCTCTTTCTCAAACTGGTCAACATGTTCTTTGTTACAAATATCAAACCCAACTCCCTGCCTTAACCTTGATGACTGAGGGTCTGATGAAGTTTTATGTGTTGAACTTAGTTTTACAGTTGGTTTCTTTTTTAGTGAAACCTGTTCTGATTTGCTTCAATTTTCTGGAGATACAATCTCATTATCAGAACTACTCTCAGTAGTGGTTTCACAGTTTTGACATATTTCTTTTTGCCTTGTAAAACAGATGGTATGAATTTTATAAAAGGTACAATTGCTTTTACAGGGCTTGAGGGTTTCATGACACTCACTGTGTTGTCTGAGCACTCTTTGATTTTGATTGGGTGTCCTAACTTGATTTTATCCTTATTGGTTTCAAAATAACATCAAGTTTGTTTTGAGGATTTTTCTCTTGTTTCACTACTGATTTAGGTTCCATAGTTTTAGGTTTGATTGATTCAGAGACTAAGACAGAGTCAGCATGACAGTGTATTTGTCATTGTATGGTGGAGGACATGAATTATACCCAATCCCTGACATGTCCTTTGGATCCTTTTGTGAATCCAGCATCTCTTGCAGCTTGACTGAAGACATTTGAAACTTTTCAGGTTTCACTTCAGTCATAGATTGTTGAGCTTTAGCTTAAGCTAACTTTTCAGTAAGTAGCTCATTTTTAGCTGTAAGATTGTATTTCTCACCATGCAATTTTTCTATGTCAGAAATAAGAGATTTGATTTTGATTTCAAAACTTTTTTGTTCTCTCTTCATCATTTCTGACTTCACTTTTTCTTCTTTAATTTTATTTGCCAGCTTATGGTTGTGTTCTCTATACTCTTGTAATTCACTTATGCATTTCTCACTACAAAGGTTAGTTTTTACCTCAGTAGGCATTGAAGATAGTCCATCATTTATGTGAGCAATAAGAGCATGATTCTGGAATTGGGGCTTGACTTCGTCAGCATACACACTCCAGTCACATATCCCATCTTGTTTGATCACAAGGGCACTGGCAGAAGGCTGACTGCTTGCATGGGCTTGATTAGTCAGCTGTGGTTGATTCTGGTATGTTTGTTGATGATGAGAATAACGGTACTGCTGTTGTTGATTGTTTGAGTGATAGCTTGAATTGGGTTGTGATGATGATTGTCCTGGAGATTTCCTTGAATGGTTTTTTCTTTTAGGAGCATTGCACTCTCTTGAGAAATGGCCATTCATGCCACAGTTGAAGCATTTTACCTTGGATTTGTCATATCCAAGTTTTGTGTTCTCATTCAGGATCAACTTTATTCCTTTTTGCTCTCATGGCAATCATTGCCATTTGCCACTGTAGATCCATCCCCTCAACATCATCAGGATCTATTTCTTCTAAATCTTCTTGTATTAGGTGGGCAGAAGTGAGTCTTCCCCCTAGATATGTTTCAAAACTTGCAACAAAGGCATTGTAAGTTGCCTTTTGCTCTTCTGATTTTAAGTCTTCTGGAGAGGTTTGAGGAACAGTGGAGAATTTTGGTGCTTGAGCTGAAGTTGAAGGGTGATTGAATGGTGGAGATGCAATGAACCCAGTATTGTTCATTTGATCTCTTGATGAGATGAAGTCATCTTCGTCTGTGATGAAAGCATTTTCAACAGAATGTGTTTCTGAAGGGAATTTGTAGGCTTCAATCACTCCTGCATCTTTCATCAAGTTCCAAAGCTTCAATCTTGGCTATCATAATGTCTAGAGTGGTACTCTCAAGATCAAGAGTATTTTTCAGCATTGTGACATTTTGCTTCCAGCTTTCAGGTAGACTATGAAGCATTTTCTTGTTAAGTTCTTTAATGTTGTATGAAACACCCATAATTTCCAAGTCATTGACCAACTGTACAAATCTGTGCAGTTGTTTTGATATGGATTCTCCTTTGGTGTTATGGAAGGTTTCATACTGATTACCAGCTTGTCTTTGTTAATTTCAGCAACCTCACTGCTTCCTTCACATATAATTTTGAGAGCATCCCAATCTTTTCAGCACATCCATTTTGAGTGCTTGAGTCAAAATTGAGTATGCTTTGAGATCAATTTTGATTTTCTTATAGTCATCTTCATCCAGAGTTAAGTCTTCAATTGGTATTCTAGCTCTCTGTATAGTGCAGCTTGAGTTGTTGATAGAGTAACAGGAATATGTGAACCCTTACATATTGAGATCCAAAAATTAGGATCTACACATGTGATATAATTTCTAACCTTATTCTCCATTGTTTAAACTCAGATTTGTGTTTAAGCATGGGAGGTTTAGGTGTATGACCTAGTTCAAAGTAACTGTTAGAATCCATGTTGATTTGTGAAAGTGTAGATTTAGTTGATTTTAAGATTTATTATGTTTGATGAGTTGTTCAAGCAGTTCTTTCGAGGTTCAGAATGAGTATTCTTGCTGTTTGACAGGAGTATTATTGCAGTTTGCTAAGTAGAGATGATGATATCTACTACTAGCAACTTGATTATCAGATCAATCGAGTTCTATTCAGTCTGTGCGCAGATCTGAAAGAGAATCGAGAGCCAAAGCTCTAATACCATTTGACTGAGTTAGAGTAAGAGTGATATTCTTACTGAGAATCGATTATGATAATCAAGTCAATGATTGAGTGGCGGAAACAAACATTCAAAGCAAGAAAATTACTCATAAATGTTGTTTGTATTGATATATGAAAGTTGATAAGTTATAGAGAATAATTACAACAAAAATTCTCTATCTATCAGCCATCCCTTCAGTACGAGGTTAACTATTCTATTTATAGGCAGACAAGATGCCTTTACAAAATGACTAAACTACCCCTGACCTATTACATCAGAAACTAGTCTAAGTCTTGATCTGCATCTCTACTTGTTCATTCGCATTGACAAATGCGGATGAGTTAATCTTGATCAGCATTTCTACTTGATCATCAGCATTAGTAAGTTGGTCATCCGCATTGGTTAATGCGGATGAACAAATACTTGTGCGCATTTGGTCGGTCATCCGCATTTGTCAATGCGGATGAGCAAAGTCTTGTCCGCATCTTCTTTTATTCTTCCGCATTAGTGTTATGTCTTCTGCATTAGTCAATGCGAAGAGTAAACACTTGTCCGCATCAGATTTATGTTTTCCGCATTAACAAATGCGGAAGATAACACTTGTTATTTTCCTTGCAGATCTTCATCCGCATTGGTTCTTGGACTTGTAGGATTCCAGCAGAGCAATCATCAATTCACCCATTGAGTTGGCATGTATGATCCTTTCGGGGTGCAACATAATATGTTCAAGATCATGGGTATTTTTCAGCATGGTTACATTTTGTTTCCAGCTATGAGGAAGACTGTGTAGCATTTTCTTGTTCAACTCCTTCACTTTGTACGTGAGACCTATTATCTATAAGTCGTTCACCAGCTGCACAAATCTGTGGAACTGTTAAGAGATGGACTCCCCTTTGGAGTGATGAAATGTTTCATATTGACTAACAAGTTTATCTTGTTAATTTCAGCAACTTCGATGCTTCCTTCACACATGATCAACAGTGCATCCTATACTGCTTTGGCAGTTCCATAGTCTTTTTAGCACATCCATCTTGAGTGCTTGAGTAAGAATGTAGTAAGCCTTGAGATCAATCTTGATTTTCTTATAGTCATCATCATCAAGAGTCAAGTCTTCAATTGGGATTCTTGATGTTTTATACATGGTAGCTTTTTTTAGCACATCCATCTTGAGTGCTTGAGTAAGAAATGATTAAGCCTTGAGATCAATCTTGATTTTCTTATAGTCATCATCATCATCAAGAGTCATGTCTTCAATTGGGATTCTTGATGTTTTGTACATGGTAGCTTGATCTGTAGATAGAGTAACAGGATTGTGTGGTCCCTTGCAAATTGGAATCCAATAATCTGGATCTATACATGTAATATAGTTCATGAATCTGATTTTCCATTGTTTAATTCAGATTTATGTTTAAGCATTGGTGGTTTTGGAGTATGACCAAGTTTTGAAAAACTATGTGAATCCATTTTAACAAGGTGTTTTAACTTGTATAAATATAGATTAGGTAAGTTTTAAGATTAATTAGTCCGAATAGTCCAAATCTTTCAACAAATGCTTAGCAAATCATATCTGTTAATGTTTCTTGGTTTCTGTTGCATATTTTGTTATATTCCTGTTCTTCGTATGAATCTGTAGGTTTTGTGTATAGTTCTTGAAGTTGAGAACGTGTTGATAGAGGTCTTTTAAGAGTATATTCTGTTGTTTACTAAGTAGAGATGATGGAATACTCTATTAGCAACTTAATCACCAGATCAATCAAGTTCTATTCAGGTCTTCGGTAGATCTGAAAAAGAACTGAGAGCCAAAGCTCTCATACCAATTGACTGGGTAGTAAGATTGAGATTCTCACTTAAGATCGAATATAATGATTGAGTTAATGATTGAATGGCGGAATCATTCAATCAAGAAACATTCAATGCAGAACTAAATACTCATAAATGTTTGGTATATATTAATAAATGTGATTGATTACAATAACTACTAGGGTTTAGCAAGAAAGTAATAATGCACCTAGGGAATACAAACAAATATTCTAATTGTCTATTCTCTGTCACCTCATGTACAAGGTTGTCTATTCTATTTATAGGCAGACAAGTTGCCTCTTACCAAATGACTAAACTACCCCTTACCTATTACATCAAAACTAGTCTAAGTCTTCATTCGCATTTCTTCTTATTCATGTGCATTGGCAAATGCAGATGAGTTCACTTGATGAGCATTTCTTTACTTGATCTTCCGCATAAGTATGTTGGTCATCCGCATTGGTTAATGTGGATGAACAAATACTTCTGCCCATGTCTAGTCATCCGCATTTGTTTTATGACTTCCGCATTAACAAATATGGTTAGCCATACTTGGTTCTTCTATCAGCAAGATCTTCATCCGCATTGGTCTTGGACTTGTGGAAAGCTCAGCAAAACAACCATCAACTCCCTAGTTGAATAGGAATGTATGGTCCTTTCAGGGTCCAACATAATATTAAATATCATTTTTCAATGAATAATACCAACAGATAAATCATTACAATACAATAAAGCACGAAATAAAATCTTTAATTAAACTAGGTCCAAGTCCTATATGTGCACAAAGATGTCCACAAATTGTCACCCTCAAACATGTTAAAAATACAGTCAACATATAATGTTGATGAGTTCCCATTAATTTGTACATACGTATAAAAGCAACTTTTAAGACGCAATTCATTTCATTGGTTAAAAAATAATGCAAGAATATAGATAGCATAATGATACAATCAAACCTTGACAAAGATATCAACTATAAGTTAAAATGATTAGCTAAGTGTACTTGGTTCCGATGATGAACACGTATACATCAACAGGAGCTGGTAATAACCTTGGCTTTAGAACCAAATAGGCTTGTCAGGCCCATAGATTTATGATGTCGCTAGGCTAGCAATAGTTAACGATTGTTTTTACAAGATGACTATCATATAAGGTCACAAATATGATTATGAGTTTAGTGGTGAGTGAAATTACCTAAATGAATGATGAATTTATAACAATTGTAAGGGAGAACAGTCATGACTCGGATGAATATAGTTCAAGATGAGAATGATGATAATAATCCAATTAATCTCGTACAAAGCTTCTAAGGGTTATAATATATCAAAACCCTCAATCGATTGTGATTAATAGTGCTTCGATCATAGGCCTTGAATGAGTTGCAGGCTAAAGATGGAGGTGGTAATCAAACATGGTGATGGTGATTATTTCAAATGAAATTGAGGTTAATGGTTGATTTAAGGAATCAATTAGAACATTTACCCCATATTATCTAGTCTCAATTCAACTATTTCATGTCAATCATGTTATAAATTTTGGTTTGAGAGTTCCAGGTTCAATTTGTGAGCATTAACATAATTTAATCACAATGATTGGTAAGTTAGAATCAGAATTTATCTCAAAAGTATTTCAGGTTGATTAATTCACTCTTGTTGTACGGATCTGGTATTTGAGCGAAACACCAACTGACTAACGTGTTAAACCAAACCAAATAGTGCGGAATCCTATTTGATTGGCGATCCAATCAGTGAGAACGCACGTAGACAAAATAATGAATTTAATGTAACGTCAAGAATCGATGAGGAATCGATCTATAGCATTCTATGAACTTGGAGTACGAACTTAGAGGCTTCTGGACGGCTAGGGCAATTCTAGCGTCGAAGTGGATCGAATGCTTCTTAATTATTATGTTTTTCCACGAATTAAGTGGTATTTATAGGTTAGGGTTGCTCATTCGGGCGACGGAACCATTAGCATGGTTCATTCGTGCGATTGAGCCATGCGGTTGATCCATTCCCACGACTAAATGTTTAGTCGTGCGACTGAGTCAGTCGCATGAAGCTGTTCAGGCGTATGAACTATTTAGGCGCATGGACACTCAGTCGCATGGCCATTCGGACGCATGACCACTGTTTGGGCGCATGAGTCCATTCGGACGCATGTGAACTTCACTTAACCAAAGTTTGAATGTATTCATTATTATAACATTATGTATATCAATTCAAACAATCACAAACCTATATAATCTAGTCAATATGCGTTACTCAACTCATTAATGAAATATTAAAATTATAAATCACAACCAACATTATCATTTCATTAAGTACCCAATATTACATATGTGCAAGACATTCAAGACATATTACATTGAGATCAGGATGTAGGTACATAAGTGTATCAACACTTTTGATCATGATTCTAGTTGTAACAAACTCGATTTGAATAGAGGTACCGGTTTTGGATTTAAATAATAATAATAGTCATGATAGTCGAATTAATACATGCTTGTGGGTTCGAATGAGGTTCACAAATGGGTTGAGGTGGTTAAATTTGGTTCTAATCGATAGGTTAGAGTGTTTGGCACTCGTCGGAGCTTGGCCGGAAAGAATTGTCGTAGGGTGGAAAAGCCAATGGGGTTAGAGTGTTTAAAACATAGTTTTAGTAATTACATTTCCAACCTTATATTTTATAAAAGCCAAATATAATGATTATACAAATTATTTATTTATAAAAAACAATATATAAATCTTGTTGAATATTTTTTATTTAATTATTAACATGGTTGAGATCTTGTAATTGATAATAGTCTTTATATATTCATATATCTTTATAAATCTTAAAGAAATTTTAAAGTCTAATTATATATTTCTATATAATAGTTAAAACTCATAAATGATATATAAAACCTCATAAGTTTATAAACTAATTCAATGGTAAAATAAATGTGAATTTGATTCACTAAATTAGCACATTTATTGTTTTTAAATCCCCAAAATGAATGAAATAGTTTGAATAATGTGTTTGATTTATATAATTGATAAAACGGGTTCGGGTCCATATTTTAAAAATGGGCAGATGATACAGTAGTTGTGGTTTCTTCCCTAGTAAAACCAAATTATTCAAACTTCTATTTTAAGACATCTCTTTTATTCTCCTTCATGTCTTCAGTTCTCTCAAATCTCACCTTTAATGCTTCCTACAACTTCTAGCATTGTGAATTTCTTGAAGCCATGGATAATGTTATTTGGCATGCTCATTTTGATAAACCATAGAACCTTTGAATCCTAATCCATCTTCTTCAAATCTTAATTCGAATATTGTTGGACCCTGAAAGGATCATACATGCCAATTCAAGTGGTGGATGGTT
Organism: Flaveria trinervia; assembly: GCA_025506515.1. Lineage (NCBI taxonomy): Eukaryota > Viridiplantae > Streptophyta > Magnoliopsida > Asterales > Asteraceae > Flaveria > Flaveria trinervia. The sequence goes on from CM046451.1 coordinate 64,519,088, forward strand.
GCTCTGCTGGAATCCCTCATGTCCAAGAACAAATGCGGATCAAGACAAGTATCTCTGAATAAGAAGAAAAATACAAGGGTTGGTCATCCGCATTTGTCAATGCGGATGACAAGTTAATAAGTGCGGATATACATTTGTTCATCCGCATTAACCAATGCGGATTACCAAAGAAATGTGGACAAGTGTTTTGTTCATCCGCATTTACCAATGCGGATGACCAAACTTCAATGCGGTTGAAGAAATGCTGATGAAGTCAACTCATCCGCATTTGTCAATGCGGATGATCAACAGCCAATGCTGATGAAGACTTAGACTAGCTTTAGTAAGGGTAGTTTAGTCTTTTGTAATGGCAACGTGTCTGCCTATAAATAGAATAGTATACCTCATACATGGGGTAACTTTTGTTTGTAATTTGATTTGATTCTTAGTTCCTAGAATGTTCTGTTTGCATTGAATGTTCTTATAATCAATCAATCAAAGTATTCAATAAATACAAACATATTTATGAATGTTCTTGTAATCAATCAATCAAAGTATTCAATATATACAAACATATTTATGTGTATCATGTGTATTCAATGTTCATTGATTGTCTGATTCCGCCTCTCAATCTTTGACTCAATCACTATATTCGGTCCTTATTGATTCACATGAACTGAGATTATCTTTCTCAAATCTTATCCAGTCAATTGGTATCAGAGCCACGGCTCTCAGTTCTTACTCAGATCTGCACAGATCTGGTCTGAACCCGATAGATCTGGTGATTGAGTAGCTGAATAGAGTATTTATACATCTCTAATCAGTTTACACACCGAATACTACCTGAAATACTCATCAACAGCCCCTCATTCAACCAATCAGTCGAACATAGAACATCTTACAGACTACAAGTCCGACAACCTACAACAATACAAAGACACTCCTGATTACAGACATCATAGTCATCAGATCTGAATCTACTGGACGTTTTTAATGATTATTTGAACTAAACCCACTGAATAGACTTAAAAACTCACTAATCCATACTAAAAATCAACTGATAAAATGGATTCTCACAGTTATTCAGAACTTGGGCATACCCCAAAACCACCAATGCTAAAACATAAATCCGAGTTCAAACAATGGAAAATAAGATTTATGAATTATATTACAGGTGTAGATCCTGACTACTGGATTTCAATATGTAAAGGTCCCCACATCCCAATAACACTATCAGCTGATCAGGCAGCTCTCTACAGAACAACCAGGATTCCCATTGAAGATCTTACTCTAGATGATGACGATTATAAGAAGATCAAGATTGACCTTAAAGCATATTCCATCCTCACTCAAGCACTTAAGATGGATGTGCTTAAAAGGCTGGAGAAGTATGGAACTGCAAAAGCAGTTTGGGATGCTTTGCAAATTATGTGTGAAGAAGTAGTGAGGTTGCTGAAATCAACCGAGACAAACTGATAACTCAGTATGAAACCTTCCATCATTTCAAAGGGGAATCAATCTCTAAACAATTGCACAGATTCGTGCAGTTAGTAAATGATTTGGAGATAATGGGAGTGACTTACAAATGAAAAGACCTCAACAAGAAAATGTTACATAGTCTTCCAGAGCATTGGAAACAAAACGTAACAATGCTGAAAAATACTCTTGATTTGGAGAGTACCACTCTTGACATAATGATTGCAAAAATTGAAGCACTGGAAATTGATGAAAGAAGCAGGAATCTTGGAGGACCAAAAGTTGTTGAAGCTTATAAGTTTCCATCTGAAACTCATTCTGTTGAGAATGCCTTCATCACTGAAGAGGATGACTTTCTGTCATCTGGAGATCAACACAAAACCACTGGTTTCTTTGCAGCACACTCAATTAACAGACCATCAGCATCAGCATCAATATCAACCAATCAATCAACAGGATTCTCTTCTGTCTCTACCAACCCTACTGATGATTAAAAAACAGAAGAATAGAAGGCTACATATAATGCCTTTGTAGCAAGTTTTGAGGCATATTTGGGAGGAAGACTGACATCTGCACATCTAATCCAAGAAGATCTGGAGGAAATGGATCCAGATGATGTAGAAGAGATGGATTTACAATGGCAAATGGCTATGATTGCCATGAGAGCTAAAAAAATTTTCAGGAAAGGCAAAAAACTCAGCCTGAATGAAAATACTAAGCTCGGATACGACAAATCCAAAGTCAAATGCTTCAATTGTGGAATGGTCGGGCACTTCTCTAGACAATGTAATGCTCCAAGAAGAAACAACAATACTCCCGACATTCTCAGAGTCAGTCATCATATCAACCGTCTTCAAGCATTCCCTCCCTCAATCATCTGCAACAATATCATCATCAACAACAACAATCTTCTCAAGCTCACCTCAATTGGCCAATCAAGCTTTTGGAGCAACCAACTGTTAGGACCTGGTATTTGACCGAAATACCTGGAGATTAACGTGTAAACCAGATCAAATAGTGCGGAATCCTATTTGATTGGCGATCCAATAAGTGAGAACACACGAAGAATCAATCAAGAATTGAAACTAACGTTAGAAATCGATTGGGAATCGATCTAAAGTGTTATATGAACTTGGAGAACGAGTTGGAAGGTTTCTGGACGGCTAGGGTACGTCTAGAATCGTAATTGATCGAGATCCCCTCGTTTTTCACGAATTGAGTTGTATTTATAGGTTGGCCCTATCCAATCGTGCGACTGAACCATTAGTTTGGTTCAGTCGTGCGATTGAACCATGCGGTTGGTTCATTCGTACGACTGAGTGTTCAGTCGTGCGACTGAGCCAATTTTATGTTACAATAGTACGACTGATCCAGTCTCCTGGTTCAGTCGTGCGACTGAGTCGATCGTGTGAAGTTATTCATGCGTATGATTCATTCGCATGAGCCATTCGCATGAGAACTTCATTAAGTTAAGTTTGAATGTTTTAATTAATATAACATAATGTGCAACCATTCAAATAATCATAAACCCAATCAATTCAGTCACGACTCATTAATGAACTATTAAACATTATAACTAACAGACTAGCAGTATCATTTCATTAATCATACCAAACAAGATCTATTACATCACATATCTTGGGACACACATGTATCAACAAACTCCCCCTTGGACCTAGATCTCTCTAATGTCTTGTTTTATTCATTACCACCTCATATTTCTTGTACTTGTCCTCTTGTGTGACTCCTGCGTGAATATCAAACGCGAAGCAAAGTCGTATAACGTTTTAGAACTGGAGGACTTGTACAATGTCTTGTGTGTCATAGAACAGTGGCCACTTGTATAATGTATAGACATCATTAGCAGACAAGTTGGTTAGCCACATTGGGTCGAATACCCTGATGGTATCCATTTGGCCCTCTTTATCCAGGACTATGACCGCTTCTGCTGTTCTCCAATCGTAGTACCACCACTTAAAGTGTGGTGTGGAATCCTTTGTCATTTCCTGAAGTGGGATTCTTGACAGTGTGCGCGGAGTATTCCACTTCAACACAATCTTTGGTTTTCCAGTAATGGCATCCATCTCAGACCTTCTAATATACCTTGTAGGTTGTTGAGGTCTGAAGTTAATCCACCTGGTGTGGTACTCTTTCTTTAGGGCAGCCTCAAACCAGCCTGACATCTTTCTCGGGTCAGCATACAACAGCTTCAATTTGGCCAGCTGGTTGAGCTCAAAACCTGGTAGAGTCTTTAAATCATGTGGAAATCTAAAGTACTCAATGCCCTTCTCCCTCTTAACGGCATAAACGTTAAGATCATCAAAATATGCCCATGCTATAATCCTGCCTGACACCGTAAGATGTTTCTTGACGCTGTAGATTTTGGTGTAGGCATCCCTCTTCGGTGCAGCACGTTGGGCTCTAACTTCTTTAAAACATTCAGCCCACTCAGCCTTCTGATGTCTAACGGGGGCGTTCGTCGTTCATGTTTCTTGACGGTCATCATTGAGGACTGGGACTTTCCTTCGGTATTTCCTTTTTCCTGCTCCATCTTGTCTAGACCTCAAACATTATCACTGACTAGATTGTACATCACCCGGATTGGGGACCATATCTACCCTCGTGTTAGCGTAACTGAGGGGTATAACTCACTGACCTTCTGACAATCCCTTGCAGATCAAGAATCATTGTGAGTTGAGACTTGACCTGTTGAAGGGGAGCAATATCAAACTCATCTCTGTTGTACTTTGGATTTATATCCTGAATACTCGGCTCTTCACGTGAAGGTGCAGAAGCAGAAGCTGACTGATCTTTTCTATTCTTTGATCTTTTCTCTTTCCCTGGAGCTGAGACAGATTCAGCTGCTTCTCCTCCGTCAGTGTCTTCATCTTCACACCATTCTTGGTTTTCTCTTCATCATTTCACTCTCATTATCATCATCGTCTTCATCATCTTCATTATCATCATCATTTCTGTCCCCATCCCTTATCTTTAAAGGTTCCTCTTTGATCCTTTCAATTTTAGCAAAATGGTCCTCTTAGCCTTTTCCAACTCCTCTATTTGCTTACTGCTGCGACACTTTGAGCTTGGAGTTGGTCCATCTGGTGCTCTGAGCAGCCAATTGCTGGGCCTGCTCCTCATTACTCGATCCTGCTCTGCAATTTTATGCGATTGTGCAGCAGTCAGGTCAGTAAGCTGGCGGATCTGAGTTGTCTTTTCCTCATCAGCCCCAGCAATCGCAACACCATTCTGTTTAACGCCGACAACTGTTCCTCTACCCCGATTGAGGTAGAGGGATCTATAGGTGTGTGAGGGATGGGCTGAGGGCATTGGTTTTGTGAAGTGGTGGTGGAAGTGGCGGTAGTGAAGATAGGTCTGTATAGTGGTGGAGGGGATGAGGGAGTAAAGAATGTGGTGGTGGAGGGAAACGGTGCTTATTGGTGGAGGTATGGTGGGGCTGTGGATAGATGTGGTGGAAGTGGTGGATGTGGGGGGTTGTGAAGTGGTAGTGATAAAGGTCACCCTACGCTTCTTCTTTTTCTGGCCATGGGGTTTGGCCATTCTCTTCCTCCTTGATCCAGTTGAGGAGGAAGCTCCCCCTACAATCCCGCCTGAGGACCCGGAGCATAAGTTGGGTCAGTTTCTGTATCTCGGAGCCTCTCGGTTGTTCACCAACACCCTTAACCCATGTTCTGTGGGAACAACTTTCCTTCCCACAGTTCGGGTAAGTGGCTCCTCATCCGATTCAGCCTCATCCTCCTCGTTAAGAACAAAATCTTGATGAAATCCCGCTGACTCAGTTACTTCAGCAGATGAGACAGACACAGGAGGTACAGAATCAGACACAGTGCCTCTGGGTGGAATAGCATCATCCCCACTGTCATCCTCATCTGAGTCAAGAGTGGGTAGGGCTATCTGTTCCACCTCAGAGTCACTGTCCTCGTGACGCCACTTTCTCTTTTCCGGTGCAACATAGTCCTCTCTGGCAAGATGACCAAACAACCTCCTGACCGGAGGCTTCACTTGCTTTCCCCGGTATACTTTCATCCTTCCCAGGGTGGTGTCATCCATTACCTCCAATACTACCGAATCCTCCTGTTCTTTTGGCAGGGAAGGAAGCTTCTGATCTATTATCATTTGCATAAACCGTGGGTACATACAGGCTTCCTTCCTTTCCCCTCGATGTTCTCCACCAGATAGGTGAAGATCATCTTAGAGAAGCTCGAACGGATGTTCAGCACCAACGCAACGTATGCGTTTTGCATCTGATCCGAAGCTCATCAAACCCACCTTTTCTTGAAGCCATGCACTTGAGCAGCACGTGTGCAAGGTATTTAAACTGGGGACAGAGGTTACTCTTGTTGAGTACCCCTGAATTGATGTCCCCAGAGTATTTGGCTCTGAGAAAACATCCTCTGACAGTGAGGGGGTGTAACGGGTTGGGCAGTCACCGTCATCCCCCAATTGAAGTACAATCCTTAGATCCTCCTCAGAAACGGTAATATCCTCGCCAAATATGGTACTTCTTATGCAGTGAGGTTCCGATGATCTATCAACTGTAGCGCCTTCCCAGAAGGCTTGTTGAATGGATCGATATGGGGTGCAAGGGGTAGAGATGGCATGCGCAATCCGTGATCTCAATAGAACGTGATAATGCCAGAGAATTCTGCAGCATTTCTGGATGTTAAGTCCAGATGGGCACATATATTATGCTTTGTGCTCATAGTCCATCTACTCGCCATCTGTTACACAAAGATAGTAACATTAGTACCATTTACTAAGAAAGTCATGAACTCATTAAGCTTGAAGAACATCTTTCTGTCATGCGATTGAAATTGTGCGACTGAGTTCAACAGTGCGATTGAACCGTGCGAAAGGGGTTCAGTCGTACGATTGAATGGTACGAATGGGGTTCAGTCGTGCGATTGACCCATACGTATCTCAGAGTGTGCGATTGGGCTCCTACGCATATACCTTCATGCGGTTACCTCAGTCATGCGACTGAACTTCATACGCATGGTTCAGCCATGCGTATGGGCAGTTTGAGCCCTTCAGTCGTGCGACTGAAGTTCATCTTGCTGTCCATTCGCATGAAGACCAACTGTGCGATTCCATTTTCAGTTTCACCATTTTTTGTTTTAACCTCTATATCTAGTTCATTGGACTCGCCATCTCGTCACTAATGACCTATTAAACTTAATTTTAACATTTAGCTTAGTTTATGTAGGTTATTAGGGCATTTTTCAATCCGATCAATGTTTCATTCGAATAACCCAAATTGGACTCAAAATCTTCTGATTTCTATAAGGTTGAACTGCAATGTACCTGTATTTTTGTCAATCGAAAGTCAGAAGATGAATAGCATTGTGAACAACTATCTCTAGAAATTTTGGCAGAGTAACGGGAAAGAAAGCGTTTGGTGTGCGATTGGGAGTGATGAGTGAGATGCGATCGACTGAGGCCCTTTAAATACTGACCCTAATTTCAATCGGCCGACTGGCCTCATTCGCTCAGTTCATTCGGGCGACTGAGGTTCAGTCGTGCGATTGGTCCAGTCGGTCGCTTTCAGTCGGCCGACTGAGTCTCAGTCGGTCGACTGACTCATTCGGTCTCCTTTATTCGCATCTCAATTAACCGACTAAGTCTCAGTCGTTGACTGACTCATTCGCACCCTGTCATTCGGTCGAAGGATCATTCTTAAACGCCATTCGGTTGAATGACTCAATTTCATGTCCAGTCGTGCGAATGGGATCCATTCGCATGGTTGGTCCATATTCATGGTCCAATCGTGCGAATGGGTCACACTTGGTAGATTTTCTGCTTTTGAACATTTTAACCTTTTGAAATAGACATTATAAGCTCTTAACCAATTCAGTCACTTCAGATGTGACCTTTTAAAATTTGAAAAACATGTGGCCATCTCAGACATGACCCTTTTAGGTAAGTTAATTCCTTCTGATTTCCCTGATGTAGTCCGACAGACACACAAATTAAAAGATTAACATAGAAACTTAAACTAACTACACAAATAAAGTTTATTTTTGGACTTTTTGTGAGAGATAAACCCTAAGATGGAAATCTAAGGGATTTGGTTTGGGAGTAGACAGCTTCAACTTAGATTGATCATATCTGGACCAATTCAATTTTGGAATCATACAGGAACATCAAATCATTTGGGACTTGTTATTAAACTTTTTGATGCTTAAATTCTCGGTGTTCATCCAGAGTCGTTAGCAACTTAAGGAAATCATACTGAAACTCTTAGATTTTCACATTGATTTGAACTCTTGAGAATGTAGCCACTAAGATTGTCAGTATGTTTGTCCACTTAAATCCATACACAGACTTTTGACGCAGACTGGTGACTGATTAGGTTTAATTATTTCAGCTAACATTTGTGGATCCCACACTTATATGGTAATCAACATTCCTCAGAGGTTTTTGAGCGGTCTACGGGTATTATTACAAGAAGAGACTATTCTTAGAGCTTTCAAAGAGAAGCCTGTCCTCAGGTCAGTGCCATCGCACAGCAGAGAGGCGGCAAACAACAATGAATTCTAGAATATCTAGGTTATGCTTATCCTCAGGTCAGTGCCATCGCACAGCAGAGAGGCACACAACCTATCTCCTTGTTAGAGCAGCTTATTTTATTTACACAATATGCACCAACAACATAAGTCATTAGCTTTATTGCATTTGTCTTTCATTTTTTTCTTGCTTTGCTCTAATTATGGTCATCCGCACACGTTTGTGGCATTTAAATGCTCATTACCCCTTATTGGAATATATTTGATTGTGTTAACCAGTGATAAGATGGAAGCCCACAGTCAGTTGAACAACTTAGTTTGATCTTGAGATCACCAATCAGGTCTAATTGTCTATTGTGTTGAATCTACCAACATATCATTTGTGGTCTAGCAGCCTCTAAGTCTACTTTCTTTGTGTCACCTTAGGAGTTGCCAGTTTTCTATCATCTTCCCTTTTTATATTGCTTAGACTACACAGACTTATACTTTGAACTTTTGCATCTTTTCAAAACTTAAAATCCTCTTGATTTGTTCCTGTGTACTATCATGTTCCAAAGGTATTGAATCGGTATCACAGACACAATCTACCTTATTTCAGCTAGTTACCCCTTCTCCCTCATTTTTTTAATGTTAACTTGCTGACATATTCTCCCCTAAAATACTAAAATCATTTCGGATTTAATTATTTTTGGATTTTAATAAACAGCAAAATAACATGAGTTTAAATATAACAGACAAAAAGAAAAAAACAGATAACATAAAATAAAATAAACTTTAACGAAACTACATCGGACTACACATTATTCTCATCAGGAATTACCTCACTTTTCTTTTTAACGCCGTTGACCTCTAGCAATATTGAAAACGTGGTTTATCAAAGGCTTTAGTATAGAGGTCAGCACGTTGAAAATCAGTATTAATTTTAACCACATCAATTAAGTTCTTTTCAAAACAGTCTCTTATGAAGTGGTATTTAATACCGATGTGTTTGGTCTTAGGATGTTGAACCGGATTTTTGGTTACTGCAATTGCAGCAGAGTTATCAACAAAAATAGGAGTAGATGAGAATTTAAACCGTAATCCCGCATTTGCTGTTGAATCCAAATGATTTGTGAACAGCAACTTGCAGCAGCAACATATTCGGCTTCACAGGTTGACAATGCAACCGATGTCTGCTTCTTACACTGCCATGTAACTAATCTTCTCCCAAAGAATTGACACCCCGCTGATGTAGACTTGTAGTTCATTTTGCAGCCTCCGTAGTCCGAGTCACTATACGCCGTGAGCTCAAAATCATCATCATGAGGATACCACAACCCCAGTGTGGGTGTACCCTTTAGATAGCGAAAAATCCTTTTGACCCCGATCAGATGATTGACCTTAGGTTAGCCTGATATCTGAAACATAAACATGTAGCATACATGATATCAGGTCTTGAGGCAGTGAGATACATGAGGGATCCAATCATTCCTCGGTACATAGTGGCATCTACAAGATCTCCATTCTCATCAGGTGCTATATCATGATTCGTAGCAAGTGGAGTCCCAGCAGCAGAAGCATTCTCCATGTCAAAGCGACTGAGAATGTCTCCTACATACTTGGTCTGATGTAGAAAGATCCCATTAGTGTTTGATCCACCTGTAACCCGAGAAAGAACTTCATCTCCCCCATAGCACTCATCTCAAACTCTTTCTTCATCACTGCTTCAAACTCTTTGCATAACTCTTCGTTCTTTGACCCGAAGATTATGTCATCAACTATATCTGTACAAGCAGTAGGTCGCCATCCTTTTCTTTAATAAACAGTGTACAGTCAATGACCCCCTGCGAAAGCCGTGTTTCACAAGATGAGTCGAGAGTTTCTCATACCAAGCTCGAGGAGCTTGATGAAGCCCATATAAAGCTTTGTCGAGCTTGTAAACTCTATCCCGATGATAAGGGTCTTCAAATCCCTCGGGTTGACTTACATAGACTGTTTCCCTGATTCCCCATGAAGGAATGCACTCTTCACATCTAATTGGTAGACTTTAATCTTCATGTACGATGCATAGGCAAGGAAGATACGAATAGCTTCCATCCTTGCCACGGGTGCAAACACCTCATTATAGTCAATCCCTCGACTTGGCGAAAACCTTGAACCACCAGTCGAGCTTTGTTCCTGATAATGACTCCTTGGTCATCCTTCTTGCATTTTAGTACCCATTTGGTGCCAATGACTTTAGCACCTTTAGGTCTATCAACCAGAGTCCATACACCTAACTTCTTAAACTGCAGAAGTTCTTCTTGCATGGCACTCACCCACGCCTCATCATTTAGTGCTTCACTGACATATTTTGGCTCAACCTGCGAAACAAAACATCGATAAGCACCATCATGAATGTAACCCTTCTCCATAACTGAGGCGTAATCAGCTGAGTATAGGATTTCGGGTTTGTACTCCTGATCGGACATCTCCAATAACATTGTCAAGGGGATGATAGACGTTTAGTCGTGATCCTGGAGTAGTCGGCACAGTCACCTCCGAACCAAGATTGTGAACATTTTGTTCTGCATCTGAGGAAGGTGGAGTTTGAGGTTCCGAAGTCGAGGGTGCATCACTTATGGATGCTTGTGGACTTTCAGGAACTGGAACCTGTTCCTCCTGACTGTTCTGGTCATCTGCTTCAGTTTCATCTTCAGAGGAGGAGTCACTGTCATCGACTACCCCTTCTGACTGAGTAGATGATTCTCCCTGTGTGCTAGATGGTGTATTTAGAATATCATACATCATCCTAGTAGCTAACTCATCATCCGAGGGAGAGAGAGGGATGTTGAAGGATTTGAAGAATCCATCATAATCGAAGAAGTATGCAGGTCCTTTGCCTGTAGGTGGTGTGGTATATCTCTGAACGTCGACATTACACCACACTTCTACAAGACCCGTTGAGTTATTGTAAACTCGCTTGTTCGGTATGTTGTATCCTAGAAAAATTCCTTCAACTGCCTTCTCGCTGAATTTTCCTTCTTGTGTCTTCTTCAGAAGTGTACACGGTGCGCCAAAAGGTTCAAGATACTCCAAATTCGGTTTGCGTCTTTGTAGTAGCTCATAACATTTGCCGTGGCCTCATTCCGAATGGATAGCAGTTTCCATGTCTGCCAGCATAGGATCCTTGAGTCTCTATCAAACTCCTGTTCTTTCTGTTCTTTCTCTCAGCAACGCCATTCATCTGAGGTGTGTAAGCAGAAGTGAATTGATGCACAATTCCCTTTTCCTTGCAGTATGCCTCCATCCCTTGATTCTTGAATTCTGTCCCGTTGTCTGAGCGTATTTGTCTAACTTTTAGCTTGTAGAGGATTCCAGTGTGGTTACTAATTCCTTGAATGTCTCCAAAGTTTCTGATTTGGATTTCAGAAACATTACCCAAGTGAACCTTGAGTAGTCATCAGTGACCACAAAACAGTACACGTCGCCTGCAATGCTCCTTGTACTAACTGGACCAAACAGATCCATGTGAAGAAGCTCAAGAGGAAGTTCTATTGAATGAACTTTCTTTTCCTTATGAGACTTCTTTGTCTGTTTGCCTTTCTTGCAAGCTACACAAAACAGGAAGTTGGAAGTTCTTGACATTCACTCCTCTCACTAAATCCTTCTGAATCAAATGATTCATCTTCCTTTGACTAATGTGTCCCATTCTCCGATGCCAGGAGATTGAATCCTTCTCAGTAGCTTTAGATAAAAAACACTGAACCTCATGATCCGTTGTAGCAGCTGTTGACAGATCCAAGACATAAAGGTCTTTATATCTTGAAGCAGTCATAGAACTTGTTCTCTGGGATCATATATTCTTTCTTCAGCACGTAACACTTCTGGTTATCGAAGATGACTTTAAATCCTTTATCACAGATTTGGGAAACAGAAAGTAAGTTGTTCTGAAGTTGTTGAACGTAGTTCACCTTATCAAACTTAACTTTCTGATTTCCCACTTCTCCCTGAGCTGTGATATAGCCTCCTTTGTTTCCTGCAAAGGAAACATGCCCTCCTTTTATTGTTTGACGTTAGATAAAAGGTCTCTATTTCCTGTCATGTGCCTGGATGCTCCGCTGTCTATAATCCACGTGTTAGTCTCAGCACTGTATCGAACACCCTGCACATACAAGTAAATGAATTAGTTTAGGTTAGGAACCCAAGCTTTGACTGTCTTGGGTTTCCCAGAGGCATCACACATCATAATCCACCCATTGACCCTTAGAGGGTGAGGGTAGCTCAGGTTCCTTCTTGTTATCAGTATCAGACACGTAGTTGACTTTTCTTTCCATAAGCCAGATTTGTGCAATGCCTGTTTATGATAAACAGTCGTCTGGCTTGAAAGTTGGACTTTAGGTTCACTAGCTCTTCTAGGTGGAGTTAAAGAGCTCCTCTTAGAAGACTTAGGTTTTGAGTCCTGAAGTTCAATCTTCTTCCTAGGTGTCTGATAAAAATTACAGTAGGAAGCAATGTGTCCATTCTCCACAGTTGTAGCACGCTATGCTATCAACTTTATGATTACACTTTCTTTGTTTGAGAGGGTACAGACACTCTAGTAACATGTTCCACTTTTTGGGTTAACTTGGTTTTTTTTGACTTGAAGCATGTGAGAAAGTAACATTTGAAGTCCTTTTAGGTTCTGATTTGACTTTGTTAGAACTTGACTTTAAGTTACCTTTTCAACTTCTTTTCCAGATTAACACAAGGCAATTTCCCTTTGCCTTTGAAGTGGTCTCCTTTTGTTTGTTTCCAGTGTCATAGATGAACATAGGGAATCTGGATCACTTACAAGAGGAGTAGTCTACATGATCCTTGATGGGATTACTACTTGGTCTAGACTTAGTGTTCATCAAGGTCTCAGGTGGTGGTGGAACCACTTTGTAGCCTAGTCCCTCCCCGTTGTTCCTTTTTTTACTAAGTGTTGGACTATGTGCGACGAACTAGTCCAACTATGCAGTTTCTGTTTTAGTGAATTGACTTCTACTTCTAGAACTGCCTTTTGTTTCTTAGTGTCTTCTAGGGAGTTTAGATAGTACCTAATGTCATTTGCTTGGTTAAAAGCCACTACTTCGTTTCCCTAAGTTGTTTAGTCAATAGGTCTATTTTTTCTTTATAACTATGCTCATTTTGTTTTAGTACTCTATTAGCCTCAGTGCACAGACGTAAATCTTTTACTAAGTTATCATTATGATCTAATAACCTAGCAAATTTTCATCTATGCTATTCCTAAAAGTATCACAATCAGAACAAGCATGATTATTAAAAATTTGGTCAGTGGTACTTACCTGAGTTGGTTCAGAAGAGTTAGCCATCAGTGCAGCATCAGATGTTTCTGGTTCTGGTGATTCTGACTTTTCTGTCTCTGACGTGGAAACTTCCTCATTTGGCTTGTAACTGACCTCGGCTGCAGTTGTTTCTTCACTATGTGACATTGCTATCTCAACTGCTATATCACCTTCACTCGCAGAATCATCATCAATATCCTCAACACTGGCAATGTTAGATTCTCCTGGTGAGACAAACCTAAAACTCCAATCCTGTCCTTCATCATCATGAGCAGTTAAGGCTTTTGGATCCTTGTTTGATGAAGTAGAACTAGAGGCTTGCTTGTCTTGGCGAGTAAAGGATGAGAACGGGTTCCCATTCCCCGTCTTCTTTGGCTTGACACATTCTCTTTTGAAGTGCCCCTTCTCACCACAGTTAAAGCAGGTCACTTTACTCTTGTCGAAGCCAAAGGTGGTATCCTTAGTAGCAACCAAGTTCTGTCCAGTCTTTTTCACAAACTTCTTCGCCCTCCGGACAGCACTTGCTAAGGCCCACATTATATCCATTCTCTCAAGCTCCATCTCATCCACCTGCTCGTAGTCCTCATCTGCCAGATGGCAGTTTCCAATCTTCCCGGCAACAAGTCCATCATATGAATGAACCACTGCTGCTAAAAGATCCATATGCTCTCGAGCTACTTCCACGGTCACATTACCGAGGTTCTCGATCTTCAGTTTGGTAGCGTTTGCTTCTGATCCAATATAATGGGTACATGATGACCCAGACGTGTCTGATCCAGAAGGAGAAGCATGTGAAGGACCTGACGAGCTAGACACAAAAGCAGTCTGGAGTGGTGCTCCAGATGTCTTAGCTTGAGGCGTGGCGTTGTATAAAGCTGGATTTTGTGTGTACGAAGACTTCTGAGCTCTATACTTCATCCTTAGTGCTTCTTCTCGCAACTTAAGAATGAAGTCATTTATATCCAGCTTTACAAGTATTCCATTCTGTCTCAGGTTAGACACGAATGTCGCCCACTTATCAGGCAATCCGTCTGCGAAGTTGCTTACTTTCTCTTCCATGGTAGTAGCCACTCCATGTGTATGCAATTCGCTCATCAAGTGGTAGAATCTGTCTATGACTTCGTCCAAACTTTCATTACCATTGATGAGAAGTTATCGAATTCCTTCTTTAACTCCTTTGCCTTGATTGCCTTCAATGATGCATTCCCATCATATCTCTTCTCTAGCTCATCCCACAGTTTCTTGGACTGCTTGTTCTCTAAATACTGGTAGAATATGTCTTTGGGGATAGACTGAGTGATCAATGCATAAACTCTTTTCTCTGCATTGTACTTAACTTTCTGTGCGTCTGTCATCCCGCTTAATGTTAGCTTAACTCCATCAGCTCCCACCGGTGTACTATAACCAATCTCAATGGCTTCCCCTTAAGGTAGATCTCAAAACGTTGTTTCCAGTGGGGAAACTCATCTAAAGTCAAAAGCTTTGGTGGTTTATTGTGATTCCCCACCTCACTTCAAGCAACAGCAGGTTCTGTATCCTTGAGTCCTTCCCAGCAGTAAAGGCTGACATCTGATCTTCCATGACTAATAAACTTATAATCTAATCAAACAAACTTTCACTGATGCGACTGAAGGATGCGAATGAGCTAATCGTGCATATAAACTCTGCGATTGTTTCAATCGTGCGGCTGAACTGGGCGATTGGTTCAGTCGTGCGAATGAATCTGGTGCGTATGAGCTATGCGAATGAACGGTTCAGTCGGCCGAATGATGGTGCGACTATGTCCAATCGTGCGTATGAGCAATGCGAATGGAGTCCAGTCGTGCGAATGAGTCACTCGTGCGACTGAAGCTGCTGTTTTGCGAAAATTTCTAGGTTTGACGGGTTTCAGCCGTAAAGATTCGAAATTTCACAAGTTCTAATCGCCTAAGTCCGTAGAAACCAAACTTCGATGAGCAGGGAACTTCCAAGATCACTTTTGATGCCAAAGATTGCGTTTTTAGTGCAAAAACAAACTTTTATGCAATCTTGATTGAATCAACACGTAATCAAGAGCCAAAAGCTCTGATACCACTTGTTAGGACCTGGTATTTGACCGAAATACCTGGAGATTAACGTGTAAACCAGATCAAAGTGCGGAATCCTATTTGATTGGCGATCCAATCAGTGAGACACACGAAGAATCAATCAAGAATTGAAACTAACGTTAGAAATCGATTGGGAATCGATCTAAAGTTTTCTATGAACTTGGAAACGAGTTGGAAGGTTTCTGGATGGCTAGGGTATGTCTGGAATCGTAATTGATCGACATCCCCTCGTTTTTCACGAATTGAGTTGTATTTATAGGTTGGCCCTATCCAATCGTGCCACTGAACCATTAGTTTGGTTCAGTCATGCGATTGAACCATGCGGTTGGTTCATTCGTACGACTGAGTGTTCAGTCGTGCGACTGAGCCAATCTTATGTTACAATAGTACGACTGATCCAGTCTCCTGGTTCAGTCGTGCGACTGAGTCAATCGTGTGAAGTTATTCATGCGTATGATTCATTCGCATGAGCCATTCGCATGAGAACTTCATTAAGTTAAGTTTGAATGTTTTAATTAATATAACATAATGTGCAACCATTGAAATAATCATAAACCCAATCAATTCAGTCACGACTCATTAATGAACTATTAAACTTATACCTACAGACTATCAATATCATTTCATTAATCATACCAAACAAGATCTTACATCACATATCATGATCTAGGGACACACATGTATCACACAACCTTCACAAATGCACTTGTGATCAGACAAGACGGAGTGTTGACTGAACATGTATGCTGAGGAGTCAAGCCACAATTCCAGAACCATGCACTCATGGCACACATTAATGATGGACCATCCCCCATGCCATCTGAGGTAAAACCAATCTTTGTTCTGATAAGTGCATAAATGAACTTCAAGGTTATAAAAAGCATAACCACAATTGGCTGAGAAAATAAAAGAGGAGAAAGTAAAGTCAGAGATGATGAAGAGAGAAATAAATGTTTTGAAATTAAAATTAAATCTCTCATCTCTGACATAGAAAAACTTCATGGTGAGAAGTATTCTCTTGCAGCTGAGAATGAGCTATTATCTGAAAAATTAGCTCAATCTAAAGCGACCAAGCCCTTACTGAAATGAAACTTGAAAAGTTTCAACAATCTTCAGTAAAGCTGCAAGATATGCTGGATTCTCAAAAGGATCCAAAGGACATGTTAGGGATTGGGTATAATTCATGTCCTCCACCATACAATGACAACTATACTGTCATGCCTGAATCAGTCACACTCAAAAATCAAACTGAACCTAACACTATTAAAACCCACACGATAGTAAAACAAATCACAAATCCTCAAAATGAACCAAGTGTTTACATTGAAACTAGTGAGGATAAAATCAAGTTAGGTCACCCAATAAAAATAAAAGAGTGTTCAGACAAGACAGTAAGTGTTGTCAAACCAGTCAGCCCCATTAAAGCTATTGTTCCATTCATAAAATTCATACCTGCTATAGCTAATGGGAAAAAGGAGTTTGTGCAAAAGATTAAACCCTCTGCTGAAAGCAGTTCTGATAATGAGATCAATACTCATCAAAATTCAAGCATATCAGATGAAGGTTCATTAAAAGGAAATAACAAAAAATCTCTGAGTTCAAAATCACACAGTCAACCTGATCCTCAAACATCAAAATCAAGAAATGGAGTAGGATTTGACATATGCAATAAGATCATGTTGAACAGTTTGAGAAAGAGCTACAGAAAAGGATGAGGAAACAAAAACAGCCTCAAAAGACAATCAAATTCAGTGCAGTAAAGCAACTGCACAAAAGGCTGATTTGATTCTTCTTCCAGCAAAAAGAATGATACTAAGTTAAAAAAAGGGAAAATCACTGAGTCAAGACCAGTAAAATCTAAAAAATTAACAAGCATATGTATTGTGATATATGTGATATGTTTAACCACAAAACAGAGGAGTGCTTTTTCAATCAATATTGCTCCATCTGTGACAGAACAATCAATCAACAAAAACATGTTATTTCAACAAATATTGTTCAGTCTGTGACTTAAACAATCATAATACAAATGACTGTTATTACAGCAATCGAGAGTGAGAATTCCTCAAAACAAGCCTATCTCACCAACATCATCTGACAAAACAACTGTTAAGAGTCACATTTATAATAACAAATCAAGGACGTATGAACCAACAAAGGATGAAAATATGAAAGACTTAGGTAAAAATCAAAGAAACAAATATATCAATAACAAACAAAAATTTGATTTTTCCAACTCAAAGTCAACAGTTGATAATAAAAAACAAGTCAATTTTCTCAAAAAAAACAGAGATCAACGATTTCATAATTGTTATGATTCTCAAATGATGGTGATGAAATAGCTCATTCATATTCTCACAGAAAATCTCAAAGACCACCTCTAATTAGGTCACAGGTTAGAGGAATACTTCAAGAGGTCACCATTATACATAGAAACGGGAAACCCAAGACCGTGGTGGCTTGGGTTCCATATTCTAACTAGTTCTTTTTGTGCTTGCAGGGTCATCCATATAGGTCTAATAGCCTATGGTATGTGGACAGTGGATGCTCCCGACACATGACTGGAGATCGTTCCCTCCTTCATGATTTCAAGCAAATTAAAGGAACATTTGTGGCATTTGGAGGAGATTCACAAGGTGGTAGGATTACAGGAGAAGGATCTGTGACAAACGGGATGCTCAGCTTTGATAAAGTGAATTATTGTGAACAGCTCAATTTCAATCTTCTAAGCGTGTCTCAGATCTGCGACAAGAGATATTCGACTCACTTTACCGACACCCACTGTTATATTCTAAAGTCAGGATTTCATATCCCTGAAGAATGGGTTGTATTAAAGACTCTGAGAAAGAATAATACTTATGTCTTAAACCTTAATTCTACTGCACTAACAGAAGAAACATGTCTCTTGTCAAAAGCATCATTTGATGAATCACAGCTTTGGCACCGACGTTTGGGGCACACAAATTTCAAAAACATGAACAGATTAGTAAAAGGAAACCATGTCATTGGATTGCCTCAAAAAGAATTTCATTTTATTGATCACTGTTCAGCATACCTCAAAGGAAAAAACATAAATCTTCACATAAACTAAACTTGTGAACTCAAACAATACTCCATTGAAACTAATTCATATGGATATCTTTGGCCTAACACATGTCATGAGTATGGAAAGAACAGTATTGTTGGTTATCATTGATGACTTTTCACGATTCACATGGGTTTTCTTCCTACTTCATAAAAATGAAGCATCCTCAATAATCAAAGAGTTTATCACTAAAATTGAGAACCAACTTGACTATAAGGTCAAAAGCATAAGAAGTGATAATGGGACAGAATTTAAAAATAAAGACATGAGCTCATTTTGCACAATTAAAGGCATAGCTCATCAATTTAGTGCGGCTAGAACTCCTCAACAAAATGGGGTAGCTGAAAGGAGAAATAGAACACTAATTGAAGCAGCAAGAACTATGCTAGCTGATGCTAAATTGCCATAACCTTTTGGGCAGAGGCAGTTAACACATCATGCTTTGTACAAAATTGAACTATGATTGTCAAAGAAAGAAACATGACTCCATATGAACTGGTTTCAAAGAAAACCATTTATTGGATTTTTTAAGTCATTTGGTAGTCCAGTCTCAATATTAAATACCCGTGACCATTTGGGAAAATTTTCAGCTAAGTCTGATGAAGGATTCTTTGTAGGTTATTCTTCTGTGTCAAAGGCTTACAGAGTGTTTAATCCTCGATTAAACATTGTTTATGAATCAACTAATGTTCAATTTAAGGAACATTCATTTCCCAAATCTACAAATGGTCCCGATTGGTTATTTGATATTGACTCTTTTACAAAATCTTTTGATCAATTTTTTTGTCTGAAGCAGGTACCTACTTTCAGCTAGTTCATCTTCAAGCATAGAAAGGAGAATTGACTTTCCATTAATTCCTCCTACTCACACTGAAGAACCAAATGAAGATGTACCTCTGCAAGCTGACCCCATCAGACAATCAACCACAAATCAAATCATTTCAAATGCAGGAGACCCAGCTTGTTACCATCTAATTCAGAAGATCAATCTATAGCAACTAGAAATGAAAAACAAGCGTTGCCTTCAGCTGAAGTGGAAAGAAGATCAAATGATAGATACAATGAAAGTGCTGCTAATGCTGAAGCAGACACTGAGACAGGGTCTGACAACCTTCATAATTCTCCAGCAGTTCAAAGTGATGATGCCTCTGACCATAATGAACTTAATGTCTCCAATCTTGAAGTAACAATTACTGGTGACTCAATTCCACCCACCAGAATACACAAGAATCATCCAGTTGAAACCATTATTGGTGATCTTCATGAAAGAGTGACAAGAAGCAAGTCAAGCACTGCAAACATCTGTGTGTTCTCATGCTTTTTGTCAAACAGTACCCAAAAAACATCAAAGAGGCACTTCAAGACAGCGTGGATTGAAGCAATGCAGGAAGAGTTGCTAAATTCAAGAAACAAGAAGTATGGCAACTGGTAGATCTTCCTGAACGACAATATCCTATTGGTACCAGATGGCTATACAGAAATAAAACTGATGACAGGGGAATGGTCATTAGAAATAAAGCAAGATTGGTAGCTTAGGGGTACACTCAAGAAGAAGGAATAGATTATGATGAAGTATTTGCCCCTGTAGCTCGGCTAGAAGCCATTAGATCTTTCTAGCATATTCTGCAACCATGAAGTTTACTATTAACCAAATGGATGTGAAATGTGCATTTCTGTATGGAAAGATTACTGAAGAGGTCTATGTGAGTCAACCTCTAGATTTGAAGATCCTGATTTTCCTCATAGAGTTTACAAGCTTGACAAAGCTCTGTATGGTCTTCATCAAGCTCCCAGGAAGTGGTACGAGACTCTATCATCATTTCTACTTAACAACGGATATGAAAGAGGTAGAATTGATCAGACTCTCTTCAGAAAGAGAAAAGGAAAAGACATGTTGCTAATACAGATATATGTGGACGACATCATATTGGCTCTACAAACAGGCAACTCTGTAAAGAATTTGAAGATCTCATGCATTCAAAATTTCAGATGAGTGCTATGGGAGAACTCACTTTCTTTTTAGGGGTGCAAGTTCTACAAACAGCAGATGAATTTTTATCAATCAATCAAAATACGTAGAAACAATGCTGAAGAAATTCCACCTTGCTGATTGTCAGTCTATCAGAACTCCTGTAGATCCTAAAGTGAAGATAGGTCCCGATCCAGATGGAAAATCAATAGATCAGACCCTCTATCGATCCATGATAGGCTCACTCATGTATCTTACAGCTAGTAGACCCGAAATTACGTTTGGAGTTTGTGTGTGTGCCAGATATCAAGCTGATCCTAAGGAATCACATGTCAATGCTGTTAAATGAAATTTCAGATATCTGAAGGGCAAACCAGCTCTTGGATTATGGTATCCAAAGGAAGAAGACTTCAATCTCTATCCTACACTGACAGTGACTACGGAGGATGCAACTTCAACAGAAAATCCACGTCTGGCGGTTGTCAATTTCTGGTCCCAGATTGGTCTCATGGCAATGCAAGAAGCAAACAAATGTGTTTGTGTCAACAGCAGAAGCTGAGTATATCGCAGCATCTGCTTGTTGCTCTCAAGTACTCTGGATTCAAAACCAGATGCTTGATTATGGTTATAACTTCTTGCATACCCCAATTTATATGGACAATACTGCAGCTGTCTTTATTACAAATAATCCAGTTCAGCACTCAAAAATGAAACATATTGAAATAGATATCACTTTTGAGAGACTGTGCTGAAAAGGGTTTAATCAAATTGATTCGAGTACCAACTGAAAATCAATTGGCTGATTTGTTTACTAAGGCATTTGAACCGAGTAGATTCGAATTCTTAGTTCAATCAATTGGTATGATTAATCTTGAATAAAATCCATCAAAACATCAAAAACAATGTAAAAATTATTCAAAAAAAATCCCAAAAAGAAGAAATTTTTGATGAAGAAAAGATTGGGAAATGATATAATTACAGTCATTATATTATTCACTGTGCTTTATTTCCAAATTTGAAAGACTGTCATGACTTACCTGATATGTAGGTAGGCTCAACATGGAAGAGAAGATACATGCAGTGATAAACTAAAGATATATTCAATGGTGAAACACTCATCACAGAGTATTGGTATGTATCAATTTATTCAAGTGAATGTAAGTGTAGTAACAAACACACACCAGGGAATGATACTTTATGAATCTCTTTCACCAACATCAGATTCATCTCTGTTTGCTGAGCAAAGACCTGATGAATCATGCACAAAGTGCACATGTAATGATCCAAAAGATTCTCAATGAGGAACACATCCAAATTGGATGAATCAACAAAAGCAATACATTCCAAAGGATGAACAAAAGAATCCGTTTATGGATCACCTTCCAAAGTGAAGTGAAAAGAATCCCAATGTGGTATCATGATAAGGATCAAATTAAAAGAATCCCAATGTGGATCAGTGAAAAAAGATCTCATAAATTAAGTAACCTGGTCCTGTAAGTTGTGAAAAAGTTCTAACATACAATTCATAAGGATGGTTGATCATTCCATGCATGGTGTGTGAGGTACATATTGTATATCTAAATCAATCTAAACATGAATAAAATGTCACTAGCATCAAAATATCAACCCGGTATGAGTTTAAGAGGACCTCATAATACAATCAATAATGTCATAAACATGTCAATCTTATCACAAAATATGGACTTGTGTAATGCAAGACTGATATGATCCCAACAAAAAGATATACTTCTCTTCATATAATAAGTACATTCAAAAAGCTTTTTTAATACTTAAAGTTTTCATCCACAAATGGATCAAAACTTTAGGGGGAGTACTTTAAAGTTTTTGATCAAGTATATATGTTTACAATTTCTTAAATACTTCCTAAAATCAAAACAAAGAGAAAAATGTTTGTGTCAATGCAGAAGTTATACCATAGTATCTCAGCTTATGCAGATGCAGATTCTTGGAAACCCCTCAAGCCCAAGATCAATCAAACAATGGGAAACTTGTATCACTCTTGATATACAAGTCAATCCAAGCAAGAATTGACAACTTCAACAGTCAACATGTCACAAGACATACTTCATAAGCCATATCTTCATAACAAGTTCATCAAAATCAAGATTCATTAAATTTGAT
This sequence comes from Flaveria trinervia, assembly GCA_025506515.1. Classification (NCBI taxonomy): domain Eukaryota; kingdom Viridiplantae; phylum Streptophyta; class Magnoliopsida; order Asterales; family Asteraceae; genus Flaveria; species Flaveria trinervia. The sequence goes on from CM046451.1 coordinate 64,541,641, forward strand.
TAATCTCAAAAGTTAATGCAGATTATAATGGCAAATCTCTCATGGAGCAAGCTCCATAATGTTAGTTGTTTTCTCAACCATAATGTACGAGAAGCAGAAGAATTGAGAGACATGATCAGATTCATTTCTACTACAAGGGTAGCTTATGCCATGACAGTAAGACCCACCATATTTGAAAGCTGCATCAGAAACTTTTGGGAGTCAGCTGAAGTTGTTGAGGATGATGGAATAAGATCACTGACGGGGAGAATTGACAGTGAGCATACACTGATTGTTACTGAAGAAAGTGTTAGAAGATGCTTGAGGTTGGTGATGATGCTGAAGCACCATTGGAACTTGAAGAAGATACCATAACCTCTTCTTTGCAGAAATTGGTTATGAAGGTGGATTTGAAGCTAAACAGATAGTCAAGGGTTTGGTAGATTTACAATGGAGATTTTTGATTCATTTGTATCAGCACTGTTTGTCCAAAAGGAAAACAGGATGGAATGATATTCCCATCACAACATCATAGCAATATGTGGTCTCTACACCAACCAACCCTTCAACATGTCTGCCTATGTCTTCAATGGCATGACATCCAATGTCCAAGAAGGAAGGAGATATAAATTTCTCATGTACCCAAGATTCCTCTAATGCTAATGAATGAAGCATTCCCAAATGTGGTCATTCAGCGATCAGTACTTGATATTCCCCACTATGATGCAAAATCATACAAGTACATAAAGAAAAGGAATCCTAGGAACTTCTACAGTGGAGCTCATCATCACTTCTTCCTTGGATGTTTTAACAGATTGAACTAGAACAGCCTGTTGCTTCACTATCTCCACAACACTCACCTCAACCATCTCCACAACACTCACCTCAACCATCTCCACAACCTCACCTCAACCATCACTACACATACCATACACAATACCACCTCCATCACCACAACCTATACCTCAGCCTTCACCTCAAAATATACCACCCCAATCACCACTACAAACCACTCACCAATCTCCACTCAAATCACCAGTACATATATCTGAACCAATCACCTCACCTTTCTTATCTCCAATTCAACCACCTCATGCATCTCCCATTCAATCATCACCACCAAACACAGAACCTGTAAACCTTGATGACTCCACTGGTTCTTCAAGAAAATCCAAATCATCTTTAGATGAGGAGGATCAGCATCAGAAAAGAAAAACAACTTCTAAAGCTACTCCTTCAGAAAGCTGTACTGAATCAAATGTCTTAAAACCTGATGAAAAAGATGAGATGATTCTCAACTGTTGAAAAGAATTGAAAAACAGAAGAAAATACTCAACAGAAGAGCTAGCATAATTCAAGACAGATTGATGGAGTAAGATGAAAAAGATGCAGAATTGAAAGCCTTAAAAGAAAAGTATGAGACTGAAAAGAAGAAGAAGGATGGTGAGATTGAGAATTTAAAGGCTGCTCTTCAACTGTCCAAGGATGAAATAAGTGGTCATGTTGACACTTTAACCATCCAGACTGTAGCCATTGCTGAACAAGAAGAAATTATAGAGGAGCAGAGAATGAAACAATCAGCAATCTACAATCTCAGAATAAAGCTCTCATTCAAAGAATAGCTGAACTCGAATTAATCCTTGAACTAAGGGAGAGTCTGAGAGAGTGAATGAGCAAACTTGTACTGCTGATCAAGAAGAAGAAAACATGGGATCCAGACAAGAAGGATCCAACATGGAGTTAGTGATTTACTCAGGTGAAGCAGAAGCTCCCAGTACTAAAGAGGAGGCTGAATCAATGACATGATCAAGGCACTTGACATGTTTTCATCAGAAGACTTTATTATTGATGACAAATCTGGGACTTCATAAATGATCAAACAAGCTCATCTGAGACTATAGTTGAAATTCCTCAATATCCTCCCGTTAGAGAAGGAATTGAGTTTACAAATTGTACCTGCTGTATCACTGTCTCATGATCAGAAAGAATTAATCAGAAAAATCTATGAGGATCAAAGAATAATAAATGAAAAGGATGAAACAATCAAAGAGGCTGAAAGAGTGCCTGATGAAACTAAATTCCAGAAACCTCTTCTTCTACTCCAATTCAAACCTACACCCGAAAAAGAAAGTATCTTGCTGAAAAAGCTAAGGGTAAAAGACCTATGGTGGAAGAAGAACCAATCAAAAAGACTAAAAAGGATGATCCCCGCAGTCTTGCAGCCATTGTTGAATTTCTTGAAGAGCATGAAAAGGCTGAAGCTCAACTGAAAGCAATGACTGATTGTATTGATCTGGAAAGGGAGAAATTGAAGAAGAATATACTCATGAGGATCAAATTGTCAAAGATAGCCCTGTCAAAGAAAAATCAAATGTGCATGATATGATTGAGAAAGCCAAAACTGATGATTTGATGTCAAAAGCTTTATTTCTTATTGACCACGGCTATGATCCTGATGAGGTATTCAAGCTAACTTATGAGGGTATGATAGCAGAAGAAGAAAAAGTAAACAAGCTGCTTGACCCTATGGTTGAAGTAGAGTATGAGAAATCCTTGTCCCCCAACCTTCAAAGACAAAGTCTGTCCTGAAATCCAAACCTGCTGAAACTTCACACACTACCCTTCATGATCCATATAGCATGTCTGATAAGGAGATGAAAGAATATTGTCTTCCAAGGATTTACAAGGAGAAAACTTGCTAATATGAAGACAAACTCTCTCAGGGCTGCTATACTTAGAGTAATCAATGAGAAGAAGGAAAGAATGAAAAAGATGGAGGAGGAGATTGTCAGTCAAGAGCCCAGCATAAGAGTATCTGCTCAAGACATGCAACTCACTCAAAAAGATCAAGACTATCTGGCACCTATTCTGCATAAATACCCTGAATGGTTGCTGAACCATCTCAAGTTACTTTACAAGAAGGGTTAACCACATCAGAGCTAATAAGAGGTGTCTCCACTCCAAAAGGCAAAGTTGATCAGAAAATAATCTCCTGGAAGTATGATAGTTCATGGAACATGTTATGGTGAAAAGGATCTCAGGGCTTGTTCAATTTTTCACTGAATACTCAGCCCTAGTAAGTGCCCTGGAGATCCATGACTTAAAAGAACTAGCTCAATTGGAATTGATAATCATACAGCTATTCAGGGTTATGAGTTTGAAGATATTTTGAGAATGTTCAAAAGAACCAACAACTTCAATTCACTGAAAACCATTTGCATGAGAAAAGACAGATCTTTTGTAAACACTCTTGACAAGAAGGAAAAGAAATTAGCAGAAGAGGTGATCTTTCCTGAACTTAAAGTCAAACCCACAGAATCACTAAAAAGAAAAAGCATTGCTGGTACACATTCCTCACTGCCTATATCCAATGTGTATTATGATGAGAAATATTATGAATTAGTGATTGAAAGAAAATGGGGAGGAAAAGAGGGATCTGAAATTAGATTGTTTAGGATATGAGGTAAGATTGCTAGATGAATCATATATCCACTACATCTATACAAGGCACCTTAGAGAAATAAAAACAGACTTGGGGAAACTGACATGTACTTCTTCCTCAAATGCATCAAACTTCTGAAGTTGGCTTATGACAGAATCAACAAAAAGAAGGAGATAGGAAAAAGAAAAGGACTCCATTGCAGTTGGCAACATTGTTAAACTAGAAGTTGATGTGGATGGTGCTCTTCTTATTCATAGAAATGGATTGTCTACTGTATCAATTTGGGAGCCCATCTCACTAAGGAAGATGCCAATCAATTCCATTCATGATATGAGTCAAATGAAGATACATGTGCTCAACAGGGAAAGATTGACTGATGCTAAAGAGTTCTCAAACATGATCAAAGCAGTCTTGGACCCTTCATTCACTGATCCTTCATCAACAGCACTAGAACCAGCAGAATCTTCACAACCCAATCCACCCTCTGATCCTTGAAGTACATAGGCTGTATAATCCTTAGGGGGAGTATGTTGGACCCTGAAAGGATCATACATGCCAATTCAAGTGGTGGATGGTTGCTCTGCTGGAATCCTCATGTCCAAGAACAATGCGGATCAAGACAAGTATCTGCTGAATAAGAAGAAAAATACAAGTGTTGGTCATCCGCATTTGTCAATGCGGATGACAAGTTAATAAGTGCGGATATACATTTGTTCATCCGCATTGACCAATGCGGATTACCAAAGAAATGCGGACAAGTGTTTTGTTCATCCGCATTTACCAATGCGGATGACCAAACTTCAATGCGGTTGAAGAAATGCTGATGAAGTCAACTCATCCGCATTTGTCAATGCGGATGATCAACAGCCAATGCTGATGAAGACTTAGACTAGCTTTAGTAAGGGTAGTTTAGTCTTTTGTAATGGCAACGTGTCTGCCTATAAATAGAATAGTATACCTCATACATGGGGTAACTTTTGTCTGTATTTTGATTTGATTCTTAGTTCCTAGAATGTTTGTTTGCATTGAATGTTCTTGTAATCAATCAATCAAAGTATTCAATATATACAAAATATATATGAGTATCATGTGTATTCAATGTTCATTGATTGTCTGATTCCACCTCTCAATCTTTGATTCAATCACTATATTCGGTCCTTATTGATTCACATCAACTGAGATTATCTTTCTCAAATCTTATCCAGTCAAATATTTTGTTTGATCTTTAGGAAATATAGCTTACCTTCACTAGTTGATTGAACTATAGGGACATATGTTCTATTCAAATTAGAGAGCCAAAGTATTAGATCATGATTCCTTAAAATATCTTCCATTTGGATTTTTCTAAGTATCATAGTCACATGGTGTGAACATGGGAGGTTTGGTTTGAGTTCCATTCTCCAAGACATGCTTACTTGAGATGGCTACATGGAAAGCCCCATTCCTGGGAAGCCTCACAGTTGATTAGTCATAGCATAAAAACCATTTTAATAACAAAACAATGCAGCAAAATAAAAACAAACATTTACTTCAAACTTGTAGTTCATATTGTATCATACATTTGTCTTTCAAGTAGAATAAAAACATAGTACTTTGTCTTAAATTAATATCAAAGAGTTCAAAATAAGGCTTCCATCCATTTTCATCCAAGTAGCTTCCAACTTGTGCCATCTTTAGCATCCACATACGAGCCAACTATCATGCATAAAAGTAGCTTTGCTAAGTGAGTTCTATTTTAGTTACTATAATTAAATATAAACTTTATCCTTTATATAATGACCATGCATACATCGCAATCCATAACAATTTACATCCTAATAAGCATGTTCATTATCTTTCTTTCTTTCATTATCTTTCACTTCATCATAAACGAGATGCACAAGGCAAGAGCTCCCTGTCGGTACACATCATCATGGTAGTTAACCCCCGGCAGTTGATACACACTACAAGGCACAATGCTGTTCATGAATACACATCCATCATCATAGATTAGACTCACATAAGTGACGTTTATCATAGTGCTTGCAAGACTTTTCATCATCATACGGGCACACGGTAATATTCATTAAGTTCCATTTTTCATTTATTATATTCCCTTTGGATATATAATACTTAGCTTATTGAGTACATAACATACCAAGTACAATCCATCGTAAACACATAACCAACCCTCCGCAAGACAGTGAGGGTTCGGGGGCGACAACCCTGATAGCAAGGTCCTAGGGGCAACAGCCCTAGTGGATCCAAAGGGCAACGCCCCTGGCTGGGGCCATGCTGCCAGGTCAACATGGAAATTTTTAATTTTTAATCATTTATATAGCACATTTTGTCATACAAAAATAATCTCCTGTTAAAACTTCTTAAAATCTTGGTCATTTAAAAATGTATATTTACTATGCATAGTAACCCCAAAACATTGAAAAACGTATAAATAAGGGGATCTAGAACTCACCTCGATGCAGTGAGTAGCTTCTAAATTAAGCTTCTAGGCTAGGATCACACTACACAACCTTCAAATAAGTTAAGAATATAAGGGGTTAATTTCTGCATAAATTCACTGCAAATTTCGCTACTAGCCAAGCTGTTTCGCCGGCGGTGTCGCCGGCACTTTCGCCGGCAGTGTCGTTACTAGTTTCACATCACACTTTCGCTGCCAGCTTTGCATGGTTATTTCATTGCCATCTTCGCATGGGAGTTTCGGCCAACTTCGTTGGAATTCCATAGCTGTAAAATTACCTGCGAAACTATAGTTTCGTAGAAGACTCATAGTTTCGCAACTTGAATAACAATTTCGCTGGATGCACAGACAGTTTCGCGGATCAAGCTGAAGTGACGAATCAGCCCATTTTTAACAAAAAATTGCAACTTATTAGGTTAAAACCCTTTTTTTATCATCCATGAGACTATGTCTAAGCTTTGCCATGTTTTCATATGTAAAAATGTGACCTTTATGCGATTCTTTGCAACTTTTCAAAACCAAAACCCTAGAACTCGGGTTTGATCTACAGGAATGGTTTAGAGGATGATTCTTACCTAGATTTCTTGCTCCTTTCTTGTGCTTAGATGCTCATCGTTTAGATCTTTCATCCCTTAACCTTTGAAGCTCCAAATCTTGAGTTTCTATTCACTTTCTCTCTCTACTTTCTCTCTCTAAAAATTGGTGGTTATGTTACAAATGAGAAATGATGGCTAATTAGGTGCGTTAAGGGCTGATTATGGGCCTTCACTCCCTTAGGCTATTACCCAATAAATATACTTTAGCCCAAACCCATTTCCTTTATTTTTATTAAATACCCATTAATTAAGCCTATTAGCACTGATGACTCGTTTTGACATTACAGAGTGTTACACTACAATAGTCATTTTGAGAAGGTCAACGGGTATAAAGAAGTGTGGTGTTTGATAGTGTGATCATAGAAAAAAAGCGATTTGTGGATAGGTGATTTCAATTAAATCAATAGCCAATCCTCTTATACCACATGTTGGATCGGGGTTATAAATTAACAAGCCTTTTATATTTGATCAGTGGTTAACAAATATGAAATCTAATTTAACTACTTATTAACAAACACAAATACTTTGAGTAAAGGGAAATACATAAGATGTTCTTTCAAAGTATTCACTTGATTAATCAAAACTAAGTACAAAGAGTTACATTCAGCAAATACATAAGTGGCTTAAACAAGCTTACCTCATACACGTATGAGGGTTTTATACTATGAAATCTAAAATATAAGAATAAACTATTTTATGTTTAAGAATTACAAGAGGATAAACAATAAGCACATCAGAGATAGATAACTTCAGTACTATGTTGCCTTTAAAAGGTAGAACACAACAACTATCGGTACAAATAATTTGGTCTTGTGTAATAATTAATGAGTGCTCATGGAGTTTAGTGCTGATTAGCAATAGTGAATCGGTAGCACAACATGTAAGTGCTAAACCATAGTGGTGCAACATATATTGATCAACTGTCATATATGTTGATCGGTAGTTGATTCAGCACTTGGCAAAAATCCACAGTTGGCAGTGATTATTAAATTCTTGAGTTTTTGGTAGCTTCCTCCTCTCCATATATCAACACCAACTTTAGTATATTAATTTACAAATCAAAATGTTTTGTGTTATCACAAGTTATATGATTAGTTGATTATGTATCGAGAATAGAACGTTTAATGACTTGGAGTTGTCTTGATGACGTTTGTCCTATAATGGGCAAACTACATGACCCAATAAGAATAACCTAACCTATTCGGCAAGCTAGGGGTGTTAAAAATGGATATTCGAATTTCAGTGATCCAAAAATTTAAGATATTGGATTTTACTATCAAATGTGTATCTAAAATTTTGGTTTTATATTTGGATATCTGAATTCTAAAAAAATAATATTTTTTTATTAAAATGGTCTTCGGATGTCCGAAGTGTTAAAAAAATTTGAAAATTGTGATATTTCTAATAAATATTTATTATTGAAGAAATTTATAAAAATATTTTGAATAATTCACATATCCAAATATCCGAAAATCCTCAAAAGCACTATTTGAAGTTGAATCTAAAATCTCGTAGATCAAAATTTTCAGGTATTTCATATATAGATTTTCAGATATTTCGGATTTGGATATTATTCACCATTAAAGCCAGCCCAACCAACATGGTTTTCAAGTGATTGCTCCCCTATATATACATATACATACATACATACATACATATATATATAATATATATATATATATATATACATGTATGTATGTATATATACATATATATATATACACATATATATATATATATATATATATATATATCTATATATATACTAGTTCTCAAGATAATCTTGTTGGATCTTCTATGCCCAAGACATATATAAGATTGATCTGGTTAGTACGTTATGATCCAGTCGGGTCATACCCAATAACAAGCTATATAAACACCAATAAATATTTTTTTTGTTGATGAGATCATACAAATAAATATTGACACCAATTTAAAAAATGGGTTTTCTAAAACGTTGCTTTTCTAATAGAACAACATTATATGGTTAATTTGTTCATGAGAAATTATTTATTTCATTATTTAAGCGAGTTAAATAATGACAAATAAAAGTGTGTTGATGTTATAAAATTAAAAGAGCTTTTAATTTTAGAAACTTGTGGGTGGAAAGTGTAAGTGTTTTATAAAAATTAAAATGAGGGAAACCCATTTTGAATGGGTTTTTGGCCGCCCCTTTGTGGGGCTTTGGAGAGTCATTTAGTCTTGGTTACTGTAACATCTTGAATTTTTGGCTAAATTAAAAGTTAACGTCGTTGATACTTGTAAGGACTATTGATGGCATTTATTAAACTTTTGGGTTACTTATGTTTATTGTTTTAGTTTGTCTTTAATTTTTTTTAATTTGAAAGTTGTTGATGTCAATAAATAAGTATTTATATAATAATAATAATGGAAATAATAATAATATATGAAATTTTTTAAACTTAAAATAAAGAAAAATATTTAAAACTTAAAGTGAATTAAGTTTAGGGGCTCTTTTGTCAATTTATAAACTTTAAATGAAAGTATTATGCATAAAATAATAAAGATTGAAAGTTAAGGGACCAAAACTGTAAATTCTTTAAACTTAAACCAAACCCCTGCATTTCCGGCCGTATCTCCGGCCAAATTCGGCCAAACTCCGGCAAGGCCCAAATCAACTTAAACTTTTCGATTTCCGACCTCAAACCATCCCAAATCGTTTCGTGAACGTGTGTCGAGCTTAAACACACACTTTAATTACGTTTAATCATCGGTTACAACACCATTCGATTGTATAACCGAAACATCTGAATTCATTAGCCGTTCGAGCCTTAAACAACAATAACACCTCAATTAATTCAATCTGATCGAACTTCTATCTACCTCTAATCTATCTCAACCCTCAATTGCACCCAAATCAAACTTAATCCTCAAATCCATCACCTTTCAACGTCGCAACCTGCAACAAATCGAGCCCTATTCTCTGGAGTCCAAAAGTCAAAATGGTAGAGGGATTTTAGTTCCGACCATCATTCGAAGCTAACTGCAAGTTTAATTGGATCATCATTGAGGATTACTCATTCATTTGGTACCCTCGGTCGCGAATTGTTCATCGATTAGGAGCATCACCAATTCAAACATATTCGGGTAATTAAACACACTCACATACTCGGTTTACTTGGGATAAAAAGCCCCAAGGTTAATTTCATTAACGTAATCGAATTGGGGTTCAATTTAGAATCACCCGATTCTAGGGTTCTTGGATTTGGGGGCGTATTGAGATTTAATTCAAAAGAAAATTGGAACTGAGTATTACCGCGGCTAAGAGCCTTGGTTCAGCGGTAACATGGGAGGAGGTTAAACCAGAGGTCCCCGGTTCGAATCGGGGGACCCCATGTTTTATTTTTAAGGCTTTTTAGCCTTCATTTGAAACTAGTTTTTTCTAAAAATTATAAGAATTGGTTTTATAACTTTTGGTTTATTTTAAAGTTAATTATTCCTTTTTGTAAATTTATATATTATTTTTAAATACTTTAACAAATATTATCAACAGATATAGTGTTTCATTATTTTATTTTAGATAACAATTTAAATCATTACATTATTTTAATCATTTTAAGGGTAGATTAATCATGATATTTTATAGAATTTACCTACATTTTATAATTTAAATCCACAAGTTTTATAAAAGCTTTAAATCTTTTTAAAATTTTATAAAAGATATGTTTTCTTTTATTAGACTATAATATATGCATATTTTTATGTAATTAGTTGTGATTATTTATAAAGGTCCCCAAATTCCTAGCTCGCATTAAAACGTTAATCTAATTATTAACTTAAAACGTGTATATATATAGGTGCCTTGTGAGAACTACGTTGGAACGTTGCTTATTATTATTCTTATTAATCACCAATTATATATTATTTGATCAAGTGAGTATTCTGTACCCCTTTTTCCTATTTTCACACTTTGGGTGAAACATGTTAACTTATACTTTTGCACTTGTAAACTTATTTGAGATTTGTAAACCTATGGCGATTCATCTTGTAAAGTTGTGGTTAGTTGAACTTTGGTGATTACCATGTTATGGCGTTATATGTACAATCATTAATTATTGCTAGCCCAGCGAAGTCATAGATCTATGGGCAAGACAAGCCTGCTTTGGTTGATCCAAGTGCACTTAGCTGATCATATAATCTTGTAAACGTTTGAGACTTGTAAAACTTTGTCGAGGTTTGATTGTTGCATTGTTCATAACATCCCTAATCACTTTATTCACTAATTTATGACTTGAATTGTCATCTTTTATATAACCTATGTATTTAAAACTATGAAATGCTCACCAACATTATTGTTGACCATTATTTTTAACATGTTTCAGGAAATGCCCAAGTTTGATTATCTACACATTGAAGCTTGCACATCTAGGAATGGACCTAGATTAATAAATGAAATAGAATGAATTGTTACATTTATGTTATGTTCTTATTCCTTTGAGACTTATATTTGTAATGTGAGAAATGAAACTTATGTGTAAAATATATTTGATTATTATAGCGTTATGTGGCTATGAACGATCTTAACTCTCACTCCTCGACGTTTCCGCCGTCAAGGTTGGGGTGTGACAGATTGGTATCAGAGCCATAGCTATAGGGATCTAGGTTATTAGAAATGGTGACCTAGGCTATAGTATGCATGAACCTTAAAATTATATTTCTATCTTGTAAATTATATACTTCTCATGCTACATAATGCTATGCCTCTTATGTGCAATTTGATGCCTTAGCATAGGATTGCCTAAACATTGTTATTTGTCTCCCTAACTTAACTTTGACTCTTGACTCTCCCCGAACATGAACTCTCTAATCTTATTCTCGTCGACACGTGGAATCTTATGCTTATGTTATGACTTGGATCTTTAGACGTTATGTCTAATCTATATAAATCTCATCAAGGTTTTGATTCTATGAACCTAAGAAATATTGTGTGACGCATAGACACCTGTATCCTGGTTTTCCTGGCAAAAGGCCCTCGGGCTAAGGCAAGCATATCGCATAAATCCTACGGGACTAGTTATGCTTACCTGGGGTTTTTGGGATGGGTGATAAACTATGGTCAACATACACAAGTTTCTAAGGTAAATGGGTCAATTCACCTTGACGTGTCAACGTTTTCAAATGGTAATGCGTTACCAAATGGAAACATCCCGTGTACCTTGAAACCCTTAGCTTATCTTTGTTAAACTACTATCCTCTGTTATCCCCGCTCCTGTAACTAACTCATTTTTGTATATCCAGCATGTCTCGTCACCATGGAAAGCGTGGAAGTTCCGACCGTAAGCTGGCTGCCATGATTGCGCGACAAATGGCTGCCGTTCTCCGACTATGGTGGCTGAACTCAATAGCACACTAATGGCTAATAGCAACAACAACAACACCAATGGAACAATAGTGGTGCTAATGGAGACAATAGCAACAATCAAAATGAGAACAATCAACAAGGGAAAACCGTACTTGCACCTTCAAACACTTTAACTCGTGCAAACCCACTAGCTTTAGTGGAAAAGAAGGAGCCAGGGACTTCTCGAGTGGTTTGAAAGTATGGAGAATACGTTCATTGTTAGGACGTCCCAACGAGTTCAAGGTTCGCTATGCCACAAGTGTTCTTCAACAACGAGCACTCACATGGTGGAAAAGTGAGAAGAGAAACCGTGGAACTGAGATTGCTTGGCCTTGTCCTGGGAGGAGTTCAAGGAGGTTATGATTCCAAAGTTTTGTCCAAGGAGCGAGTTACAAAAGCTAGAGGAGGAATTCTGGAATCTCAAACAAGATGGTGGGAATCATTTGGCTTATTCCACCCGACATCATGAGTTGAGTATGCTTCTACCACACATGGTGGACACCGTGCCCCGTAACATCGAGAAATTTATCAAGGGGGTGCCACCTCAATTCAAGATGCTGTGGTGGGTAGTAGGCCCACAACTTTGGAGGAAGCGATCACTATCACTGCACAGCTCACGAGAATCATATAAGAGCTGGCACGATGTCGGCAAAGGGTTCCAAGGCTATAGCGAAGGTGACACCCGAGGCAACAAAGGAGGTAAAGGCCGAGTCATCTTCTCAAAACAAGAAGCGTAAGTTCACCCCGACACGCAACTACGCTGTGACCGCCCCTAATGCTCCTAAAAAACAAATGGTGGTTGCGAATCAAGCTCCCATGGCTAAAGTTTATGCTGGTCCACATCCTATGTGTAACACGTGCAAGTACCATCATTCAAGCAACATCCATGCCGAGTCTGCTCTGTGTGGAAAGTATGGTCATTTGGTGGCTACCTGTCTTCGTGCACCAAATAACACTGCCATGCTTACCAACCGAACCTGCTACAACTGTGGCGAGGCTGGCCATATTCGCCTCAATGTCCTCGCAATGCGGGAACTGTGCCACCGGCTTGTGGAAGGGCTTTCAACATCAACGCCAACCAAGCGCAAGCCAACAATGACGTGGTGAATGGTACGCCGTTAAATTTCCTATCTATGTTCATCATATCAATAATAGGTTGTTACCAAACAGGTATGTATCTTGTAAATAATCATTATGCATCTGTATTGTTTGATTCGGGTGCCGATAGGAGTTTCATGTCCTTGGAATTGGAGTCTTTACTTTCTAAACCGCGCGTCAACCTAGAAAGATCTTTCACGGTCGAAGTCGCCGATGGAAAATCTATTGTTGTGGACGTCGTAATACGTGACTGCACTTTAAGCCTTAACGAACACGAGTTCTTCGTCGACCTTATTCCTATGCAATTGGGAACCTTGATGTTATCATTGGTATGGATTGGTTAGCCAAACATCGTGCGGAAATTCTATGTTTTGAGAAGTGTATCCGAATTCCTTTACTGACTGGAGATACTTTGAAGGTCTTTGGGGAGAAATCATCCCAAAGACTCAAACTCATGTATTGTATCAAGGCTCGCAAGTGCTTAAGTAAAAACTACATGGCTTTCATGGCATATGTAGTTAATACGAAAGCCAAGGGTAAGGAGTTGAAAGACATTCCTGTTGTGCGAGACTTTCCCGAGGTTTTTCCCAGGATCTTAAAGGGTTACTCTCCCGTGCGAGAAGTTGAGTTCAAGATTGACTTAATCCCTGGCTCAAACCCTATGGCTAAATCACCTTATCGTCTTGCACCGTTTGAAATACAAGAATTAGCTAGTCAATTGCAAGAGTTGACCGATAAGGTTTCATTCGCCCTAGCTCATCACCGTGGGGGTGCCCTGTACTGTTTGTGAAGAAGAGGATGGTTCATTTCGTATGTGCATCGACTACTGGGAACTCAACAAGCTTACTATCAAAAACTGATACCCTCTTCCTCGAATCGATGATCTCTTCGACCAACTTCAAGGGGCAACTCAATCTCAAAGATCGATCTACATTCTGGTATCATCAACTACGTGTTCACAATGATGACATTCCAAAGACCGCTTTTCGTACTCGATATGGGCACTACGAGTTCATGGTTATGCCTTTTGGTTTGACCAATGCACCTACCGTGTTCATGGATCTCATGAATGAGTAAAACCGTATTTGGATAAATTCATAATCGTGTTTATTGATGACATCCTTATTATTCCAAGACAAAAATTGATCACGAGACACACTTGCGACAAGTACTTGGCTTTTGAAGAAGGAGCAATTATACGCCAAGCTTTCCAAGTGTGAATTTTGGTTGGAGGAAGTTCAATTCTTAGGGAATGTGGTGAATAGCCAAGGAATTCACGTGGATCCTGCTAAAATTGAAGCTGTGAAGAATTGGTGGTTTCCCACAACCCCAACCGAGGTTCGTTTTTTTCTGGTTTAGCGGGATATTGCCGTAGGTTCATAGCAAATTTCTCGAAGATTGCTAAACCATTAACGGCGCTAACCCAAAAGAATCGACTCTTTGAATGGGGACCCGAGCAAGAAGAGGCTTTCGAGACATTGAAACGCAAGTTGTGTAACGCTCCTATTCTCACACTTCCCGATGGAAACGACGACTTTACTGTATATTGTGATGCTTCTAATCAAGGTCTTGGTGTGTTCTCATGCAACGAGGCAAAGTTATAGCATACGCGTCGAGGCAATTGAAGGTCCATGAAGTGAACTACACAACTCATGATCTTGAACTTGGTGCTGTGGTTTTCGCATTGAAGATTTGGCGACACTATTATATGGGACGCAATGCATAGTCTACACCGATCATAAGAGTCTCCAACACGTGTTCAATCAAAAGGATCTCAACATGAGACAAAGACGTTGGATTGAGTTGATTAGCGACTACGACTGCGACATTCACTATCACCCTGGAAAGGCGAATGTTGTAGCCGACGCACTAAGTCGCAAGGTCCACAACAAGACTGTCTCGCTTCAAGAAATCCGAGATCGAAGGCAATGGTTTGATATGCTAGGAGAATTTGATACCGAGATTCATGTGGATGTCAACAAGGCTACTATCATGCTCCAAAACATAAGGATCGATAGTGACCTCGAGTTATGCATTCGCGAGGCTCAACAAGCGGCACTAACCGACAAAGGGAAAGATGAAGATTGATAACTAACGTTCGGTCACAGTTGGAGACAAAACCGAACGGCATGTGGTACTTTTTGAATCGACTTTGGATTCCGAATCGTGACAACCTTCGGCACTTCATTATGAACGAAGCTCATCAAACCCGATATTCCGTTCATCCTGGCTCCGATAAGATGTACATGGACCTGCGTGGTCAATATTGGTGGCCTGGAATGAAGAAAGATATCGCGACTTATGTTCCAAGTGTCTCACGTGTGCAAGGGTCAAAGCCGAACATCAACGACCAAGTGGGTTACTTGAGCAACCTGAAATCCCTATGTGGAAATGGGAACATATATCCATGGATTTGGTAACCAAGTTACCCCGTACACCTCGTGGTCATGATAGCATATGGGTCATTGTTGACCGTTTGACCAAGACAGCACATTTCATACCCATACGAGATACGTACAAGGTTTCAAGGTTGGCTCGAATCTATGTTGACGAAATTTTGAGTCGTCATGGCGTGCCGTTGCACATATTTCCGATCGAGATGCTCGTTTCACTTCGCATTTTTGGTCTTCGATGCAAGAACTTGGGTACTCAATTGGATTTAAGTACGGCTTACCATCCTCAAACAGATGGTCAAACCGAACGAACAATCCAAACCCTCAAGGATTTACTGCGTCTTTGTGTCCTTGATTTTGGTGGCGATTGGGATACGCATTTACCGCTCGCGTATTTTCGTATACAATAGTTATCACTCAAGTATCAAAATGGCACCATTCGAGGCTTTGTATGGTCGTAAATGTCGTTCCCCAATCTGTTGGACTGACATTGGGGAAATTATTATCACTGGTTTGGAACTTATTCAAGAAATGACCGACAAAATTTCCAAAATTCGAAATAATCTCGAGGTGGCTAGAAGTCGCCAAAAGAGTTATGCCGATAAAAGACGCAAACCGTTGGAGTTTCAAGTCGACGACATGGTTCTTCTTAAGGTCTCTCCATGGAAGGGTGTTGTACGTTTTGGGAAGAAGGGTAAGTTAGCCCCACGTTTTGTAGGACCCTTCAAGATTCTGAAAAGAATTGGGAAAGTGGCTTACAAACTGGAGCTACCTTCCGAACTTAGTGGAGTTCATCCTGTCTTCCATGTCTCAAACTTGAGGAAGTGCTTGGTTGATGAAAATTTGCATGTTCCACTAGAGGAAATTCAAATTGATGAGTCATTGCACTTTGTTGAGAAACCCGTTGAGATTATGGACCGCATTATGAAGAAAACAAGAACCACAACTACTCCAATCGTCAAGGTTCGTTGGGAGAATAAGTGTGGAGCTGAGTTTACTTGGGAGCGTGAAGACCACATGAAGGAAAAATTCCCGCATTTGTTCGCCTAATTCATTCTTAATTTCGGGACGAAATTCTTTCAAGTAGGGGGAGACTGTAACATCTTGAATTTTTGGCTAAGTTAAAAGTTAACGTCGTTGATACTTGTAAGGACTATTGATGGCATTTATTAAACTTTTGGGCTACTTATGTTTATTGTTTTAATTTGTCTTTAATTTTTTTTAATTTGAAAGTTGTTGATGTTAATAAATAAGTATTTATGATAATAATAATAATGGAAATAATAATAATAATATATGAAATTTTTTAAACTTAAAATAAAGAAAAATATTAAAACTTAAAGTGAATTAAGTTTAGGGGTGTTTTTGTCAATTTATAAACTTTAAATGAAAGTATTATGCATAAAATAACAAAGATTGAAAGTTGAGGGACCAAAACTGTAAATTCTTTAAACTTAAACCAAACCCCCGCATTTCCGGCCGTATCTCCGGCCAAATTCCGGCCAAGCTCCGCAAGGCCCAAATCAACTTAAACTTTTCGATTTCCGACCTCAAACCATCCCAAATCGTTTCGTGAACGTGTGTCGAGCTTAAACACACACTTTAATTACGTTTAATCATCGGTTACAACACCATTCGATTGTATAACCGAAACATCTTGAATTCATTAGCCGTTCGAGCCTTAAACAACAATAACACCTCAATTAATTCAATCTGATCGAACTTCTATCTACCTCTAA
Source organism: Flaveria trinervia (assembly GCA_025506515.1). Lineage (NCBI taxonomy): Eukaryota > Viridiplantae > Streptophyta > Magnoliopsida > Asterales > Asteraceae > Flaveria > Flaveria trinervia. The sequence continues at coordinate 64,558,708 of CM046451.1, forward strand.
TCTAACTCAACCCTCAATTGCACCCAAATCAAACTTAATCCTCGAAATCCATCACCTTTCAACGTCGCAACCTGCAACAAATCGAGCCCTAATCTATGGAGTCCAAAAGTCAAAATTGGTAGAGGGATTTTAGTTCCGACCATCATTCGAAGCTAACTGCAAGTTTAATTGGATCATCATTGAGGATTACTCATTCATTTGGTACCCTCGGTCGCGAATTGTTCATCGATTAGGAGCATCACCAATTCAAACATATTCGGGTAATAAACACACTCACATACTCGGTTTTACTTGGGGATAAAAAGCCCCAAGGTTAATTTCATTAACGTAATCGAATTGGGGTTCAATTTAGAATCACCCGATTCTAGGGTTCTTGGATTTAGGGGCGTATTTGAGATTTAATTCAAAAGAAAATTGGAACTGAGTATTACCGCGGCTGAGAGCCTTGGTTCAGCGGTAACATGGGAGGAGGTTAAACAAGAGGTCCCGGTTCGAATCCGGGGGACCCCATGTTTTATTTTTAACGCTTTTTAGCCTTCATTTGAAACTAGTTTTTCTAAAAATTATAAGAATTGGTTTTATAACTTTTGGTTTATTTTTAAAGTTAATTATTCCTTTTCTGTAAATTTATATATTATTTTTATAAATACTTTAACAAATATTTATCAACAATATAGTGTTTCATTATTTTATTTTAGATAACAATTTAAATCATTACATTATTTTAATCATTTTAAGGGTAGATTAATCATGATATTTTATAGAATTTACCTACATTTTATAATTATATCCACAAGTTTATAAAAGCTTTAAATCTTTTTAAAATTTTATAAAAGATATGTTTTCTTTTATTAGACTATAATATATGCATAATTTTCTGTAATTAGTTGTGATTATTTATAAAGGTCCCCAAATTCCTAGCTCGCATTAAAACGTAATCTAATTATTAACTTAAAACGTGTATATATATAGGTGCCTTGTGAGAACTACGTTGGAACGTTGCTTATTATTATTCTTATTAATCACCAATTATATATTATTTGATCAAGTGAGTATTCTATACCCTTTTTCCTATTTTCACACTTTGGGGTGAAACATGTTAACTTATACTTTTGCACTTGTAAACTTATTTGAGACTTGTAAACCTATGGCGATTCATCTTGTAAAGTTGTGGTTAGTTGAACTTTGGTGATTACCATGTTATGGCGTTATATGTACAATCATTAACTATTCTAGCCCAGCGAAGTCATAGATTTATGGGCAAGACAAGCCTGCTTTGGTTGATCCAAGTGCACTTAGCTGATCATATAATCTTGTAAACGTTTGAGACTTGTAAAACATTGTCGAGGTTTGATTGTTGCATTGTTCATAACATCCCTAATCACTTTATTCACTATTTATGACTTGAATTGCCATCTTTTATATAACCTATGTATTTAAAACTCTGGAATGCTCACCAACATTATTGTTGACCCTTTAGTTTTTAACATGTTTCAGGAAATGCCCAAGCTTGATTATCTACACATTGAAGCTTGCACATCTAGGAATGGACCTAGATTAATAAATAAAATAGAATGAATTGTTACATTTTATGTTATGTTTTTATATCCTTTGAGACTTATATTTTTAATGTGACAAATGAAACTTATGTGTAAAATATATTTGTATTACTAATAGCGTTATGTGGCTATGAACGATCTTAACTCTCACTCCTCGACGTTTCCGCCGTCAAGGTTGGGGTGTGACAGTTTTTACAAGACTTTACTCTCTCTTGCACTCTTCCATATAGCTCTCTCTCTCTCACACACACAAGAAAGGCTTTTTCTCTTTTCTTCTCTTGGCTGGATTCGGATCCACAAGAAGAAGGATAGACTTGGTGTTCTACAACCTAACAAGTTAGGTGTTTGCTAAGGATTGTGGGTATACAAGCTTGAGGACTTCTTTTTGGAGCCTAGACATTCAAGAAACATCATTTTCTTCTTTTCATCCTTACTACAACATCTTGTCTTGAAAGGTAGTTTCAAGAACACCCTATGGTTGCATTTTCATTTTTAATAGCGTTTCATTTCACATATATTATGATCCTTTGTTTATGGGTTTTGTTTGGGTTAATATGGTTTAGATTTTCAGATTATAAAACACCTTTTAACCACTAATATCCGTTGCATTTTTTAAGTTTAAATGGTTAAACTTGCTTTGATAAACATGTAACAAAACCCAACAATCGATTTTTCAGCTTACAAAAACGAATTTCCAGCCAAGAGAAGAAGAGAGAAAAAGCCTTTCTTGTGTGAGAGAGAGAGAGAGCTAGATGGAAGAGTGCAAGAGAGTGTAAAGTCTTGTAAGAAACAAGACTAAATGACTCTCCAAAGCCCCACAAAGGGGCGATCGAAAACCCATTCAAAATGGGTTCCCCCCATTTTAATTTTTATAAAAAACTTACACTCTCCACCCACAAGTTTATAAAATAAAAACCTTTTTTAATTTTATAACATCAACACACTTTTATTTGTCATTACTTAACTCACTTAAATAATGAAACAAATAATTTTTCATGAGCAAATTATCCATATAATGTTGTTCTATTACAAAAACAACGTTTCAGAAAACCCATTTTCTAAATTGGTGACAATATTTATTTGTATGATCTCATCAACAAATAAATATTTATTGGTGTTTGTATACCTTGTTATTGGGTATGACCCGACTTGGATCATAACATACTAACCACATCAATCTTGTATGTGTCTCGGGCATACAAGATCCAACAATCTCCTACTTGCACAAGATTTATAGAAGATTGATGCAAGCAGTAATACCGCCTAACAACGGTTTACTACCCTTATTACGTATGACTAAGTGCCATTCAATAACATCATCCCCTTCAAGTACCTTACTAGAAATGATTTAGGTGAATCAATCATCTATCCTTTTATCACAGATGTCATGTTACATCCCAGAGACACAGAGTGATCATTCTCAATTGATTTAACTTTATCAGGCCTTAGACATCTTACTCTCAACGAATAAGAGGGACAAATCCCATCTTGACTACACACGTCTCTCACAATTACCTTGTATTATACCTAAACTCAGACTTTTGTACTGCCATGTTTCACAGCGAAGAACTAAGTCAAAGTATAATATTTGGTAAATATCAAGACCCAATATGTATATCAGGTCAGAGGATACCAAATGATGTTCGCCTTTACACAAAATTACTTATGATCAATGAGGAAGATTCCATGTACTAATATTTGAGATGCAGGTCAGTCCAATATTTGTATCCCACAAATATCTACGAATTTTGGCAGCAACCCTTTACACTATATTCATCCATATGAATATCAACCCCAAGTTCATAATAGTCTTACATTCATACTTGTTCTCACAAGTATGAACAACTACGGACGTTCTGAGTAAACGATTTACTCATTGATTTTAAACATGCAAAATAGGAATATTAGTTGAACTAATATAACCAAATAATTCATTCAAGTAATAAAGGGTTATAATATCTAAGTACAAAACTAAAGATCAAGTCTAGTCACTGGAATATTGAAGTCCCATGGCACAAGTATGAATTTCAAGCGTTGCCTTTTCAAGAAGCTTCATGAGTGGATCCACAATGTTTTGATCCGTGTGAACTTTGCGAATACATATCTTTCCCTTTTCAACTTCATCCCTTATGTAGTTAAATCTTCATGCAATGTGCCTAGTCTTCTAATGTGCACGGGGTTCCTTGATTTGAGCAATCGCACCCTCGTTATCACAAAGAATGTCTTGGGGGTCCTGAATGGAAGGGACTACCCCTAGATCGGCAATGAATTTCTTTAACCATGCGGCTTCCTGAGCTGCTAATCAAGTGGTGATGCATTCTGACTCTATAGTTGATAATGCCACCACATCGTGCTTAGAGCACTTCCAAGAGATTGCTCCTCCATTCAAGATGAAAATGTACCCCGATTGTGATCATGAATCATCCCGATCAGTTTGGAAACTCGCGTCCGTGTAATCCTTTACTACGAGTTCCTCCTCACCAGATCCATGGATTATAACATATCTTTGGTCCTCCTTAGGTACTTAAGTATGGTCTTAACAACCATCCAATTATTGTTTTAAGGATTTTGTTGGTATCGGCTTGTCATGCTTAAGGCGCATGGTACATCCGGCCTAGTGCATATTTGCATACATGATGGATCCTCTGGAAAGTGCATACGGGATTCCCTTTATTTTGTCTTGCTCATCCTTTGAGCTTGGACATTGAGTCTTAGTCAATATCGTTCCTCTTTGGAAAGGTACGGTACCTTTCTTAGAGTTTTCCATCTTGAACCTTTTCAAGATCGTATCAATGTACACACTTTGATTCAAACCTATTAAACGCCTTGGGTGCAGGGTGAGGCCTCTTCTTTTTCCGACCATAATTGATGGTGAGAACGAGTAAAACCTTTTTACCCATGGCCGCCTTGGTAGTTTTGAGCATAGATTGAAGTTCACTTATGTTCTTGTCCCACCATTTCATGTTATAATTCATGACAAGTTGTCAAACCTTTTTGACAAAGAGTTGAGGATCAAATCCATAGCCAACTCTTTCGAGACGGGACAATTCAGCCTTTCGAGGCGGTCAATGTGGCTTTTCATCTTAAGTACATAAGATGAAACAAATTTGTTGTCATCCATACGACATGCATGGAGTGCTCGAACCGTTTCGAAGCGCTCTACCCTTGCTTGTTGTTGGCATGTTTCCTTCAACTGGGTAATCATGTCTTATGGTCCATGATGTTCATACTCCTTTTGGAGATCTAGAGTCATACTTTCAAACATGAGGGAAGACCCTTGGGCTGAGTCCTCAGTGTATTTTACCCAATTATTATAGGCCTCCTCATCCTCCTCGTTTCTCTTGCTTGAGAACAATTCTCAAGTTTCGAAACCAATCTATAAAGTTATTATGGTTTAGACGCTCCTTTTGAAGAATGGTTCTTAGTGATAGTGAGTGAGCGGACAGGATATCATTATTTTCATTATTGTTGGTGGCCATCTACAAAATTTAACAAAGTTCAATTTTAGTATTTTCAATATTGTTCATATTTTATAATTAAAGCCCTTTTATGTGTCTTACACAATTTTTAAAATTCTAGAATCCAACGTTACATTTAAATAGTAGTTAGGTGACCATTATCCGATTATTTAAGAATTAAAACACAAATATTGCAACCCTTTCAAGAATTAAAACCAACACGACAAAACCACAATCAACCAAATCCAAAACACATAAGGTCAAGGCTACGTTATGCATCAAAATACGTATCATATACAACATTCAAGAACAACTATGAACCCTTTTTAACCTTAAAGTTCTGGCCAACATGAACCAAAACTTTAGAGTTTCGTCCAAACAATATAATCAACCATTTGATGTTAATCTTTCAAGGTTTATACTAAAGCATGTGAGATTAAACCTTAAAACATAAGTGATTCATCCATCCACAACAAAACAGCCCCTAATGGGTTGAAAAAGTCCATGAAACCAAACTTTCCAAAAACTTTTGAAGCACATATCTACATAACTGGCTCTAGATGTCATTGTTAGGTTTTGTTAGATGTTTATCAAAGCAATTTTAACCATTTAAACTTCAAAATGCAGCGGATATTAGTGGATAAAAGGTGTTTTATAATCTGAAAATTTAAACCATATTAACCGAAAAAACCCATAAAATCTTATCATATATATATTCATATACATGTAGTTATATATAAATAGATACATATATACACACACACACATATAAATATATATATATAATATATATATATATATATATATATATATATATATATATATGAATGTATGTATATATACACACACAAATAGACATATACATATATATATATACACACATAAGGTATATATACACATATATAGGTGTATATATATATATGTATGTATACACACACAGCCATATATATACATATATATATATATTTTATAGACATATACATTATAGACATATACATATACATATATATATATGTATACACACACACACACACACACATATATATATATATATATATATATATACACATATACACATATACATATACATATATACGTATATATGTATGTATATATATATATATGTATACACACACACACACATATATGTATATATATATACACGTATATATATATATATATATATATATATATATATATATATATATATATATATACGTATACATATATATACTTATATATACGTATATATATACGTATATAATATATACGTGTATATATATATAGATATTAGATATATATAGATACACACGTGAATATATATATATATACATACGCATATATATATATACACATAAATATATATATATACACGTATTTATATATTTATATATATATACATACATATATATACGTGTATATATATATATGTGTGTGTATATACGTATATATATATGTGTGTGTATATACGTATGTATATATATATTATATATATATATAATATATATGTATACACACACACACACACACACACACATATATATATATATATATATATATATATATATATAAATACGTATACATATACATATATATATACATATAGGTATGTATATATACATATATATGCGTGTATATATATACGTATATGCAGGACCATTGAAGGGTACTTGCTTACAACACAAAAACACAAAGAGGAGAGTGTGCAACAACGCTTAACAGATCAAATGTGAAACTAGAAAGCAATTTTAATGAGAACTAAGACATGCAAGTATATAAGAGTCAAAACAAGAACAACACAGGTAGATGGTTTTTAAGGTTGAGGTATGTTGCACTCTAGTTTCTTACAAGTGTTTACAAAGAAATTGTTTAAGATACAAAGGACCAGAGATGATTATACTACAACCTACAGCCAACCATACTTTAAAGGTCAGCTGGATACATGATCTAGACAATAAAATAAATGTAGAGTCAAAGGTAGATTCCGTTTTGACCAGTGACTATGACATGCCATAGCTCACATCCTTATCTATTACAAAAAGGATAAAGTACATAATGTAGAAAGTTACAGACTCAAGACCTCAATGTACAGTTACCAAAAGCATAAACCATGTTAGTTGGTGACTTGCAGAGTTGCAGCGGAAAGGTGTCCAGCTTTATGGAACTGTACATCAGATAAAGCATGTTACTAAAAATCTTCAGAAGAAATTGTCTCATGAACTTGAAGCTTTGGAAGACTTTGTCTCTGAGGCTTCGAAAGACTTCATCTTTGGCTTCGGAAGATGTTGGTCTTGGCTTCGGAAGATTTCACACTTAGAGTATTTCTGTTGCACATGTGAAACTTCTGAAGCATTCCACTTCAATGCACTTGTGCAGCATGCAGGAAAGACTAAAGATGTTTAGGTTGCATCAGCCTTTTCATTAATCTCTACAATCTCCCCCTAGGCTGATGCTACCAAAACATTTTGAAAACTTCAGATATTAACAGTCCTTATTAGGATGATCACCATTCCTTTCTTCATAAGATGATCAAAATCCTTCAGGCTGTCAAAGTGTCTTCTCATGTCAAAGAGATCATGCAGAGGCAACTGAAACATATCTTGCCATGTATAGATGTCTTCAATGCCTTGATCTCTAATAACATGCCACCTTTCCGGATTTATGGTGTATGTCCAAGACAAGATGGGTCTTCCTGAGGCTAGAGGAGCTACTGAAGTTGGAGTTGATTGAGCTTCCTCTAGCTGCACATCCTCCGGCTATTCTGATTCATCCTGAGGTTCAGAAGGGGATGCAGGCTTCTTCTTCTTAGACTTTCGTTTGGAAGCCATCCTTTTCCTTCTCTTTCCAAATTTTAACTGAGAAGACTGGCCTATAGCACCAGATTGATCTTCACTGTCTTTCTCAGTTGGGACTTCCTCTCTCTCAGGTTTAGATAGAGAAGGAGGTTGACCCTGCTGTGGATCAGAAGATGAAACTTGTTGAGCATTAGCAGGAGGTCCAGGTTGTGTTGTGTCTGTTTGTTCAACCTTAGCCTCCACTTCAGTGGGGCCTGACTTGGAGTGGAGTGTAAGTCAGTGAGCTCTCCACTCTTAATCTTCTGCTTGATTACCCTGATATGCTCATCCATAGTGGATAGAGACATGGGTCCAAGTCTCCTTCCAAGAATCCATATAGCTTCAAGAAGCTCATCATCCTCTACCTATCAGCAGACTTCTTCATGCTCTTTTGGATGATGGCTCTTGACTTTGCAGCTTCTTCCCTCAGCTTGTTCTTTGTTGTCTTTCTTTCCTTGACTAACTCAAGCTCGAGTTGTTTTAAGTACTCAAACTCAATATAGTCATAAGGTAAGGGAAGGAGTGCATTTGATAAAGGCATGTGACACTCAGGTAGTTAATCATCTTGATTTTGTCTTCTTCCTTATCTACCTGAGGTTCTTGTTGAACCACATCCTCTTGTTCAGGACTTTCTTGAACTGGTGAGAGGGTAGGCATTCCTCTGTATAGTCTTTTTCTTCTTCTCTCTTCTTTGACTTGTACTAGGAGTTCTGCATCTTCTGCCTCCTTTTTCTCTTCTGACCTTTCTAGATCAACCAACTCATTCAATTCATCCAAGGGGAGAGAAATGATATTATCTATATCATAGTTTCTAGTCTGCAGATAGTTGATCATGTCTGCCCTTAACTTATCATTCTGAGTATCTGGTCTGGGGGCAGCCCAAATTGCAGATTCCATGAGTCTTGGAGACTCAGTAGAGGAACTTTCTCCCCTTAGCATCCTTTTCCTCTCTCTCTCCTCCTCCTCAATCTCCTCAGATGTCATCTTTCTTTTCCCTTTGTCACTCTCAGACCTTTGTGACTCAGGGTGGAGAGAGCTTTGGCCTTCATTGCTCGTTGCAGCATCTGAGCTCAGGCTAGAGAGAGGTTGAAAAGCACCTTCACCAGTAGGTGTCTCAGAAGGAATATGGATCTCTACAGCAGTTGGAGATGATAAGACAGGGCTCTCAAGTTCTGTCACTGGGCCTTCAGTCAAGGTTTCCCCTATGAAGCTAATCTTAGGGTCTACCTCAACATCTAGTTAACCGATGACATTGCCTGATTGCGTTAGTCTCCTTGTTAGACTGAACTCTGCAATGATCCTGTCCTGGATTCTTTTAGCCAGTCTGTCAGCTTGTCTTGATTGGCTTGGGTTGACAAGTGGCATGTTGACTAGGTCCAGACCTTCATAGTAGTCCAAGTTCTAAAAATTAAAGACTTCTTGCTGTCCTTGAACTCTTATGATAATGAGGGCCTTCCTGTTGTTGTCATACCTCCACCCAATAATGTGATTGAAGGATGATGAAGATGACATAGCCCTTGGTATCCCATCCTCAAACAGACTCTGTATGAAGGAGTCTGTGTAGTCCACATCAATGTGAACTAGAGGAGGTTGCTGAGAATGCACAGTTGCAAGTGAGGATGGTGAGTCCTCAATGTCCATTCTCTCGGAGGAACTCCCAGGTTCTGTAGCTGGAATGACTTCTCCCCTTTTTGGTAGCATCACCCACTTGCATAGGTGAAATGGAGGATAGGTCAATCACATCCACAGGTTCTTGTGTTCCTGGTTGAGCTCTCCTTAAGGGTCTCCCAGCTAGTTTTTCCTTAAGATATGAAATCTCAAGTTGCTGATCATTGATCCTGTTTTGTAAGGTAGTCACCTGAGATTCAAGGTGATTGACCTTTGAGACTAGGTAAGTGCATGTTTTAGACAGTTTTTGCACTTTTAGTCTCAGATCCCCCTCATCTTCATCAGAAGAATCACTGGGGGTGGAGAAGATTGGACTAGAGTCCTTTCTCTCATGACCAGTTCTAAGTTCTTGGCTACTAGATTTCCTCTGCTCACTGGCAGTCTCAATTGAGATGTCAATGGGTTGAGTTGCCATGGTTGAGGTCTTAATGAGGTAATCACTTTCAGAAGTGAGAGCCTCTTCCATATAGACATCCTGAACAGGTTCAGTAGTGTCCACCTCAGTTGTAGGTGATGGATGTGGGATAGATATAGGAGACTCAGTAGTACTCATCTCTCTTTGAGTAGAGGGAAAGAAAAGAGATTCATTATACTCACTGAAACCGATATCTTCATCAGTATAGAAGTCAAGGTTGGAATGGTTGGTTAAGATCTATAGGCTGGGGATGGTAACTATCCCCTGAAGGTTGATCACTTGAGTTTTGAGACTCAGAGTGTTGGCTTAAGGCAGTAAGGCAAATGAGTTCATCAGGCTGAGCATGAGGAACCTCAGCACTGATTCTTGAAGAGATGGGAGTGGTCTGCTCCTCAGGAGAAATGGGAGCTCCAGTGTCCATTTCTTCCTGTATGGGTGAGTATATGGGGACCTCCACACACTGAATAGTCTGAGCAGGGGTTCGTTTGTATTTTGTTTGGTAGGCGATGGATATTTGAGGCTGTGTGGGTGGTTGGGAAGTAGTAGGTCTGGGTTCAACACTAGCTTCTGATGCTAGGTTGTCACCTTGAGCAATGAGCTCTAACATTTTTGGGACTAGGGCTGTTTCTACCCTAGAGAATCCAACAGTGGACTTTTTCAATATTTTAAAGATATCGGGCTTCATCTATCCCAATTTAAGAATGTTACCTGTTTCCCTTAACTGTGAGCCCAGTTCACAGTTAAGAATGTACTGGACATATCTAGGAAACATGTAATATTCTAAGGAGTCTAAATTAGCAAGCAAATTTGCATAAACAAACTGACAGTACCTGAACTTGACCCCTTGAACCATTCCATGGACTATGAAGGAGAGATCTTCAAGAATCTGGTCCCATCCACCATGCTTGTTTGATAAGCTGTGGATGACCACATGGAGCAGGAATCTCCACTGGGATGAGACCTTCCCTTTCTTGAAGGTCTTTACAGAGAAATCTCCCTCATACCCCATCTGCTCAAAAGAATGATTAACAGCTTCGTTTGGGAAGAACACCTCACCTTCTTCATCATCCAGCTGAAGATGTCTGTTGATGATGACCGTAGTGATGAAGATTGTTCTCCCCTGCACTGTGGCAGATAGTGCCTTCTCCCCATCCATAATGACCTCTTGGCAGGTCTTCCAGAATTCAAGCAACTGATCCTCATAGAGTGGAGGATCAATGGTGAGGGAGCTGAAGTAGTTCGACACAGACAAGAAACGGCAAACCTCTGAGAAATGAGGATCTTTCTCAGAGCGTAACATAGCAATTTGATTGTGTTGTCTGTGTAGCTGCATGGTAAATTTGGGATCATTTCTATGAGCAAGGTTGGCCTTTTTGAAGTAGCTTAAGGACAAAGGAAGAAGAAAGAAAGAAATTTCAGAGAGAAATTTGGGTTTTTAGGTTTGGAGGAAGAACAGATGAAAGAAAGAGGGGGAAAGCGTTGGGTTTATATGTGAGAGGGATTTCAGATAAAGTTTAATGAAAGAGGATAAACTTTGAAATCCGGATGTCGGTCCCACCTCTGAAAAAGTAGTTTACTTTTTGCTCAAAAAGTAGTTTTCTTGGAAGTAAAAAAGCTTCCGAAGGTTAATTATCTTTGGTAGTTTTTAATTAAAAAGATTCCGAAGCTAAAATGACTTCGGAAGAATTTCCCGAGAGATTTGAAAATTTTGCTTCGGAAGAAAAATTAAAGCTTGACTCAAAATTCTTTGTGTGTAAACAGACAAAGCGTCCGAGAGTTAATTTTGTTTCGAAAGTAAATGGTCCTTAAAATTTAGTAAGTGTTTGAGACAAATATTTAAGCTTCGGAAGATAAATTTTGAAAACTCTTGCGAAGGTAAACTTCTTAGACAGTTATTTAATTTGAAGGCATGATTTACTTCCGAAGTTAAAACATAACTTCCAAAGTATCAGAAATTTCAAAAATCTAAGAAAAGTCTTCAAAAGGAAATTTTCATCCAAGGAAAACATGAGCTTATGAAAGTGATGAACTAGACAACTTAGGACTCACAAGAATTTTAAAGAAATAATAAGAATTAGCTTTAACAAAGATCTACTTATGGTTGATCATCCCAATAGCTGATCTAAGATATTTAAATCTCTGTTCATCAAAGGCCTTTGCAAACAGATCAGCATATTGTTCATCTGTGTGAACCTTGACTAGTTTAATTAAGCCCTTTTCATAGTTATCTCTTATTAAATGATACCTGATATTGATGTGCTTTGTCCTTGAGTGCTACACAGGGTTCTTTGTGATTGAGATAGCACTGTTGTTGTCTATGTGAATGGGAGTCTCCTTGAAGTTTAACCCATAGTCCAGCATCTGATTTTTATTCCAAAGTATCTGAGCACAGCAGCTTGAAGCAGCAATGTATTCACCTTCAGCAGTTGATGCAGAGACACAGGATTGTTTCTTGCATTGCCATGAGACAACCCTTCCACCAAGAAATTGACATCCCCTAGATGTAGACTTTGTAGTCATGTTGCAACCACCATAATCACTATCTGTATAGGCATACAGATTGAAGTCAGAATTCTTGGGATGCCATAGCCCAAGTGTTGATGCACCCTTGAGGTATCTTAGAATCCTCTTAACAGTGATAAGGTGAGACATCTTAGGGTTGGCTTGATATCTTGCACAAATACATGTAGCAAACATGATATCAGGCCTGCTAGCAGTAAGATACATAAGAGACCTAATCATAGCCCTGTATAAATGCTCATCTACACACTCCCCCTCAAGTTCAGGACCAAGAGAGTGCTTTCTGGCTATGGGTGTCTTAGCAATCTTACAGTCAGTCATATAAAACCTCTTGAGTATGTCTTGAACATATTTTGACTGACTTATGAAGATGCCATCTTCAACTTGCTTCACTTGAATTCCCAGAAAGAAATTGAGTTCCCTCATGGCACTCATTTCAAATCTGTCTTTCATCAGCTTCTTAAAGTCTTTGCAGAGCTTTGGATTAGTTGAACCAAAGATGATGTCACCCACATATACCTAAACTAGCAATATGTCTTTTCCTTGTCCTTTGATGAAGAGAGTTCCATCTATAGTACCCCTCCTGTATCCATGTTTACAGAGATACTCAGACAGTGTCTCATACCACTTCCTGGGTGCCTAATGCAACCCATAGAGAGCTTTGTCAAGCTTGCAGACATGATCCGGATGATCAGGATCTACAAAACTAGGTGGTTGTTTGACATAAACCTCTTCATCTATCACTCCATACAAAAAGGCACACTTCACATCAAGTTGAAAAACCTTGAAGTTCTTGGATGCAGCAAATGCCAGGAATATCCTAACAGCTTCTAATCTTGCTACTAGAGCAAAGACATTAGTGTAGTCAATCCCTTCTTCTTGTGTGTATCCTTGAACAACTAGTCTAGCTTTGTTCTTGATGATGATGCCTCTATCATCTTTCTTGTTTCTAAACACCCATTTGGTTCCAATGGTAGTCTTCCCAGAAGGAAGAGGACAAAGGTTCCAAACTCTCCGCCTTTTGAATTGAAGCAGCTCTTGTTGCATAGCTTCAACCCAACTTCCATCCTTTAGAGCTTCATCAACTTTCTTTGGCTTCATCTGGGATAGAAAACAAGAGTGAAGACGAACATTTGCTTCATGGGTTTGTCCTCTTGTCTTTACCCCTGAGATAACATCTCCAATGATGTTTGTGGTAGGGTGAGACTTACGGATCTTAAGCTGAGAGATCACAGCAAGTTGTTGAGAAAGATCTAAATTGAGAAATTTAGATCTGGCATAGATGTTTCTCCCACCACATCAGCACACTTTTCAAGTGAAACTTGATCCAAGCAGTGTGTGACATCATTGATGTTCTCATCCACAGTGTGGTTAGTGGCATCAAGAAATTCTTGGTCACTATCACCATCACCATTATTGTCTTCCATAGTTGAGGTGTTCTTATCTGTTGTAGAGCCTTTGAGCTGGAATTTGAAGGCATATCAGATGTATCAGCCGAATTTTTCATTGTTGGGCTAATAGAAACCTCATTTGCAGAAGTGGTTCCAACTGGACCTGAAGATATATGTCTTGAAGATCTTCCAAGATCAAATCTTGGATCAGGATCATCTGTATTCAAATTTTCTGCGAATCCTGAAACATTCTCACAAGATTTGTTAAAATAGTTGGTAACCAAATCAGGATCAAACAACTAATCTGGACCAGAAGCAGTAACACAAGGTGTGTGTCCATTGAAAGTCACATTTGCTGACTCCTCAACAATTCTAGTTCTGAGATTGTACACTATATAAGCCTTAGCTTGGAAGAGTATCCAATAAAGTGTCCATCATCTGATTTCCAGCAAACTTGGCAATTTGATCTTTGGTATTCAAGATGGTGCAAGGACATCCAAATGACCTACGAAAACCAATGAAAGGTCTCATCTTGTGCCAAAGTTCATGAGGAGTCTTGCCATGAGTCTTAACTACTAAAACTCTGTTCTGCACATAGCAGCCAGTGTTGACTGCCTCTACCCAGAAGGTGATTGGCAGTTTAGAGTCAGACAACATGGTTCTTGTAGCTTCAATCAGTGTCCTATTTCTCCTCTCAGCAACACCATTTTGCTGAGGAGTCCTGGGAGCACTAAATTGTGTTGTAATACCCTTTTCATCATAGAATGTGTCAAGGATATGGTTCTTAAATTCGTTCCTTGATCACATCTTATGATCTTGACCTTGTGATCAGATTGATTCTCAATCTTTAAGACGAAATTCTTTAGAATCTCAGGAGTCTCATCCTCAGTTCTAAGGAATAAAACCCAAGTGAATCTTGTAAAGTCATCTGTGATCACTAGACAGTATAAGGTCCTTCCTAAACTCATTACACTAGTGGGGCCAAAGAGATCCATATGTAACAAGTGTAAGGGATTAGTGATTGAGTTCTTTTCCTTAGGCTTGTGAGATACCTTATGTTGCTTCCCTTTCAGGCATGCAAAACAGTGGTCATCACTTGTAAACTCTTTCTTTGGCATTCCAGTTACCAAGTCATGCTTAATTAACTTATTCATGTTCTTAAAGTTTACATGGAACATTCTTTTATGCCATAGGAAAGACTCATCAGTATTGGCTTTAGACAGAAAGTATGAAACTTCTCCATAGGGAGAGGTTTCTTGCAAATCCATCTTGTACATGTTTCCTTTCCTGGGGGCTCTAAGCAGATATGCTCATGAGAATGACCACACGAGGCTTAAGAACAATGCACTCACGCTCAGTAAAGAGCATGTTATGACTCTGATCACAAAATTGAGATACACTTAGAAGATTGTATCCAAGCACCTTTACAAAGTTTACCTTTTCTATGCTGAGCTTACCATTTGTGACCTTGCCCCTACTAGAAATGTAACCACCTTCATCTCCTCCAAAAGCAATAGGTCCTCCATCAATCCTTTCAAAGTTCTGGAGTAGTGACCTATTACCAGTCATGTGCCTAGAGCAGCCACTGTCTATGATCCATACATTTCTGACTGTCTTCAGCTGTCCCTGCACAAAAGAGAATGATTAGTTACATCTGGAAACCCAAGCCTTGCTTGTCTTGGGCTCATTTGCAGAAGGTAATTTAACAATAATAGATCCTATGGTTGTACTAAGAGGATCTTGAGCTGTTTTTGATAGAGAAATTTTAGTCACTTGGTCTTTTTTAGACGTCCACACCACCTTGGAGTCTTGGACTTGACCTTCAAAACTTAGAAGCTTTTGGAGCTTCAGAAGTTTTGATGACTGAACCTTCGGAAGATTCTGCAAACATTGCAGTTGACTTCATTCTTCCGAGACCAAATATTCTTCCGAAGAGAATTTTCCACTTTCCTTCTTGTTAGATTTGGAACTTCCGAAGGAAACTTGTTTTCCTTCCAAAGCCTGAATCTTCTTAGAACTCTTTGAAGCCTTTGTTTTGGCCGTATGGACAATACCTTTAGGATTGAAGGGACAATCCTTTGCAATGTGAGTGGTGTTGTCACACATAACACAATTCATTTTCTTCTTCACAAGAGCCTTGTCTTGAGACTAAGACTGTCTTTGGTCACTTCCCTTCTCCACCTTCATCTTTGCAGATGCTGAGACAGCCCTCTGGGGCTGAGAACTATGCTTGGAGTTTGATGGACCAGGCTATGCAGCATTGGTACACAGCAGATCAGTCTTCTTCTTGCTGCTAAGATGAGTTAAGCAAGAACCAGAACTCTTAGCAGAGTTTTGGTTGATGTCTATAGTCCCTACCACTTTGAACCCTGAAGAAATAAAACTTGTTTCTGCTTAGAGTCGAAAGTAGCCTTGATCTCTTGAGCCTTCCTTACCTTTCTTTTGCTCTTTCTGATCAAGTTCTTTCTCATGGACTTGGTCATCACAGTCTTCACTTTCTCCTCAGAAGGACAGTGGCCCTTCTTGGAATCCTCATCTTCACTCTTTGTAGAGAGATTCTTCACGATCTCTTCTTCATCCTCCTTACTCACAGGATCTTTGAGAGGAAGCTCATCTTCACAAGTTCCACACCTAGGAGATCTTACTGAAAAGATTGTGTGTGGAGGAGCTATCTCATTGGATCCCAGTCCCTATCTGTTTCGATAGCACACTTTGTTGTGCAGGGATGATGATATCATGTTCTTGAAGGTCTCTTCTTCAAGAACACTCTTTTCTGCCCTGGCTTTGCTGATCACAAGCTCAGCCTGGCACTCAGTTACTTGGTTATGAGATCTTTAATTTGAGTCCTAAAATCTGTGTGTTCATGTTTTAGAACTGAAATGGTTTTCTCTAAGTCCTCTATTTTCAGCTTATAATCATTTTCAAACTTTCTAAAATCAGATTTTAAAATGTTTAAGGACTCAATATCAGATCTCAGTTCCAAGTTATAGGACCTGTACGTGTTAACTTTAGCAATGCATTTAGGAGTACAGAGATGTTCCAATACCTTGGCTTCATCATGATCTGCCATCAGTGCTTGGTTTGGAGAGGCATCTTCCACCTAAAAGCTCCAGTAAATGCCTCCTTCTTCAATAGCAACAGCAAGTTTGACTTCTCATTATGGAGAGCTTTTTCAGTGTAGTTTGGTCTGGATTGTGTTTGGCCACCATTTGTTCTAGGTGTCTTACACTCTCTTGCAAAATGGCCCATCAGGTTACAGTTGTAACATTTGACTTTGCCTTTGTCCAGTCCAAACTTTCCACTGGTTGCATTGCTTGGAAATTTCCTTCTAGTCCTCTTGTAGAACTTCTTGGCTCTGTGACTGAGAAGAGCCATCTGCTGGACAATTTCCATGTATTCCAGATCATCTGGATGGATACAGTCCAGGTCTTCAAGAGTGAAAAGTGAGTTGCCACAGCTTTCATCAGAAGACACAAAAGCTTGAGAAGAGCATGTCTCTTGGAATGGGCTTCCTTGAGTGTAGTTCTCCTTTGGTGTCTCTGGGAAGGTGATGAAAGGGCCCTTGGGTGAGTTGTCAGGGTAGCATAAGAGATGATGTTTGGGTTCTATGCTATCCTTTTCAACCACATGTAGGGCTGAACCCATTTGATTGTTGGAGTTTCTAGATGAACCTTGCATGTTCATCTCCATCTGTTAGCCACTGAGAATCCCATATAACTGTCAGAGTAAGAGTTTTGAGATTTTCAGTTCTCTTGATCACCACACAGTAGTGTGTCCACTGCCTAGGAAGTGAGGACATGAACTTCCTTACAATGTCTCTGTTTTCAAGAGAAACTCCTCCATCCACTAGGGTATCCACAATCTCACATACCTCAAGTACTGCTGAGTCATGGTTTCACATGTTTTGAGGTGAAGTTTTCAAACTGCTGCTTTAGGAGATCCTTCTTGTTCTCCTTAGCTTCAGAAGAACCCTCATACATCAGTTTCAGTGCATCCCACAGCTGCTTGGCTGTTTTGCACTTCTTGAAACCTCTGTACAAAGAGTTTGGAAGGGCAGTTTGAAGAGCTGTCATGGCTTTTCTATCTATCTCTACTCTCTTCCTATCTTCATCAGAGTAGTTAGCCACATCTTTGGGGATCATACCAGCACCAGTAGCAGAAGGTGTGCTGGGTATGAAAGGTCCTTTCTCAATAGACTCCCACATTCTTGAATCAAGAGACCTGATGAAACCTTACATTCTTAAACACCAGGTGTCAAACTCATCAAGAGTGATCAGTGGGGACTTGGTCATGGTTCAAGTTTCAATATCAGTTTTAGAAATGGCTGCCATTTGAAAAGTTCAGTATTTGTATATATGAGGGATCTAAAGATGGTGAGATCTTATATCAAGAACCTGGAAAGCTCTCATACCAAATGCATGATCGTTGAAGGGTGTAGAGTTACAACACAACAACACAAAGAGGAGATAAACTTAAACTTAGATCAAATAGTAAACTGGATTAACCAATTGTGACACTAAGAACACAAGTAATATATGAGACAGAACACAAAGAACACAAGTGTTTGGTTTTCAAGAATGTAGTATATTGCTTTCTCTATGTTCTATTACAAGTGTTACAAAAGCATATTCGAAAGATACAAGAATATGAGATACTTATACAACATCCTACAGCCGGCTATACTTTGAAAGCCAGCTAGATAAAATTGACTAGACACACACAAAATCAATTGTAGAGTCAAAAGGCAGATTCCCTTTTGACCAGTGACTATGACATGCCATAGCTCACATCCTTATCTATTACAAAAAGGATAAAGTACATAAAGTAGAAAGTTACAGACTCAAGACCTCAATATACAGTTACGAAAAGCATGGACCTTTTCACCAAACCATGTTAGTTGGTAACTTGCAAAGTTGCAGTAGAAAGGTGTCCAGCTTTATGGAACAGTACATCAGATAAAGCATGTTACTAAAAGTCTTCGGAAGAAATCTGTCTTCATGAACTTGAAGCTTCGGAAGACTTTGTCTCTGAGGCTTCGGAAGACTTCATCTTTGGCTTCGGAAGATGTTGGTCTTGGCTTTGGAAGATTTCACACTTAGAGTATTTCTGTTGCACATGTGAAACATCCGAAGCATTCCACTTCAAAGCACTTGTGCAGCATGCAGGAAAGACTAAAGATATTTAGGTTGTATCAGCCTCTTCATTAATCTCTATAGATATATTTGGTGATAATGGTGATGAAATTTATAAAAGGTTTATGCTTAGCACACATTCACGGAGGAAGCACAAGCACAAGGGTAATAAAGCAAACATGATTCCTTAAAACAGGAGTTCATGAAGAAGAGGAAGAATAATTAAAATAATTCTATGGTTAATTATGTTGTTCGACGGACGTTAAGGTGACGGATGTCACAGGTGAGTCCATGCTCTATGAAGAACTCCCAGGTTTTGTGCCTATGGTGACTTTCTCCCCCTTTTTGGTAGCATCACCTACTTGCATAGGTGAGCTAGAGGTTAGGTCAACCACATTCACAGGTTCTTGTGTTCCGGTTGTGCTCTTCTTAAAGGTCTCCCAACTAGTTGTTCTTTAAGATAAGATATCTCAAATTGCTGATCACTGACCCTATTTTGCAAGTTAGTCACCTGAGATTCAAGATGACTAACCTTGGAGACTAGATAAGTGCATGTTTGTGACAGTTTTGCACTTTTAACCTCATATTCCCCTCCTCTTCATCAGATTAGTCATTGGGGGATAATAGAATTGGACCAAGGTCTTCTCTCTCACCACCAGCATGGAGTTCTTGGCTGCTAGATATCCTCTCCTCAATGACAGCTTCAGTTGAAAGGTTAATGGGTTGAGTTGCCATGGTTGAGGTCTGAATGATATAATCACTTGCAGAAGTAAGTGCCTCTTCCATATGGATATCTTGAATAGGTTCAGAAGTATCCACATCAGTGATGGGTGACTGAGGTGGGCTAGACATTGGTGACTCAGGAGCACTCATCTCCGTTTGAGAAGTGGAGTAGTAGAGAGACTCATGGTACTCACTCAAACCTAAGTCTTCATCAGTATAAAAGTCAAGGTTATGAATGGGTTGATTTAAGTCTAAAGGCTGGGGATGATAATTGTCCCATGAAGGTTGTTCACTTAAGTGTTGAGATTCAGTGTGAAGGCTTAAGGCAATTAGGCTTGTGAGCTCAATAGGCTAGGCATGAGGAACCAGAACACTGATCTTTAATGTAATGGGAGTGGTTTGCTCCTAAGGAGAAGTTGAAGCTCCTGTAACCACTTCCTCATCTATGGGTAAGCATATGGAACCTGCATAGACTCAATAGTCTGAGCAAGGGTTCGTTTGAGTTTTCTTTTGTAGGTGAGGGTGATTTGTGGCTGTTTTGGTTGTTGAGATGTAGAAGGTGCGGGTTCAACACTAGCCTGTGTGGCTAGGTTGTCACCTTAAGCAATGAGCTCTAACATTTTTGGGACAAGTGCTATTTCTACCCCTGAGAAGCAACAGTTGGCTTGTTCAAAATTTTAAACATGTGAGGCTTCATTTGTCCCAATTTAAGAATATTACCTGTTTCCTTCAACTGTGAGCCCAGTTCACAGTTAAGAATGTATTGAACATATCTAGGAAACATGTAATACTATAAGGAGTCCAAGGTAGCAAGTAGATTTGTATAAACAAATTGAGAGTACTTGAATTTGACCCCTTGAACTATCCTATGCACTATGAAGGAGGAATTCAAGAATCTGGTCCCAAACCCCATGCTCGTTGGATAAGCTATGGATGACCATAGGTAGTAAGTACTTCCATATGATGAGACCTAACCTTTCCTGAAGGTGTTTACAAAGAAATGCCCTTCATAGCCCATCTGCTAGAAGGACTAGTTAACAGCTTCTTTTGGAAAGGACAACTCACCTTCCTCATCATCCAGCTGTAGATGAGCATTTATGATGGCTGTAGTGATGAAGATTGTCCTCCCATGTACCGTAACAGACAGTGTCTTCTCCCTATCTAGAAAAACCACTTGACAGGTTTTCCAGAATTCAAGTAAATGATCCTCACAAGAGCAGGATCAATGGAAAGGGAGGTGAAGTAGTCCGACCGAGCCAAGAATTGGCTAACTATAGAGAATATGTAAGAGGTTGATGCAACCAAAGTCTTTGTGCATGCATGCTGGACAAGTACTGAAGAAGAATGCTTGGAAGTTTTACACATGCAACATAAATACTCTACGCGTGAAATCTTCTGAAGCCAAGACCAATATCTTCCGAAACTTCAAAGACAAAGTCTTCTGAAGCCTAAACTCTTGAAGATAGATTTCTTCCGAAGACTTTTAGTAACATGCTTTATCTGATGTACCTCAAATCTTCTGAAGTTGGACCCTTTTCCGCTGCAACTCTGTAAGTCACCAACTTACATGAGTTGGTGAAAAGGTCCATGCTTTTGGTAAATATATATTGAGGTCTTGAGTCTGTAACTTTCTACTTCATGTACTTTATCCTTTTTGTAATTGATAACGATGTGAGCTATGGCATGTGATAGTCACTAGTCAAAAGGCAATCTGCCTTTTGACTCTACAATTGATTTTGTTTGTGTCTAGTCAATTGTATCCAGCTTGCTTTCATAGTATAGCCGTTGTTGGATGTAGTATAGGTATCTCATGTTCTTATATCTTTCCTTCATGCTTTGTAACACTTGTAATAGTATAGTCGGTTGTTGGATGTAGTATAGGTATCTCATGTTCTTGTATCTTTCCTTCATGCTTTGTAACACTTGTAATAGAACATAGAGAAAGCAATATTCAATGCTCTTGAAAACCATACACTTGTGTATCTTGCTCTTGTGTTCTGTCTCTTACATTACTTGTGTTCTTAGTGTCTTATTATGGTTAATCCAATTTACTGTTTGAGTAAGTTAAGTTGCTATCCTCTTTGTGTTGTTGTGTTGTAAGTGACCCCCTTCACCGGTCCTGCATTTGGTATCAGAGCTTTCTAGGCTCTTGATATAAGATCTCACCATCTTATGATCCCTCACACACACAAATACTCAAATTTTCAAATGGAAGCCATTTCCAAGAATGATATGGAAACTAGAACCATAAACAATTCCCCACTAATCACTTTTGATGACTTTGACACCTGGTGCCTAAGAATGGAAGGTTTCATTAGGTCTCTAGACTCAAGAATGTAGGAGTCTGTTGAGAATGGACCTTACATACCTAGCACCCCCTCTGCTACTGGTGCTGGTATGATCCCCAAGGCTACTCTGATGAAGACAGGAAGAGAGAAAAGATTGATAGAAAAGCCATGACAACTCACCAAATTGTCCTTTCATCACCTTCCCAGAGACACCAAGGGAGAACTACACTCAAGGAAGCCCATTGTAAGAGACAAGCTCTTCTCAAGCCTTTGTGTCACTGGATGAAACTTGTGGCAACTTTCTTTTCACTCTTGAAGACCTGGACTGTATCCATCCAGATGATCTGGAGTACATGGAGATAGTTCATTAGATGGCTCTTCTCACTCATAGAGCCAAGAAGTTGTACAAGAGGACAGGAAGGAAGTTTTCAAGCAATGCAACTAGTGGAAAGTTTGGCCTGGACAAAGGCAAAGTCAAGTGTTACAACTGTAACTTGATGGGCCACTTTTCTAGGGAGTGTAAGGCACCTAGAACAAATGGTGGCTAAACACAGTCCAAACCCAACTACAATGACAAAGCTCCCCAGAATGAGAAGCCAAAGCAGCAAGCTGCTGTTGCTGTTGAAGAATGAGGCTTTGACTGTAGCTTTCAGGTGGAAGATGCTTCTCCAAACCAATCATTGATGGCAGATCAAAATGAAGCCAAGGTATTGGAACATCTCTATATGAATGCATTGCCAAAGTTAATAGATACATGTCCTATAACTTGGAAATGAGATCTGATCTTGAGTCCCTAAACATTTTAAAAGTCGATTTTAGAATGTATGAAAATGATTATAAACTGAAGATAGTGGACTTAGAAAACTATTTTAGTTCTAAAACATGAGCACAAAGATTTTAGGACTCAGATCAAGGATCTCATAACCAAGCTTATTGAGTACCAGGCTGTGCTTGTGATCAGCAAAGCCAGGGCAGACAAATGCGTTCTTGAAGAAGAGACCTTCAAGTACATGATATCCTCATCCCTACATAACAAGGTGTGCTATTAAAACAAATAGGGACTAAGATCAAATGAGATAGCTCCACTACACACAATCTTGTCAGTAAGATCACCTAGGTGTGGAACTTGTGAAGATGAGCTTCCTCTCATAGATCCTTTGAGTGAAGAGGATAAAGAAGTGATAGTGAAGAATCCTCTAAGAAGAGTAAAAAGGGGATTCTAAAAGGGTCACTATCCTTCTGAGGAGAAGAAGAAGACTGTGATGGACCAAGTCAATGAGAAAGAACTTGATTAGGAAGAGCAAGAAAAAGCAAGGAAGGCTCAAGAGATCAAGGCTACTTTTGACTCCAAGCAGAAGCAAGTTTTTATTTTTGCAGCTTTTGAAGTAGTAAAGACTAAAGACATCAACCTAAACTCTTTTGCTAAGAGTTCTGGTTCTTGTTCAAATCATCTCAGTGCCAAGAAGAAGACTGATCTGCTGTGTACCACTGCTGCACAGCCTGGACCATCAAACTCCAATAATAGTTCCCAGTCCAAAAGGACTATTTCAACATCTGCAAAGATGAGGGTGGAGATAGGATGTGACCAAAGTCAGTCTTATTCCCAGCGGAAGGCTCTTGGGAAGAAGATAATGGAGTGTCTTATGTGTAAGAGTACTACTCATCTTGCTAAGGATTGTCTGTACAATCCTAAGGGTACTCTCTACATGATCAAACCAAGGACTTCCAAGAGTTCCAAGAAGATTCAAGCTTCGGAAGGAAAATATGTTTCCTTCGGATGCTCCAAATCTAAGAAGAAGGCAAGTGGAAAATTGCCTTTGGAAGAAAAGTTAGTCTTGGAAGAAAGGAATACTTCTGAAGCACTAAAGTCTGCTACAGTGTCTATAGAATCTTCTGAAGGTTCAGTCATCAAGACTTCTGAAGTCTCAAAAAGCTTCTGAAGTATTGAAGGTCAAGTCCAAGACTCCAAAGGTTTGTGGAAGTCTAGAAAGACCAAGTGACTAAAATTCTCCATCAACAACAGCTCAAGATCCTCTTAGCATAACCATAGGATCTATTACTATTGCATTACCTTCTTTCACTAAATGAGCCCAAGACAAGTAAGGCTTGGGTTTCTAAATGTAACTAATCATTTTCTTTGTGTAGGGACAGCTCAAGACAAACAAAAATGTCTGGATCATGACAGTGGCTGTTCCAGGCACATGATAGGCAATAGGTCACTACTTTAAAACTTTGAAAGGATTGATGGAAGACCAGTTGATTTCGGAGGAGATGAAGGTGGTTACATTTCTTGAAGGGGCAAAGTCACAAACTGTAAGCTTATCATTTAAAAGGTAAAACTTTGTCAAGGAGCTTGGGTACAATCTTCCGAGTGTATCCCAATTTTGTGATCAGAGTCGTAACATGCTCTTTACTAAGCATGAGTGCATTGTTCTCACTCCGAGGGTGATTATTCCTCATGAGCATATCCTGCTTAGAGCCCCCAGGAAAGGGAACATATACAAGATGGACTTGCAAGAAACATCTCCCTCTAGAGAAGTTTCATGCTTTTTGTCTAAAGCCAATAGTGATGAGTTTGTCCTATGGATAAAAGAATATGCCATGTAAACTTTAAAAACATGAATAAATTATTAGAATGATTCGTAACTGGAATGCCAAAGAAAGAGTTTACTAGTGATGAACACTGTGTTGCATGCTTGAAAGGGAAGCAACACAGGTATCTCACAAGCCTAAGGAAAGAAACTCCATCATTACTCCCCTACACTTGTTACATATGGATCTCTTTTGCCCCACCGTTTAATGAGTCTAGGAAGGACCTCATACTATTTAGTGATCACAAAGACTTTACAAGATTCACTTGGGTCTTCTTCCTTAGAACTAAGGATCAGACTCCTAAGATTCTGAAGAATTTCATCCTAAAGATTGAGAATCAATCTGATCACAAGGTCAAATCATAAGATATGATCAGGAAACTAAATTCAAGAACAAAATCCTTGATACATTTTGTGATGAAAAAGGTAGTACAAGACAATACATACTCCAGGACTCCTCAGCAAAATGGTATTGCTTGTTAGATTCTATATTGCCCAAGACACGTAGAACTTGATGCGGTTAGTATGCATGATCCAAGTCGGGTTATACCAATAACAAGCTTGAAATCACTAACAATTATTCAATTGATGATAGATCATGTAATTAAATATAACACCAAATTTAGAAAATGGGTTTCTAAATAAGTTGCATGTGAGATGGACAACTATTAGGATATTTTGTTCAAGAATATACTTATGTTATTTAAGTTGTTAGATAACATTACTAATTAAAGATTGTATAAGTATAACAATTAATTAATTGTATAAACTTTCAAGGGACTATTATATAAAATTGGATAATGGTTTTTGGGGGGAACTTGCATTGACCCATATTTTCGGCCGCCCCCCCCCCCCAATGAGTACTTTGCTTTCTTTAATCAATTTTAGATATAACTCTTTGTTCTCTCATCATGAAGTGACTGAAAAATATTTTCTCATAAGCTCTCTCTCTCTCTAATACTTACGGGTTCCAGCAAGAAAGAGGGGTGTTTTGAGGAACTTTGGTGTTGTTCTGCCCTAGCAAGAAGAGTGCATTGCATACAAGCTTGGGTATACAGCTTGAGGGATCCTTCCTTGGAGTCTGGCCGACACACGCATCTTTCAACCCCTCTTGGTCGACTTTTGGCTGGAGAAAGGTAGTTCATCACAGCTTTATATAGCTGGATTTATGTAGTTTAACTTGTGTTCATAGCTGTTCATTCACTACTTAGATCCTTTTGATTGGTTGTTTTTCCATCTTAAAAACATCATTAAGAGCATGGATTTTTCCATATTATAAAACATGTTATAATTCTATCTTCCGCTGCGTTTTTCAGAAAGTTAAAAGGTTGAAGTGTTTACTTGTGTTCTATCAAACACATAATGGCATCATGAGCCGGTTATGTGGATAACTTGCTGTTTTAGTCTTAAAATCAGTTTTAAGATTGTACTATCACTTATTAAAGGCGATTTTGGGCTGCTGTTTTTGTTGAATGATTCCCAAAAATGTAAGGTCATATCACAACATGTAGTGATTAGACCTTGAAAGATATCGATAGAATGTTGATTGTTTGGACAATGTTTAAACCAAAATTTCAGTTTTGTTGGCTGAAAGTGGTGGTTGTAAGTGGGTTTCATTATATGTTTGGTTAATATGATCATTGGATGTTAGTGGCATAACTAGCTTTGGCCATGTATTTGGATTATTGGAAGGGTTGTTTGGTTTGATTCATTCATTTTGGGGTTTTTTTGTTTAAAATAAAAATTTATGTTTGTTATTTGGTTGTATTTATTTTTGTTCATTTGGATGATGTAATTAATAGATTAGATGCATTTCTTTTATTAGAAAAAATGTATTAGGATAAAAATTTGTAAAAAAGAAGATGCACAAGTCAAGACCCAAAGATGGGACATTCAAAGACCCTGGAACTTGAGCATATGGATTGCAAGTTCAGTGGGGGTCTAAGATGACCTCAATTTTGTGTCGAGTTCAACCCTTAGGAAAGACCTTATGATGACACTGTGATGGCAAACAAGTGTTTCAAACTAGTGGCTAGGTTATGTGTTAGGATCTCAGCCTCTTGGTTTAATCGATTGAACAGATATAGCAGCGGAATAGCTCAGAATTAGACAAATTCAAGCAAGAACATTCGATATAAAGCGATAAAAGAATTTTGTTATAGAGAGAGAAATATCTGACAAAAGGAATATTGCATTAAGATTGTCGGCCTCAATGGCACGATTACAGGTGAGTCATCCTTCCTTATAAAGGAAAGAATGACGTAGGCTGATGTCACTTGAAAGTGACATGTAACCGTTTTATAACTACTGATGTTTAACAACTACTGAAGATGTCAACAACTGACATCTTCTTACAAATGTTCCTAAGTGTAAACATCTTATTTACAACTACTGAAAAACAAAACTACTGATACTACAACAACTGAAGAACAACCTCTTCAGTTGTTTACAAGTACTGAAAAGGAAAAAACTACAGAAAAGTAAACAAACTACTGAAAGGAAAAGAAAACTACTGAAGAAGAAAAACCATCACAACAACTGAAGAAGCCCTCTTCAGCTGTTGTCATCAGCTGTTAGCATCAGCTGATGTCTTCAGTACTTGAACATCAGACTTTGTCTTTCAGCTGTTGATCTTCAGTCTTTGTCTTCAGTACTTGTTGAAGTCTTCAGACTTTAGATCTTCAGCTGTTGTCTCAGTCTTTGTCTTCAGTACTTCAGAAATACTTCAGCAGTTGTATTCTTCAGACTTTGTAGAACAGCTGATCAGGTCTTCTTCAGCTGTTGTGATGTCCTGTGGGACTTAGAGGTTTCTCTGATCAGGCTCATTGGTTCTTTTGGTCCAACAAACTCCCCCTGAACCAATGCAGCCAAAACCTCTAAGTTATTGACGACCACTTATTTTGGCAGATAGATTGGTCTTTTTATCCTCTTGATCAGATGAGAAGTGACCTTTTTCAGCACCGGCCTGGGAAGAAGTCTCTGATGATCTGTTTTGCATGATATGGTTGGGAGCTCTGTATTGGGGACTTGGACACTGAGCTGTTACCCCAACCATGAGATCTACTTCCCGTGTATCAGCCTATATGATTCCCTGGTGTAAGCCCTTAGAAACATGATCTGCATCCATTGTCAGCACCTCGGGCACACCATCAAACAATCCTTCTCGGCCATACACTTCAGAGATGTACTTGGCCTGTTTTCCATTCTTGAGCTCAACCGTGGTTATTTGTCTGTAAGCAAACTCATCTGGATGAGTCCCTTCTAAGAGCAGGTTGAGCTCATCTTGTTTGAAGTTTTCAAGTCTTTTGTAAACCAATCCCTTCTTTATGATTTTATTCTCCAACATCTTTTGGGGTGGTTGTTTGGCTTCATAAGCTTTCTTGAACTCTTCTACAATTTCCCAAGGGGACACTACAAGAACCACAGTGATGTCTTCGTCGACAACCTCTTCACTTGGCCCTGTATTTTGAAGGAATTTCTTTCTTGACAATCCTGTGTGCCACCCTAGGATCAGGCCATATCCTTACTTTTTCCCTTTGGTATTGAAAGGTATTAGCAAGGGTGTACAATCTTAAGACTTCTTTCTTCATGCTAATCATTGAAGAGGATGTGGCATATGCTTTGTCAATGCTTTTCAGCATTTCCTCATCATGTCTTTGCATCTGTTCCTCTTCAATCTTTATCATCACATCATGCATTTGAGAAGCAGGAGTGATGGACATTGGATTAGCCTTAGGCAAAGTGATAACTGCAGAGAGTGGCAGTCTGTCTTCATCCTCCTCTTCTTCTTCATCAGCCCTCAGTACCTTTCTTTTCTTTTGTCTAGGTACATCACTGGCAGTGGGTTTGGGGGTAAAGGATTTGGTTTGTGGGTTGGATGGTTGGTTTAGAGGGTAAAGGGGTTGTTTTAGTGGGTTGTGGAGGTAGTGATTTTGAGGATAGAGGCTTTTCAGACTGTTTTAGCATTTGGCTGTGTAAAGGAGGCTTTAGTAAATTTTGTCAGTTCTTTTCGGTTCCCACCCCAGCTTCATTTAATGCCTCAATCACTAAACCTTGGAGTATGCTTCAGACGAACAAATCTTGGTGGTTATTGCCAAGATGTTGTCCCTGGTCCAGGCCCTTATTTCTATCAGAGATCTTCCAAGTATTTGGCTATAAATCTAATCATTATCTCCAGCCTTTCTCTTTCTAAGGCATCATAACTAGCCCATCTTGAGTTGATCTCCTCTGTCTCCAACCTTCTGATCTCGGAGTCTAGTTGTTGGATGTCAAAACCCTGCCTATATAACTGATCAATGATTTTATCCATTGAACGGTTATGGTTGGCATCAGCTTCTTTCACCATATCATTCAGCTCCTTCTCCTTCTCAGACTCTCCTTTCCTCTTTTGATATGTGACATGAAAGTCTTTTTGACTTTCATTCACTTCAGCTCTCTTCTCACTCTCCTTCTCCTTCTCATGATCAAACTCAGTCTCCTCCACACTTATAACAGCCAACTCCTTCTCATTTACCTTCTCTGATTCTTTCTCCTTCTCCCATCTGTCCTCTTCCTTTTTCCTTTAACTGACTGACTCTCCCCCTTTTGGTTGCATTGGGTGCAAGGGTTTGAGCAGTAGAAAAGATTTGGTCACCAACTCCTCCACCAGGGTTGTATTATTGTAGGAAGCCTCTCATCAATGGCTTTGATCACTATATCTGTGATCATGGGAGTGATGAGAGGTAGGGATTTTTGAAGGTTAGCAACTGATTGATCAGGATGGTTCTGTTCCTGAGAATCAGTGCCAAAAGCAGAGGCTGGTGGCTTGGAAGTATGTATTGGCTCAGTGTTTAGGGGACCTTCAGAAGAAGGTGCCATCTGTGGGTGTATTGTGGTGGCAGATGGACTTTCATCCTGAGACATCTTGGCCAGCAGCTCTTTGAGTCTGCTAACCTCATCCTCTAGGATGGTGTTTTGAGCAACTACATCATAGAAGAAGCTCAGGTCATCATCAGTTGATACTGAATCACCTGACCTCCTGACAGAGTCAGGATAACATGCCTTGAGTGTAGATCAATATAGCATGTGCCCCTTGTTCTTGGTTCTGGGGACTTCCAGCCTCAGGACTATGTCCTTCATCAGCTGTTGCCGCTGGTGAGGTCTTAGAGATGTTACCAACTGCATCCTGGTCATTTGCTGAGTCAGAGGCAGTGGCAGCCTCACCAGAAGGTCGCACCTCCTTGTCTACACCAGGAGATGGAACATGATAACCCCTGTGCTGTGGGTTGACAGAAGCATTGTGATCCTCCCCCTCAGGTGTTGAGGTTATCCCAGTAGTGATTGGTGTCTGGGTGGGGGGTGAGGAATGCAACTGCGTCAGCACTTTTGCAACAATATTGTAGGGCTTTGAGGGGCGGTTGCATCAGGAGAGGGTGTGGAAGCAGTGTGCACCCGGGACGAGTGGTGCTCTTCAATGGTAATCCCCTCAAGTGAGGAGGATCCCAGCAGTGTGGCTTCCCTTTGAGTGGTTGCATCAGGTTCCTTTTGAGAGGAAACCTGAGCGGCTTCGGTTGGTGGAGTCATAGTCTCTACTGGGGGTTATTTCCAGTAGAGATAACCTGCTTTGGTGCAGCAGGAGCATCCTCAGGGGACTCAACTCCCTGAGTAGCCTTCTTAGGCTTCTTCTTTGTGGGTTTGGAGGGGACTTTGGATGTGGAAGTGGAGGCTGTGGGTTCCAGCTGCGTGGGTTTGCGCAGCTTGGCAGCCTGTTTAAGAGTTTGGTCAGTGTTGTGTCGGGAGTATACCTCCGGCAATACAGCCAAAGCAGGGACTCCCAGACCAACTAGTCCCTCAGCATGAAGCTGATTCTCTATTATGGCCATTATAAACCGAGGATATAGTATCCAACGGTTAGAAAGTGGTTTTGTGGCCATATCCTTGATTTCAAGAAAAATTATTTCAGAAAAGTTTAGTGGTTCTTGTTCAAGGATAGAGAACAGTACCTGTTGCCATCTGGAAGACAGTTGATCCCAAGAAGAAGTCTTCGGAGCCAGGCAAACATTTACCATATGAAATATCAATCGTTCAGCATCTGGAAAATGTTTCTTCAGGATGGTCGAAGCACTAAGATCGCCTTGATATCCATGTTGTCCAAATGAAAGATCAAGTTGGCGCTTAGGATATCCAACAGGGTAGGCAGCATCATCTAATAGTAATATCTGGCGGATGGTAGCAGTAGAGATGACCACCTTATGAGAGTTGATGGACGAATGGATAGATTCTCCATTAACAGTTGCATTCGTCCAAAACTGATGTAGCGAATCGGCATAAATGATTGGATTTAGGAGGAAGGCCGTTTTCAGTGGTGATTGGACCATAAGATCTATAGCATTATCGAATTGGTCCAGAAGGGCGATTTAGTGAGGTACGCGACACAGTTGTGTCGAGGCTTGAGTTGCATGGTCGCCATTAATGAAGGTGAAAGATTTTCAGAGCTTTTGAAATTTTAGGTCGTGAAAGAATGAAAAACTCTGAAAGAGGGATCAGATATATATAGGGTACGGGTTATGAAACGACTGAAGGTTTTGGTGTTAGTCATCAGTATTTGAAACAACTGATGACGTGGTATTAACTTTCAGAGGTTTGAAACGACTGATGGTATTGGTGTGGTCAGCAGTTATAAAACAACTGAAGACATGGTGTTTACAATCAGACGTTGAAACAACTGAAGTCTCTGATTTAGGCATCAGTAGTTTTAAAAAACTACTGAAGACAAGTTGGACTTCAGATGTTGAAACAACTGAGGACTTGGTATTAGTCATCAGTAGTTGTGAAACTACTGAAGACCCTGGTTGTGCCATCAGTTGTTGTAAACAACTGAAGACTTGGTGTTAGTCATCAGTAGTTGTGAAACTACTGAAGACATGGTATTGCTTCAGTTGTTTATGAAGAAACAGCAGTTTGTGAACTACTGAAGAGAGAGTACTCATCAGTAGTTGTCGTCAATTCATAGCCTTTCAGCTGTTTCATACTGTCCTCAACACTTACTCATCAGCCTTTTTGCTGTTTTCAGTTGTTTCATAGGACATCAGTACTTATCTGTTTCTACTGATTTCAGTAGTTGTAACTACATCAGTAGTTTAGAACAGATAAAGTACAGTACTTAAAGCATTTAGCCTTCAGTAGTTATAAAAACTACTGAGGGTAAAATAACTCATCAGTACTTATATGTGACATGGTTACCAATGATCATCAGTAATTACTGAGATCATCAGTAGTTGTCACTTATTCTAGCTGCAGCATACCAAGCCTTAACACCAGGTTGTGGAAAGTTGAACTATCCAAAGGCTTAGTAAAAATGTCTGCAAGCTCATCAGCACTAGGCACAAACATAGGATTAATTAGACCCTTTTCAAAACAATCTCTTATAAAATGATGTCTAATTTCTATATGTTTGGTCCTAGAGTGCTGGACTGGATTTTTGACAATGCAAAGAGCTGAAGCACTATCCATTAATAATGGAGTCTTAGTCTCTGTAATGCCATAATCCAAAAGTTGATTCTGAAGCCAGAGTACTTGGGATGTACAACTTGCAGCAGCAATGTACTCGGCTTCAGCAGTGGATGTAGCAACAGATGTTTGTTTCTTACTCTGCCAAGAAATCAAACAGTTGCCTAGGAATTGACATCCACCAGAAGTTGATTTCCTGGTCAACTTACACCCTGCATAGTCACTATCAGAGAAAGCAACTAATTTGCAAGAATGTCCAGTGGAATACCATAAGCCTAGAGATTGTGTACCTTGCAGATATCTAAAGATCCTCTTGACTGCAATCAGATGAGACTCCTTAGGTGCAGCCTGAAATCTAGCACAAACACATGTAGCAAACATAATATCTGGTCTAGAAGCTGTTAAATACATCAAGGAACCAATCATACATCTGTAAAGGGTTTCATCAACACCTTTACCTTTCTGATCAACATCCAATTGTGTGGTGTTGCACATGGGAGTAGAACAGGGTTTACAGTTTTGTAAATCAAACTTATTCAAAAGATCTTTTGTGTATTTAGACTGATGAATGAAAATTCCATCAGCTTTTTGTTTGATTTGCAAACCTAGAAAGAACTGTAATTCTCCCATTGCACTCATTTCAAACTTCTGTTGCATTAAGTTTGGAAATCCTCACACAATTGGGGATCAGAGGATGCAAATATAATATCATCAACATAAATTTGAACAAGTAGCTTATGCTGATCCACCTTCTTAATAATAAAGTTTTATCTATGGAGCCTCTAGTGAAATTATTCTGTAGAAGAAAGTTTGATAAGGTCTCATACCAGGCTCTAGGTGCTTGTTTCAACCCATAAAGAGCTTTATCAAGCTTATATACCCATTCTGGGTGCTTATTATCCTCAAAGCCTGGTGGTTGACACACATAAACTTCTTCTTTTATGTTACCATATAGAAAAGCACTTTTGACATCCATTTGAAAAACTTTAAGATTGTGGAGTGCAGCATAGGCTAAAACAATCTAATTGCCTCCAGTCTGGCTACAGGGGCAAAGGTTTCATCATAATCAATACCTTCTTCTTGTGCAAACCCCTGCACAACCAGTCTGGCCTTGTTCTTAACAATTAGCCCATTTTCATCAGTTTTATTCCTAAACACCCATTTAGTGCCTATTGCACACTTACCTGGGGGTAGAGGAACAAGCTCCCACACTTGCTGTTTTTTGAACTGAAGAAGCTCAAGCTGCATGGCTTCAACCCATCCATTGTCTCTCAAAGCTACATGATAGTTCTTTGGCTCTAGCTGACTGATGAAGAGAGCATAGAAGCAGAAATTGGACAACTGGCTTCTGGTTGAAACACCAGCATTGATATCACCAAGGATTTGAGACATTGGGTGATTTTTCAGCTCTTGGTAAACAATCAAATCTGTGCAAGTGTTTGTAGGACCTTCAGCAGCAGCAGATGTTGATGCAGATTCTTGAAACCATGAAGATGGTGGCAACTCAAATGAAGTTGAGGATGCAGAAATCTCATCAGCATTTGTTGTGGATGGTGCTGCTGGAGCTACAGGAGCATCAGGTTTAGAGGACTCAGGCAGTTGGTCACTAAACCTGAAGAGGTGATTACTACTATCATCATCATCTTCAGCAGTAACACCAGGTGGTGAACTGTTGACAGGAGCAACAGCAGGAGATTGATAAGGAACATATTGCAGTATGTCCAAATCAAAGAGCTCCACAGGGCTTTGTGGAATCTTGTCCTTTGGAGATTCATTGAACTTGACATGTAGAGTCTCTTCAACCATCTTTGTTCTGCAGTTGAAGACTCTGTATGCCTTGCAAGTTGATGAATAACCAACAAAGTACCCTGCATCCACCTTAGGATCAAATTTCTGGAGCTGATCCTTTGTGTTGAGAATGAAACAGGGACACCCAATGCTCTAAAGAATGAAATGAGAGGGGCCAAATGATGTAGAACTTCATATGGAGTCTTCATCAACCTCTGATTTATTAGCACTCTATTCTGCACATAGCATGCTGTGTTGACAGCTTCAGCCCAAAAGGTCAATGGCAGTCCAGAATCAGCCAACATAGACCTTGCAGCTTCAATGAGGGTCCTGTTCTTTCTCTCCACAACTCCATTCTGTTCAGGAGTTCTTGGAATACTAAACTGTCTCTTTATTCCCTTGGAAAGGTAGAACTCATCAAGTGTATTGTTCCTGAATTCTGTTCCATTGTCACTTCTAATACACTTGACTGAGAGGGAATACTGCTTCTCAGCATACAACACAAAGTTTATGATCTTCTGTGCAGCTTCATCCTTTGAATGTAGAAAGAAAGTCCATACAAATCTGGAGTAATCATCCACAATTACCAGACAGTATTTCTTCTGTGCCATGCTCATCACTCTCACAGGACCAAAGAGATCCATGTGAAGAAGTTGTAAGCAGGCAGTGGACTTTGGTTCTTCAATAGGTGGAAATGAAACCTTGTGCTGTTTTCCTTTCAAACAAGCAGTGCAGTTGTTTTCACACTTGAACTCCTTCATAGGCATTCCCTTACTAAACTATGGTGTATCAGCTGATTCATGTTCTTGAAGTTAACATGTCCCAGCCTTCTATGCCATAGATTAGATTCTTGAGGAGAGGCCTTGGAAAATAGGCAAGGATGGCCTTTGAGATCTATTTTCTTGGAAAGATCTAAGGCATACACTCTTCCTGTCCTGTTGGCCTTCAGGAGAGTGTGAGCATCCAATACCTTGTCAATCAAACTCAGAACTTTGGATGACAGAATCCTGCAGTTCTGGCTTGTGAAAAGGGCAACATGGCCTTTGTCACACAATTGACTGACACTCAAGAGGTTATACTTGAGATTTTCCACATGGTTGACATCATCAAACCTTATTTCCCCATTGGAAACAAAGCCCTTCCCGATGATGTAACCTCTTGCATCATTGCCAAAGGAAACAAAACCCTTCCTTCCTGGAGAGTAGTCATTAAGAAGTGAGTTGTTCCCAGTCATATGCATAGATCCCCCACTGTCTACATACCAGATGCTACTTTGGCATGTTGAGAAACCTGCATTAATAAACAATCAGTTAGTTTGGAGACCCAAACCTTTTTGGTTTTGGGCCTGGTCTCATCAATAGATGGTAAACTAACAGGTTTATTGGGCACAATAGCTTGAGGTGAAGGAGATGGTGTAGAAGAGGAATCCTTTGGCTTGGATCTCCTTTTCTGGGGTTTCAACACAGGGCCATCAAGTTGGTTAACTCTTCCCAACAGATGTTGAACCATCATTACCAGCTGTGTCTGATTCTGGGAAAGAGCTTTCAGCTCTTCAGACACATTGGTATTGGTGTTTGATGATGAGTTCTTGTGTTGCACCATCTTCTTTTGAGCAACCTCAGCTGTTGCCTGTTGCACTCCTTCCCTTTTAGATTTCTTTTTGGACATAGGAGTAACAGGATTTGATGCTGCTGGTACAAACTTGGACTCAAACTCAGTTTTCATTTTAGCCAAGTTTTCTTTAATTTTCTCCTTTTGTTTGAGTTTGGATCCCTTTTTGTACCAACAATCATCTGTGAGATGATTGAATAGACCACATATTTCACATGGTTTCTTCTTCATCTTCTGTTGATCATCAACTGAAGAAGATGGAAACTACTTAAAGACTTGCTCCTTTCGCAGTTTTAGAAGCACTTTTTGCCTTCTTGTCAATGCATTAGTAGGCTCAATCCTTTTCCTATAACAGTTTTCCTTCAGTGACTGTCAGTCATTAGATTTGAAAATCAAGAGGTTATCCCCTGCTCTCCGTAGTTCAGTACTTCTAGGGATAAACACTTGGGTTGATCAAAACTCATTGATCTAAGAGTACATCCTCCCTAGCCTTATCATCAGAGATTTGGCATTTTAATTTATAAATCTCATCAGTTTTCTCTTTCAGCACAGACTCAAACTCAGCTTTATTTTTGGAAATTATTTGTTCTAGCTCTACATTTTTATTGATTAAAGCCACATTTGCTTCTCTATAGAGGCAAATGCTGCTATGCAAGTTTCAGAACATAATTTGGCCTTAGCCTCAGAGGATACCTGTGATACCTGAGTTGAAGAGGTACTTGAGGATGATCCATCAGAGGATTCCAAAGTCATGAGAGCTAGATTTCCAAAAGGATGCTCACCACCATGTTGACCAGCACCTGAGAACAGTTGTTCATTACCAGACACATCATCTGGTAAGCTGCTCCAGTCAACAACTCCTGGTGTGAAGAAGCTGTGTTGTTGAAGTTGATTAGGTTGATGAGATTGGGATGGTTGAGGCTCAGGGAGTGCATGTGGTTGCTGAGCAGTGGGTGCTTGAACCTGGCCTGGTTGTGGCATGTAATAGCAGGGGTATGGATATGGCATTGGCCCCTGTGGAACAAAATATGCAGGAGATTGTGGTTGATGATGATAACCAGAATTGACAGGTTGTTGCCCTCTGTTTTGTTGACTATTGCCAGGGAAAGTCACAAAAGGTGCAGGAGAGTTAGATCCAGATGATCTACATTCTCTTGCAAAGTGTCCAAGCCTGTGGCATTTATGGCACTTCAACTTACTCTTGTCAAAACCAACTTTGGTTTTGCCAGAGAGTCCTGGGAATTTCCTTCCAGTTCTTTTGTAGAACTTCTGAGATCTGATATTTATCAAGGCCATTTGGCTCAAAATATCCATCTCTTCTAAGTCATCATCAGCAATCCCCTTGAGATCATCCATGATGAAACATAGATTGTCACTATTACTACCAGCAGAATAACTATCAACACTCACAAAGGCAGGCTCAGAAGTGTTTGTAGAGAAATCAATATGCTCATCATACTGGCTTTCAGATGACGCATATTCTGACTCTTGATGTCCAATCAGGGCAGTGTTCCCTTGGACAAAATCCTCAGTAAGCTTGCCAGATGAAGCCAATTTCCTTTTCTGCTCTATCTCTCTCTCGAATGTAAGCAGTTTCCCATGAAGTTGGGTGAGAGATAGGCGATCAACATCAGCATTTGAGCGTAGAACAATGGTATATGTGTTCCATCTCTCAGGCAGTGATCTTAGGAATCTATGGTTCATCTGACTCCTGGTATATTCATGTTTAACCATTTTCAATTCAGAGATTAAACATGAAAACCGCTCAAATTGTTGAGTCAGAGTCTCACCCTTTCTATGAGAGAAAGTCTCATATTGTTGGGCGAGGATTTCCTGTTGTTTGCTAAAACCTCATCAGTACCACCAATTGTTCTTTGATGGCTTTCCAGAGGTCATGAGCAGACTCACAATGCAGAAGCCCAGAGTAAATCTCATTAGGAATAGCCATAGCCAAAATTCCATGGGCTTTTGCATCGATTTCAAACAACTTCTTGTCCTCATCGGAGTATTGCTCCTTCTTCTTTGGAACCAACTGGTTTGTTTCCGGATCATTCACCATTGGCTTATGTGGTCCATGTACCACAGATGTCCAACAACCTGAGCTATTGACAGACAGGTGATGGAGCAATCTTCTCTGCCAAATGTTATACTCATTCCTCACCAAGATCGGAGGCTTGGTAGAGGATCCAGTATTGAAAGGATCATTCGAAGAAGTAGTCATTGTGGAAAATCAGACAGATTCAAGTAAAATCACAATAAATTTAGCTCAGAACCACACAGAACCTCAAATAAAACGGCCAGAAGCGATACACTCTCAATCTCTATAACAGATCCTTGCGAATTTGCTAATTCGATTAAACTTAGAGCGATTGAACAGTTTCAATGATCAATTGTTAGATCGATCAATGATTAACCTGCTCTGATACCATTTGTTAGGATCTCAGCCTCTTGGTTTAATCGATTGAACAGATATAGCAGCGGAATAGCTCAGAATTAGACAAATTCAAGCAAGAACATTCGATATAAAGCGATAAAAGAATTTTGTTATAGAGAGAGAAAATCTGACAAAAGGAATATTGCATTAAGATTGTCGGCCTCAATGGCACGATTACAGGTGAGTCATCCTTCCTTATAAAGGAAAAATGACGTAGGCTGATGTCACTTGAAAGTGACATGTAACCGTTTTATAACTACTGATGTTTAACAACTACTGAAGATGTCAACAACTGACATCTTCTTACAAATGTTCCTAAGTGTTAAACATCTTATTTACAACTACTGAAAACATAAAACTACTGATACTACAACAACTGAAGAACAACCTCTTCAGTTGTTTACAAGTACTGAAAAGGAAAAAACTACAGAAAAGTAAACAAACTACTGAAAGGAAAAGAAAACTACTGAAGAAGAAAAACCATCACAACAACTGAAGAAGCCCTCTTCAGCTGTTGTCATCAGCTGTTAGCATCAGCTGATGTCTTCAGTACTTGAACATCAGACTTTGTCTTTCAGCTGTTGATCTTCAGTCTTTGTCTTCAGTACTTGTTGAAGTCTTCAGACTTTAGATCTTCAGCTGTTGTGTCTTCAGTACTTCAGAATACTTCAGCAGTTGTATTCTTCAGACTTTGTAGAACAGCTGATCAGGTCTTCTTCAGCTGTTGTGATGTCCTGTGGGACTTAGAGGTTTCTCTGATCAGGCTCATTGGTTCTTTGGTCCAACATATGCACTAATGTTTGTAGTTATTCTTGTGTGAATGTTTGTTATTTGATGGTATGGTTGAGATTTTGACATGAATCACAACTAATAAACAAACTTAACAAGTCATAAAAATGAATGTTCTTAATCATTAAAGTCTAAAAGGTTATTAAAATTGATTTAAGATTTTTTCAAGATTAAAAAATTGGGGTTTTAATCAAAGGACCATAGGGTACCTGGTATTTGAAAGCATGCAAATACAAGTACATAGAGTTTTCTAAAAATGTATTATGAAATTCTAATATTTTAACAAGATCAACACCGTCCTTTTACACAACACTTGAGTCACTTGGGAAACTCTTAGTGGACAAAGGCACCAACCATTTTGAGGGAAATGCGACTTGAGGTGAAGAAGCCTTATTTGTGGATAAAGATCACCTAACCACTTATTTGGCAAACTCATACTTAGGTGTAAGAAGGGTATCTTGATTTGCAAACCATGTCAAATGGATCACCTACGTGTGTGGTTTCCAAATGGTGTTGATGGGATTAACATGCCGACTTTACATATGATGTTTCAAGTCGATCCCATATTTCTAGAAGTTGCAAATGGTTGCAATCGTCAAACATGACCACCTTATAATTTAAATCGTGGGATAAAGATCACCTAACCACAATTTAAATGTAATGTTGGGTTCTAGACTTTAATATAAAAATGACCTTAAAAGGCATTAATTATTAAAATGACATATCGAAATACTAAATAGATCTTTGTTAATTTTGTAGATGGCCACCATAATGAAAATCACGATAACTCATCCGCGTCCAACCAATCATTACGAGCGATCCTCCAAAAGGAACGTCTAAATCATAATAACTTATTGATTGGTATCGAAACTTGAGAATGTTCCCAAGCAAGAGAGAAGATCATATGTTTTAGACGACCCTATCCCGATCAACCTATGAGGATGATGAGGAGGCCTACAACGATTGGCTTAAGTACACTGAGGACTCTGTCCAAGTGTCTTGTCTCATGCTAGCGAGCATGACTCCGGATCTCCAAAAGGAGTATGAACATCACGGAGCTTACGACATGATAACCCAACTAAAGGAAATGTTCCAAACGCAAGCAAGGGTTGAGCGCTTCGAAATGGTTCGAGCACTCCATGCATGTCGTATGGACG
This sequence comes from Flaveria trinervia, assembly GCA_025506515.1. Taxonomy (NCBI): domain Eukaryota; kingdom Viridiplantae; phylum Streptophyta; class Magnoliopsida; order Asterales; family Asteraceae; genus Flaveria; species Flaveria trinervia. The sequence continues at coordinate 64,598,554 of CM046451.1, forward strand.
ACAACCAATCTGTTCATCTTATGTACTTAAGATGAAAAGTCATATTGACCGCCTCGAGAGGCTTAATTGTCCTGTCTCGAAGGAATTGGCCACGGATTGATCCTTAATGGCCTTACCAAGAAGTTTGAGACATTCGTGTTGAACTACAATGAATGCTTGGACAAAAGCATTCGTGAGCTTCACTCAATGCTGAAAATGGCCGAGGTGGCAATGGGTAAAAGGGTTTTACCCGTTCTCACCATCAATGAAGGTGGGAACAAGAAAAGGCCTCATCCCGCACTCAAGGCAAAGGTTGCCAAGGGTAAGGGACCCGTTTGGGGAAAGGGAAAGGGGTGGCAAGGGTGCCACCCAAACCACAAGAGAAGAAGCAAAGGTTGCTACCAATGACCCATGCTTCAAGTGTGGGGAGATTGGACATTGGGCAACAAATTGTCCAATTCATCTCCAAGAGTTGAAAGCCAAGAGGGATGTCGGGCAGACCTCAGGTACAATATACATGATTCATATTGATCTTAATGTTACATCTTCAAACACATGGGTATTAGATACCAGATGTGGAACTCATATTTTCCATTTGTTGCAGGGGTTCAAAAGAAGTAGGGACTTCAATCAAGGGGATGTTAGCCTCTTCATGGGCAATGGAACCAAAGTCCAAGTTGAAGCTAGTGGGGACTACATCTTGAAACTTCCAAGTGGCTTGGATGTTATTTTGAAAAATGTTTTGTATGCTCCTAGTTTGACTAGGAACATTATTTCTATATCCCAATTAAGACTTTATGATTATGTATTATCTTTTATTGAAAATGATATTCATGTTTCTTTAAATGATATGTTCTATTTTAAAGCTATACCCATTAATGGTATTTATGAATTGGTTTATGAAAATGCTTTAAATAGTTCATTGTACCATACTAACACCAAGAAACTCAAGTTGGATTTGAGTGATACCTATCTTTGGCATTGTTGTCTTGGTCATATAAACAAGAAACGTATACAAACACTTCAAAAGAATGGTCTTTTAAAAACAAATGAATATGATTCATTTGATGTGTGTGAATCTTGTTTACAAGGTAAAATGACTAAGTCAACCTTTAGTGGAACTAACGAAAGGGCAAAAGATTTATTAGGAATCATACATTCGGATGTATGTGGTCCTTTTAAGCCAATGACTAGGAATGGTGAAAGATACTTCATTACCTTTACCGACGATTATAGTCGCTATGGGTATGTGTACTTATTAAGGTACAAAGATGAAGCTTTTGAAATGTTCAAAATCTTCAAGAATGAGGTGGAAAATCAACTCAACAATTCAATTAAAGTTCTCCGCACCGATAGAGGAGGTGAATACCTAAGTGATGCTTTCAAGATCATCTTAGGAGTTGTGGGATTGTCTCACAACTCACTCCACCTGGAACACCACAACACAATGGTGTGTCTGAGAGGAGGAATCGAACCTTATTGGATATGGTTCAATCTATGATGGCTAGAAGCACATTACCTCTATCATTTTGGGGTTTCTCTTTGCTCTCCGCGACCCGTATTTTAAATACGGCCCAACCAAAAAGGTGGAAAGGACACCTTTTGAGATATGGCATGGAAGAGTTCCATCCCTATCATACTTAAGGGTCTGGGGTTGTGTGGTTTATGTTAAGACTCCCACCCCAAGCAAATTGGAAGTCCGATCCACCAAGTGTATCTTTATTGGATATCCTAGAGATTCTATGGGATATTACTTCTATGATTCACTGGAACAAAAGGTGTTTGTTGCCAGAAAGGGTGAGTTCTTAGAAGCAAAGTTCCTTATGGAAGGAACTAGCAATAGAACAGTGGATCTTGAGGAGGATCAAGAACCACAACCCGATGCACGTTTGGTTGAAACTAGCACTCAACATGAGGATGTTGAAGATGATCAAATGGTTGATCAATACACACAAAACGTTCGCAGAAGTGGTAGAACAAGTAATCCACCTGAAAGATACGGATTTTTCATGGATGGATGCTATGTGGTAGATTCAGATGAACCAACCACATACCATGATGCAGTGTCCAATTTGGATTGTGACAAATGGCTCGAGGCCATGAGCGTTGAGATGCAATCCATGCATGACAATCAAGTATGGGACTTGGTTGTTCCACCTCTTAACTCCAAAGTAGTTGGAAGCAAGTGGGTTTTTAAGAAGAAAACCGATATGCATGGAAACATGGATACATACAAGGCTAGACTTGTAGCAAAGGGTTTCACTCAAACCCAAGGGGTTGATTATGATGAAACCTTCTCACCTGTTGTGATGCTAAAGTCTATAAGGATATTGTTTGCCATAGCTGCTCATTATGATTATGAGATTTGGCAAATGGATGTCAAAACCGCTTTCCTAAATGGATATCTTGAGGAAGATGTCTATATGGTTTAGCCTAAAGGTTTTGTTGATCCAAAACATCCCAATAAAGTATGCAAGTTAAAGAAATCAATCTATGGATTGAAGCAAGCGTCGAGAAGCTGGAATCATCGTTTTGATGAGGAGGTAAGGAAATTTGGCTTCATCAAAAACGTTGATGAGGCTTGTGTGTATAAGAAGGCAAGTGGGAGCATGGTAACTTTCCTAGTATTGTATGTTGATGACATACTACTATTTGGAAATGACATTCCAACCTTGGAAGGTGTAAAAACCTGGCTTGGAAGTTGTTTTTCCATTAAGGATCTTGGAGAAGCCGCCTATATTCTGGGAATAAAGATCTATAGGGATAGATCAAGGCGGTTGATTGGTTTAAATCAAAGTGCGTATATTGATAAAATCTTGAAAAGGTTCAAGATGGAGAACTCTAAGAAAGGTATCGTACCTATTCAAAGAGGAACGATATTGAGTACGACTCAATGTCCAAGCTCAAAGGATGAGCAAGATAAAATGAAGGCAATCCCATACACATCTGCTATTGGATCCATCATGTATGCAATGATATGCACTTGACCGGACGTGTCATGCACCTTAAGCATGACAAGTCGTTACCAGCAAAATCCTGGAAACAGTCATTGGATGACTGTTAAGAACATACTTAAATACCTAAGGAGGACAAGAGATATGTTCCTAATCTATGGATCTGGTGATGAGGAACTCGTTGTAAAAGGTTACATGGATGCGAGTTTCCAAACCGATCGTGATGATTCTCGGTCACAATCGGGATATATTTTCATTCTGAACGGAGGAGCGGTCTCTTGGAAGAGCTCCAAGCAGGATGTGGTGGCTCTATCAACTATAGAATCAAAATACGTTGCCGCCTCATTGGCAGCTCAAGAAGCTGCATGGTTGAAGAAATTCATTGCCGATCTGGGGGTTGTCCCTTCCATTCAGGACCCCCTAGAGATCTTTTGTGATAACGAGGGTGCGATTGCTCAAATCAAGGAACCTCGTGCTCATCAAAAGACAAGGCACATTGATCGGAGATTCAACTACATACGAGATGAAGTTGAAAAGGGAAAGATATGTATTTGCAAAGTTCACACGGATCAGAACATTGCGGATCCTCTCACGAAGCTCCTTGAAAAGGCAAAGCATGAAGGTCATACTTGTGCCATGGGACTTCGATATTCTAGTGATTGGATTTGATCTGTAAATTTTGTATTTGGATATGTGGAACTCTTTATTATTTGAATAAAATTATTTGGTTATAATGTTTCAACTAATGTTCCAATTTAGCATGTTTAATCCATGAGTAAATTGTTTACTCTAAATGTCCGTAGTCGTTCATACTTGTGGGAACAAGTGTGAGGGTAAGATTATTATGAACTTGGATTGGTTGATATTCATAAGGATGAATATAGAGCAATGGGTTGCTACCAAGGTTCATAGATATTTGTGGGATACAAATATTGGACTAACCCGCATCTCAAATTTACTACATGGAATCTTATTGATTGATCATCAGTAAATTTGAGTAAAGGCGAATATCATTTGATATCCTCCAACCTGAGATACATATTGGGTTTTGATATTCACCAAGTATCATACCTTGAACTTGTTCTTCACTATCCTGAAATAGTGGACAGCACATAAGGGTATGTTCAGGTGTGACACGAGGTGTTTGTGAGAAACGTATGTAGTCAAGATGGAATTTGTTCCTCTTATTCGTAGAGAGTTAGATGTCTATGGCCTGATAAGTTAAATCAACAAGGAATGATCACTCTATGTTCTTGGATTTAACATGACATCTGTAACAAAAGGATAGATGATTAATTCACCTAAATCATTTAAAGTAGGGTACTTGAAAGGGATGATGTTATTGAATGGCTATAAGTCATGCGTATTAAGGGTAGTAAACCGTTGTTAGGCGGTATTTACTACTTGCATCAATCTTCTATGAATCTTGTGCAAGTGGGAGATTGTTAGATTCTATATGCCCAAGACACATAGAACATTGATGTGGTTAGTATGTTATGATCCAAGTCGGGTTATACCCAATAACAAGCTTTGCAATCACTAACAATTATTCAATGATGACATGATCATGTAATTAAATAATAACACCAAATTTTGAAAATGGGTTTTCTAAATAAGTTGCATGTGAGATGGAACAACTTATTAGGATATTTTGTTCAAGAATATTACTTATTGTTATTTAAGTTAGTTAGATAACATTAACTAATTAAAAGAGTGTATAAGTTATACAATTAAATGTTAATTGTATAAACTTTCAAGGGACTATTATATAAAATTGGATTAATGGTTTTTGGGGGGAACTTGCCTTTGACCCATATTTTCGGCCCCCCCCACACCCCAATGAGATACTTTGCTTTATTTAATCCAATTTTAGATATACACTCTTTGTTCTCTCATCATGAAGTGACATGAAAAATATTTTTCTCATAAGCTCTCTCTCTCTCTCTCTAATACTTACGGGTTCCAGCAAGAAAGAGGGGATTTTGAGGAACTTTGGTGTTGTTCTCCCTAGCAAGAAGAGTGCATTGCATACAAGCTTTGGGTATACAAGCTTGAGGGATCCTTCCTTGGAGTCTTGGCCGATTCACAAGCATCTTTCAACCCCTTCTTGGTCGACTTTTTGGCTGGAGAAAGGTAGTTCATCACAGCTTTATATAGCTGTGATTTTATGTAGTTTAACTTGTGTTCATAGCTTGTTCATTCACATATTTAACATCCTTTTGATTTGGGTTTGTTTTTCCATCTTAAAACATCATTAAGAACATGGATTTTTCATATTATAAACATGTTATAATTCTATTCTTCCGCTGCGTTTTTCAGAAAGTTTAAAAGGTTGAACTTGTTTACTTTGTGTTCTATCAAACCCATCATTGCTAAGAGGAGAAACACGACACTGATTGAAGCTGCAAGGGCAGTCAACACTGCCTGCTATGTGCAGAATAGAGTTTTAGTAGTTAAGACTCATGGCAAGAATCCTTATGAACTTTGGCACAAGAGGAAGCCTTTCATTGGTTTTCTCAGGTCATTTGGATGTCCTTGCACCATCTTGAATACCAAAGATCAAATTGCCAACTTTGCTGAGAAATCAGATGATGGAAACTTCATTGGATACTCTTCTTAAGCTAAGGCTTACAGATTATACAATCTCAGAAATAGAATTGTTGAGGAGTCAGCCAGTGTGACTTTTCAATGAACACACAAACTGTGTAGCTGGTTCTGGTCCTGATTGGCTATTTTATCTTGATTTAGTTACCAACTGTTTTAACAAATCTCGGGAGACTGTTTCAGGATCGGCAGAAAATTTAAATACAGGTAATCCTCATCCAATATTGGAGCTAAGAAGATCTTCAAGTCACATATCTTCAGCTCCAGTTGGAACTACTTCAGCTGATACATCTGGTATGCCTTCAAATTCCAGCTTAGAGGCTCTATAAGAAGATAAAGATGCCTCACATGTAGAAGAAACCAATGGAGGTGGTGACAGTGATCAAGAGTTTCTTGATGCTGATAACCACTCCACTGATGACAACATCAATGATGTCACACACTCATTGGATCAAGTTTCTCTTGATAAGTGTGCTGATGTGGTGGGTGAAACATCTATGCCAGATCTAAATTTCTCATATTTAAGTATCTCTCAACAATTGTTGTGATCCCTCAACTAAGGATCCACAAGTCTTACCCTACCACAAACATCATTGGAGATGTTGTCACAGGGGTAAGAACAAGAGGACAAACCCATGAAGCAAATGTTTGTCTTCATTCTTGTTTCTTATCCCAGATAGAGCCAAAAAAAGTTGATAAGGCTCTAAAGGATGGAAGTTGGGTTGAAGCTATGCAACAGGAGCTGCTTTAATCCAAAAGGAAGAAAGTTTGGAACCTTTGTCCTCTTCCTCATGGGAAGACTACCATTAGTACCAAATGGGTGTTTAGGAACAAGAAGGATGATAGAGGCATTATCATCAAGAACAAAGCTAGACTAGTTGTTCAAGGATACACACAAGAAGAAGGAATTGACTACATTGATGTCTTTCTCCTGTAGCTAGACTGAAGCTATTAGGATATTCCTAGCATTTGCTGCATCCAAGAACTTCATGGTCTTTCAACTTGATGTGAAGTGTGCTTTTCTTTATGGAGTGATTAATGAAGAGTTGTATGTCAAATAGCGACCTGCTTTTGTAGATCCTAATCATCCTCATTATGTCTGCAAGCTTGACAAAGCTCTTTATGGGCTTCATCAGTTAACTAGGAAGTGGTATGAGACACTATCTGAGTATCTTTGCAAACATGGATACATGAGAGGTACTATAGACGGAACTCTCTTCATCAAAGGTTGGGGAAATGACATACTGCTAGTTCAAGTGTATGTAGATAACATCATCTTTGGTTCAACTAATCCAAAGCACTGCAAACACTTTGAGAAGTTAATGAAGGATAGATTTAAAATGAATGCCATTGGGGAACTTGTAACATCTTGTAATTTTGGTTAACTAATAGTTAATCTCGTTTATTCTTGTAAGGACTATTAATGCTTTTTCATGAAACTTGTGGGCTATTGTGTTTATCTATTAGTAGGTCTTTAATCCTTTAATGTAAAAGATTATAGTTTATCTATTAAATTGAACATAAAAATAAATAATAAGGGTAAATAATATCTAATAATAAAAATAATAACAATATTAATAATAAAAATAATATTAATAATAATAACAACAATAAATGATAACTATAATGATAATAATTTATAAATTTTTTTTTAAACTTAAAAATGTTAAAACTTAAAGTAATTAGGTTGAGGGGGGTGTTTTGTCATTTTAGAAACTTAATATGGGAGTTTTTGTATAAAATAATAAACATTTATAACTGAGGGACCATTTCTGTAAATTCTTAAAACATAACCCAAACCCCCCGCCCAACCCCGTTTTTCCGGCCAACTGTCCGGCCAACCTCCGGCCAACCTCCGGCCAACCTCCGGCGGCTCTCCGACCACCCAAAACCATCAAAACCCGGCGTTTACCGAATCCAAAATCATCCCCAAACCGTCCTAACACATGTTTCGAACCGTTATACATCAAATAATTTACATTTAAACGCCGGTTACTAAGCTCAATCGATTACATAACCGATACCTTTAATATTTGGGTTGTTCAATCATTTAAGCTCAATAATAACCAAAGTAAATGGATCCTAATCGAACGTTAAACTAATCCTAAACTACTGCCGAACTCAATTCCAACTCAAGCATACCAGAACCTTTCATTCGATTCACTTGTAATCGCGAACCTGCAACTCAATCAAAACCAATTGTCCAAGCATCATAAACAAAAATTGACAGAGGGCTTTCCATATCTAGTACAATTGGAAGCCTCCTGTGCAAATAATTTGTTTATAATCAACATTGAGCATCAATCAAGCAATACTTAGGTCGCGACCTGTTCATTATCGTTTCTTGTGGCCTACGCTTCAATATCGGGTAATTAAAAGCACCTACATACTCGACTTTACATGGGGAGTGAAAGCCCCATGGTCATTGGCTTAACAACAACGAATTGACCTTCAATTTGATCCAAGAACATTCTAGGGTTCCTAGAATTGGAGGCTGTTCTGGGTGTTGTGTTCTAAAGTTTCGAAACCGGAAGTTAGCATGGCAACTGCCCTGGTTCACTGGTTAAGGCTTCTCCCCACATCCATGAGGTCCCGGGTTCGAACCCGGGCAGCCTCATCTTTTTTTAAAAAAGGCTTTTTGGCCTTAAAATAGTTATGGAAAATTTATAATAATTATAAAAATAACTTTTATAAACTCCAAATATTTTAAAATCATCTAGCTAATTTTCTTGAAATTTATTTTAATATAATTATTAATTATTTTAAACAAATGATATAACTAGTGCAATTTTTGGTAAAATAGATTTTAAATATTGTTTAACTTATTAAAACATTATTTGTTTAAATAACAAGTATAAATTATTGTTTAAAACATGCTTATTTTATTTAGCGATGAGACTTTATTTTTATCACAAACTTTATAATAATGTTACTCTTATTTCACATCTTTATATAAAATATAAATATATTGTTCCCAAGAAAATATAATTGATATCCATTTGTTAATATATTTGACAAAGCCTCAAACATCAAATTGAACTTTAGTTCACGTAAATTCGCTAAACTTATTACAATTAAACTTTAACGTTGTAAATATATTTGTTTTAGGTGCATTGTGAAATACTACGTTGAACCGTTGCTTATATTTCATATTAATCATCAAATATATATTATTTGATCATGTGAGTATTCTATACCCCTTTTTCCTATTTTCACACTTTGGGGTGAAACATGTTAACTTATACTATTGCACTCGTAGACTTATTTGAGACTTGTAAACCTATGGTAATTCATCTTGTAAAAGTTATGGTTAGTTGAACTTTCGTGATTACCATGTTATGGCGTTATATGTACAATCATTAACTATTGCTAGCCCAGCGAAGTCATAGATCTATGGGCAAGACAAGCCTGCCTTGGTTAATCCAAGTACACTTAGCTGATCGTATAAACTTGTAAACGTTTGAGACTTGTAAAACTTTGTCGAGGTTTGATTGTTGCATTGATCATACATCCCTAATCACTTTATTCACTAATTTATGACTTGAATTGCCATCTTTTATATAATATATGTATTTAAAACTATGGAATGCTCACCAACCTTATTGTTGACCCTTTATTTTTAACATGTTTCAGGAAATGCCCAAGTTTGATTATCTACACATTGAAGCTTGCACATCTAGGAATGGACCTAGATTAATAAATAAAATAGAATGAATTGTTACATTTTACGTTATGTTTTTACATTCTTTGAGACATATATTTGTAATGTGACAAATGAAACTTATGTGTGAATTATATTTGGATTACTAATAGCGTTATGTGGCTATGAACGATCTTAACTCTCACTCCTCGACGTTTCCGCCGTCAAGGTTGGGGTGCGACAGATTGGTATCAGAGCCCATAACTATAGGGATCTAGGTTATTAGAAATGGTGACCTAGGCTATAGTATGCATGAACCTTATAGAATTATATTTCTATCTTGTAAATTATATACTTTTCATGCTACATAATGATATGCCTCTTATGTGCAATTTGATGCCTTAGCATAGGATTGCCTAAACATTGTTATTTGTCTCCCTAAACTTAACTTTGACTCTTTGACTCCCCCGAACATGAACTCTATTAATCTTATTCTCGTCGACACGTGAATCTTATGCTTATGTTATGACTTGGATCTTTAGACGTTATGTCTAATCTATATAAATCTCATCAAGGTTTTGATTCTATGAACCTAAGAAATATTGTGTGACACATAGACACCTGTATCCTGGTTTTCCTGGCAAAAGGCCCTCAGGCTAAGGCAAGCATATCGCATAAATCCTACGGGACTAGTTATGCTTACCTGGGGATTTCTAGGATGAGTGATAAACTATGGTCAACATACACAAGTTTCTAAGGTAAATGGGTCAATTCACCTTGACGTGTCAACGTTTTCAAATGGTAATGCGTTACCAAATGGAAACATCCCGTGTACCTTGAAACCCTTAGCTTATCTTTGTTAAACTACTATCCTCTGTTATCCCCGCTCCTGTAACTAACTCATTTTTGTATATCCAGCATGTCTCGTCACCATGGAAAGCGTGGAAGTTCCGACCGTAAGCTGGCTGCCATGATTGCGCGACAAATGGCTGCCGTTCTCCCGACTATGGTGGCTGAACTCAATAGCACACTAATGGCTAATAGCAACAACAACAACACCAATGGAACAATAGTGGTGCTAATGGAGACAATAGCAACAATCAAAATGAGAACAATCAACAAGGGAACAACCGTACTTGCACCTTCAAACACTTTAACTCGTGCAAACCCACTAGCTTTAGTGGAAAAGAAGGAGCCACTGGACTTCTCGAGTGGTTTGAAAGTATGGAGAATACGTTCATTGTTAGCGACTGTCCCAACGAGTTCAAGGTTCGCTATGCCACAAGTGTTCTTCAACAACGAGCACTCACATGGTGGAAAAGTGAGAAGAGAAACCGTGGAACTGAGATTGCTTTGGCCTTGTCCTGGGAGGAGTTCAAGGAGGTTATGATTCCAAAGTTTTGTCCAAGGAGCGAGTTACAAAAGCTAGAGGAGGAATTCTGGAATCTCAAACAAGATGGTGGGAATCATTTGGCTTATTCCACCCGACATCATGAGTTGAGTATGCTTCTACCACACATGGTGGACACCGTGCCCCGTAACATCGAGAAATTTATCAACGGGGTGCCACCTCAAATTCAAGATGCTGTGGTGGGTAGTAGGCCCACAACTTTGGAGGAAGCGATCACTATCACTGCACAGCTCACCGAGAATCATATAAGAGCTGGCACGATGTCGGCAAAGGGTTCCAAGGCTATAGCGAAGGTGACACCGAGGCAACAAAGGAGGTAAAGGCCGAGTCATCTTCTCAAAACAAGAAGCGTAAGTTCACCCCGACACGCAACAACATCAATGGGAACAATAGTGGTGCTAATGGAGACAATAGCAACAATCAAAATGAGAACAATCAACAAGGGAACAACCGTACTTGCACCTTCAAACACTTTAACTCGTGCAAACCCACTAGCTTTAGTGGAAAAGAAGGAGCCACTGGACTTCTCGAGTGGTTTGAAAGTATGGAGAATACGTTCATTGTTAGCGAGTGTCCCAACGAGTTCAAGGTTCGCTATGCCACAAGTGTTCTTGTTGATACATGTATGTCCCTAGATCATGATATGTGATGTAATAGATCTTGTTTGGTATGATTAATGAACTGATATTGATAGTCTGTTGGTTATAAGGTTTAATAGTTCATTAATGAGTCGTAAATGAATTGATTGGGTTTATGATTACTTGAATGATTACATATAATATTATATTAATTAACTAAAACATTCAAACTTAACTTAATGAAGTTCCTATGCGAATGGCTCATGCGAATGAACCATAAGCATGAAGAACCTCATACGATTGACTCAGTCGCACGACTGAACCAAGAGACTGGATCAGTCGTACGACTGTAACATAAGATTGGCTCAATCGTACGACTGAACACTCAGTCGCACGAATGAACCAACCGCATGGTTCAATCGCACGACTGAACCAAACTAATGGTTCAGTCGCATGATTGAAGAGTGCCAACCTATAAATACAACTCAATTCGTGAAAAACAGGGAGATTCGATCAAGTTCAATTCCATACGAACCCTAGCCGTCCAGAAACCTCCAAATCGTTCTCCAAGTTCTTAGAACACATTAGATCGATTCCTTATCGAATTCTAACGTTAGTTTCAATCCTTGATTGATTCTTCGTGTGTTCTCACTGATTGGATCGCCAATCAAATAGGATTCCGCACTATTTGATCGGTATACACGTCATCTCTAGGTATTTCAGTCGAATACCAGGTCCTAACAAGTGGTATCAGAGCTATTGGCTCTTGATTACGTGTTGATTCAATCAAGATTGCATAAAGTTTGTGTTTTTACACTAAAAACGCAATCTTTGGCATCAAAAGTGTCTTGGAAGTTCCCTGCTCATCGACGTTTGGTTTCTACGGACTCAGGCAATCAGAACTTGTAAAATTTCGAGTTTTTACGGCAAAACGTGTCAAACCTAGAAATTTTCGCAAACCAGCAGCTTCAATCGCACGACTGACTCATTCGTACGACTGGACTCCATTCGTACTGCTCATACGCACGATTGGACCTAGTCGCACCTTCATTCGGCCGATTGAACCGTTCGTTCGCATAGCTCATACGCACCAGATTCATTCGCACGACTGAACCAATCGCCCAGTTCATTCGCACGATTGAACCAATCGCAGAGCTTATACGCACGAGTAGCTCATTCGCATCCTTCAGTCGCATCAGTAAAAGTTTGTTTGATTAGATTATAAGTTTATTCATCATGGAAGATCAGATGTCAGCCTTTACTGCTGGGAAGGACTCAAGGATACAGAATCTGTTGCTGCTTGAGAGTGAGGTGGGGAATCACAATAAACCACCAAAGCTTTTGACTTTAGATGAGTTTCCCCACTGGAAACAACGTTTTGAGATCTACCTTAATGGAGTAGATCCTAATCTGTGGGAAGCCATTGAGACAGGTTATAGTACACCGGTGGGAGCTGATGGGGTTAAACTAACATTAAGCGGGATGACCGACGCACAGAAAGTAAAGTACAAGGCAGAGAAAAGAGTATATGCATTGATCACTCAGTCTATCCCCAAAGACATATTCCACCAGTATTCCGAGAACAAGCAGTCCAAGAAACTGTGGGATGCACTAGAGAAGAGATATGATGGTAATGCATCATTGAAGGCAATCAAAGCAAATGAGTTAAAGAAGGAATTCGATAACTTCTCATCAATTGGTAATGAAAGCTTGGACGACGTCATAGATAGATTCTACCACTTGATGAGCGAATTTCATACACATGGAGTGGCTACTACCATGGAAGAAAAAGTAAGCAATTTCGCAGACGGGTTGCCTGATAAGTGGGCTACATTCGTGTCTAACCTGGGACAGAATGGAATCCTTGTAAAGCTGGATATAAATGACTTCATTCTTAAATTGCGAGAAGAAGCACTAAAGATGAAGTATAGAGCTCAGAAGTCTTCGTACACACAAAATCCAGCTTTATACAACGCCACACCTCAAGCAAAGGCATCTGGAGCACCCCTCCAGACTGCTTTTGTGTCTAGCTCGTCAGGTCCCACACATGTTTCTCCTTCTGGATCAGACACGTCTGGGTCATCATGTACCCATCATATTGGATCAGAAGCAAACGCTACCAAACTGAAGACGGAGAACTTCGGTAATGTGACCGTGGAAGTAGCACGAGAGCATATGGATCTCTTAGCAGCAGTGGTTCATTCATATGATGGACTTGTTGCTGGGAAGATTGGAAACTGCCATCTGGCAGATGAGGACTACGAGCAGGTGGATGAGATGGAGCTTGAAAGAATGGATATAATGTGGGCCTTAGCAAGTGCTGTTCGGAGGGTGAAAAAGTTTGTGAAAAAGACTGGACAGAACTTGGTTGCTACTAAGGACACCACCTTTGGCTTCGACAAGAGTAAAGTGACCTGCTTTAACTGTGGTGAGAAGGGGCACTTCAAATGAGAATGTGTCAAGCCAAAGAAGACGGGGAATGGGAACCCGTTCTCATCATTTACTCGCCAGGACAAGCAACCCTCTAATTCTACTTCATCAAACAAGTACCCTAAAGCACTAACTGCTCATGATGATGAAGGACAGGATTGGAGTTTCAGGTTTGTCTCACCAGGAGAATCTAACATTGCCAGTGTCGAGGATATTGACGATGATTCTGCGAGTGAAGGTGATATAGCAGTTGAAATTGCAATGTCACATAGTGAAGAAACAACTACAGCCGAGGACAGCTACAAGCCAAATGAGGAAGTTTCCACCTCAGAGACAGAAAAACCAGAGTCGACAGAACCAGAATCATCTGATGCAGCACTGATGGCTAATACTTCTGAACCAACTCAGGTAAGTACCACTGACCGACTTTTTAACAACCATGCTTGTTCTGATTGTGACACGTTTAGGAAGAGCATAGATGAAAATTTTGCTAGGTTATTAGACCATAATGATAACTTAGTAAAAGATTTACGTCTGTGTACTGAGGCAAATAGAGTGCTAAAACAAAATGAGCATTGTTATAAAGAAAAGATAGACCTATTGACCAAACAACTTAGGGAAACCGAAGTAGTGGCTTTTAACCAAGCAAACGACATTAGGTACTATCTTAACTCCCTAGAAGACACTAAGAAACAAAAAGCAGTTCTAGAAGTCGAAGTTAGTTCATTAAAACAGAAACTGCATAGTTGGACTAGTTCCTCTCACGTAGTTCAACACTTAGTAAGAGAAAGGAATAACGGGGAGGGATTAGGCTACAAAGTGGTTCCACCACCACCTGAAACCTTGATGAACACCAAGTCTAGACCAGTAAATAATAACCCTATCAAGGATCATGTGGTGACCACTCCTCTTGTTACTGATCCAGACACCTCATGTTCATCTACTGAATCTGGTAAGAAACAAAAGGAGGCCACTTCAAAGGAAAAGGGTAAAACACACATTGTTAACCTGGAAAATGAATTTGAAAAAGTTAATTTACAGTCAGGGTCAAATAGAGTCAAATCAGAACCTAAAAGGACTTCAAATGTTACTTTTTCACATGCTTCAAGTCAAAACCAGTTCACCAAAAAGGAAAACAGGTTAAATCAGTAAAGTTGTTATACCAGAGAAAACATCAAACATCCAAGAGTCAAAAACTAAAGTGTTTGATGTTACTAGAGTGTCACGCACTTCTCCACAAGAAAGTCTACTCATAAAGTTGATAGCAGGTCATGCTACAACTGTGGAGAATGTGGACACATTGCTTCCGACTGTCATTTCTATCAGACACCTAGGAAGAAGATTGATCTTCTGGACTCTAGACCTAGGTCTTCTAAGCGGAGTTCTCTAACTCCACCTAGAAGAGCTAGTGACCCTAAAGTCCAACCTGTAAGCCAGACGACTGTTTATCATAAACAGGCATTGCACAAATCTAGCTTATGGAAAGAAAAATCCACCCTCGTGTCTGATACTGATAACAAGAAGGACCCTGAGCTACCCTCACCTTCTAAGGGTCAATGGGTGGAGTTCATGATGTGTGATGCCTCCGCGAAACCCAAGACAGTCAAAGCTTGGGTTCCTAACCTACACTGATTCTTTTACTTTGTATGCGCAGGGTGCTCGATATAGTGCTGAGACTAACACGTGGATTATAGACAGCGGAGCATCCAGGCACATGACATGAAATAGCGCCCTTTTATCTAACGTCAAACAAATAAAAGGAGGGCATGTTTCCTTTGCTGGAAACAAAGGAGGCTATATCACAGCTCAGGAGAAGTGGGAAATCAGAAAGTTAAGTTTAATAAAGTGAACTACGTTCAACAACTTCAGAACAACTTACTTTCTGTTTCCCAAATCTGTGATAAAGGATTTAAAGTCGTCTTCGATAATCAGAAGTGTTACGTGCTGAAGAAAGAATATATGATCCCAGAAGACCAAGTTTTGATGACTGCTTCAAGATATAAAGACCTTTATGTCTTGGATCTGTCAACAGCTACCACAACGGATCATGAGGTTCAGTGTTTCTTATCTAAAGCTACTGAGAAGGATTCCATCTCCTGGCATCGGAGAATGGGACACATTAGTCAAAGGAAGATGAATCATTTGATTCAGAAGGATTTGGTTAGAGGAGTGAATGTCAAGAACTTCCAACTTCCTGACTTTTATGTAGCTTGCAAGAAGGGCAAACAGACAAAGAAGTCTCATAAGGAAAAGAAAGTTCATTCAACAGAACTTCCTCTTGAGCTTCTTCACATGGATCTGTTCGGTCCAGTTAGTACAAGGAGCATCGCAGGCGACGCGTACTGTTATGTGGTCACTGATGACTACTCAAGGTTCACTTGGGTAATGTTTCTGAAATCAAAATCAGAAACTTTGGAGACATTCAAAGAATTAGTAACCACACTGAATCACTCTACAAGCTCAAAGTTCGACAAATACGCTCAGACAACAGGACAGAATTCAAGAACCAAGGGATGGAGGCATACTGCAAGGAAAAGGGAATTGTGCATCAATTCACTTCTGCCTACACACCTCAGATGAATGGAGTTGCTGAGAGAAAGAACAGGAGCTTGATAGAAACAGCCCGGACTATGCTGGCAGACTCGAAACTGCCTATCCAATTCTGGAACGAGGCAGTGGCAAATGCTTGCTATACACTGAACAGAGTCCTAATAGTCAAGCGCCACGGAAAGACATGTTATGAGCTACTTCAAAGACGCAAACCGAATTTGGAGTACCTTGAACCTTTTGGTGCACCGTGTACACTTCTGAAGAAGACACAAGAAGGAAAATTCAGCGAGAAGGCAGTTGAAGGAATTTTTCTAGGATACAACATACCGAACAAGCGAGTTTACAATAACTCAACGGGTCTTGTAGAAGTGTGGTGTAATGTCGACGTTCAGAGATATACCACACCACCTACAGGCAAAGGACCTGCATACTTCTTCGATTATGATGGATTCTTCAAATCCTTCAACATCCCTCTCTCTCCCTCGGATGATGAGTTAGCTACTAGGATGATGTATGATATACTAAACACTCCATCCCGCACACAGGGAGAGTCATCTACTCAGTCAGAAGGGGTAGTCGATGAAAGTGACTCCTCCTCTGAAGATGAAACAGAAGCAGATGACCAGAATGGTCAGGAGGAATAGGTTCCAGTTCCTGAAAGTCCACAAGCATCCACAAGTGATGCACCCTCGACTTCGGAACCTCAAACTCCAACCTCCTCAGATGCAGACCACAATGTTCACAATCTTGGTTCGGAAGTGACTGTGCCGACTACTCCAGGATCACGACTAAACGTCTATCATCCCCTTGACAATGTTATTGGAGATGTCCGATCAGGAGTACAAACCCGAAATCAGCTATACTCAGCTGACTACGCCTCAGTTATGGAGAAGGGTTACATTCATGATGGTGCTTATCGATGTTTTGTCTCGCAGGTTGAGCCAAAATATGTCAGTGAAGCACTAAATGATGAGGCGTGGGTGAGTGCCATGCAAGAAGAACTTCTGCAATTTAAGAAGTTAGGTGTATGGACACTGGTAGATAGACCTAAAGGTGCTAAAGTCATTGGCACCAAATGGGTACTAAAATGTAAGAAGGATGACCAAGGAGTCATCATAAGGAACAAAGCTCGACTGGTGGTTCAAGGTTTTCGCCAAGTCGAGGGTATTGACTATAACGAAGTGTTTGCACCCGTGGCAAGGATGGAAGCTATTCGTATCTTCCTCGCCTATGCCTCGTACATGAAGATTAAAGTCTACCAATTAGATGTGAAGAGTGCATTCCTTCATGGGGAAATAAGGGAAACAGTCTATGTCAGTCAACCCGAGGGATTTGAAGACCCTTATCATCGGGATAGAGTTTACAAGCTCGACAAAGCTTTATATGGGCTTCATCAAGCTCCTCGAGCTTGGTACGAGAAACTCTCGACTCATCTTGTGAAACACGACTTTCGCAGGGGAGTCATTGACTGTACACTGTTTATTAAAGATAAGGATGGTGACCTACTGCTTGTACAGATCTATGTTGATGACATAATCTTCGGGTCAAAGAACGAAGAGTTATGCAAAGAGTTTGAAGCAGTGATGAAGAAAGAGTTTGAAATGAGTGCAATGGGAGAGATGAAGTTCTTTCTCGGGTTACAGGTGGATCAAACACCTAATGGGATCTTTCTACATCAGACCAAGTATGTAGGAGACATTCTCAGTCGCTTTGACATGGAGAATGCTTCTGCTGCTGGGACTCCACTTGCTACGAATCATGATATAGCACCTGATGAGAGTGGAGATCTTGTAGATGCCACTATGTACCGAGGAATGATTGGATCCCTCATGTATCTCACTGCCTCAAGACCTGATATCATGTATGCTACATGTTTATGTTCCAGATATCAGGCTAAACCTAAGGTCAATCATCTGATCGGGGTCAAAAGGATCTTTCGCTATCTAAAGGGTACACCCACCCTGGGGTTGTGGTATCCTCATGATGACGATTTTGAGCTCACAGCGTATAGTGACTCGGACTATGGAGGCTGCAAAATGAACTACAAGTCTACATCAGCAGGGTGTCAATTCTTTGGGAGAAGATTAGTTACATGGCAGTGTAAGAAGCAGACATCGGTTGCATTGTCAACCTGTGAAGCCGAATATGTTGCTGCTGCAAGTTGCTGTTCCCAAATCATTTGGATTCAACAGCAAATGCAGGATTACGGTTTGAAATTCTCGTCTACTCCTATTTTTGTTGATAACTCTGCGGCAATTGCAGTAACCAAAAACCCGGTTCAACATCCTAAGACCAAACACATCGGTATTAAATACCACTTCATAAGAGACTGTTTTGAAAAGAACTTAATAGATGTGGTTAAAATTAATACTGATTTTCAACGTGCTGACCTCTATACAAAAGCCTTTGATAAACCACGTTTTCAATACTTGCTAGAGGTCAACGGCGTTAAAAAGAAAAGTGAGGTAATTCCTGATGAGAATAATGTGTAGTCCGATGTAGTTTCGTTAAAGTTTATTTTATCTTATGTTATCTGTTTTTTTTGTCTGTTACATTTAACTTCATGTTACCTTGCTGTTTATTAAAATCCAAAAATAATTAAATCCGAAAAGATTTTAGTATTTTAGGGGGAGAATATGTCAGCAAGTTAATATTAAAAAAAATTGAGGGAGAAGGGGTAACTAGCTGAAATAAGGTAGAATGTGTCTGTGATACTGATTCAATACCTTTGGAATATGATAGTACACAGGAACAAATCAAGAGGGATTTTCATATTTAAGGTTTGAAAAGATGCAAAAGTTCAAAGTATAAGTCTGTGTAGTCTAAAGCAATATGATAAGGGAATATGATAGAAAACTGGCAACTCCTAAGGTGACACAGAGAAAGTAGATTTAGAGGCTGCTAGACCACAAATGATATGTTGGTAGATTCAACACGATAGACTATTAGACCTAATGGTGATCTCAAGATCAAACTAAGTTGTTCAACTGACTGTGGACTTCCATCTTATCACTGGTTAACACAATCAAATATATTCCAATAAGGGGTAATGAGCATTTAAACGCCACAAAAGTGTGCGGATGACCAAAATTAGAGCAAAGCAAGAAAAAATGAAAGACAAATGCAATAAAGCTAATGGCTCATGTTGTTGGTGCATTTTGTGTAAAATAAAAGTAAGCTGCTCTAACAAGGAGATAGGTTGTGTGCCTCTCTGCTGTGCGATGGCACTGACCTGAGGATAAGCATAACCTAGATATTCTAGAATTCATTGTTGTTTGCTGCCTCTCTGCTGTGCGATGGCACTGACCTGGGGACAGGCTTCTCTTTGAAAGCTCTAAGAATAGTCTCTTCTTGTAATAATACCCGTAGACCGCTCAAAACCTCTGAGGAATGTTGATTACCATATAAGTGTGGGATCCACAAATGTTAGCTGAAATAATTAGACCTAAATCAGTCACCAGTGTGCGTCAAAAGTCTGTGTATGGATTTAAGTGGACAAATATACTGACAATCTTAGTGGCTACATTCTCAAAAGTTCAACTCAATGTGAAGATCTAAGAGTTTCAGTATGATTTCCTTCAGTTGCTAACGACTCTGGATGAGCACCGAGAATTTAAGCATCAAAGAGCTTTAATAACTGACAGGATCAGCGATCACACGTTTGATGTATTAGGATACAAAGCAGCGGAATACAAACTAGAATTAGACAAATTGTAGCAAGCAATCGATACTTGTAAGCATTAAGATCACATACGGTTATAGGGAGAGAATATATATTTCTGATTTCAAGGAATGTTTATAGATGTAGAATATTTCTAATCAAATAATTCGTTCATTCCATTCATTCCCCCGTCGTTACAATAAGTGGTCACTCCTTATATAGAGTGCAACAATCACTGCTGTTATCACGGAAAGTGACAACTGGCAGATCTAATACAAAAAATTCTTAACAAACTACTGAAATGTTCACAACTACTGAGAACATATCAGCATGTTAAGTACAAAATATAAAACTACTGAAACTACAACGACTGAAGAACAAGCTCTTCAGTCGTTTTACAAAACTACTGAAACATAAAAATATAAAACTACTGATATCACAACTACTGAAGAAGTACTCTTCAGCAGTTGTTACAAACTACTGAGGCTTCAGTACTTGATCTTCAGACTTTGACCTTCAGGTGTTTCATCAGCTGATGACTTAGTAGATATCATCAGCTGATGTCTTCAGTCTTTGTCTTCAGACCTTGTACATCAGTTGTTGATCTTCAGCACTTGTAAACTCTTCAGCTGTTGTACTTCAGTACTTTGGTCTTTCAGCTTCAGCACTTGTGTTCTTCAGCTGTTGTACTTCAGCACTTTGGTTCTTCAGCTGTTGAGGTCTTCAGCACTTGATCTTCAGCTGTTGAAGTCTTCAGCACTTGTCAAACTATTGATGAGGCTTTCAGCAGTTGTTGTGATACCATGTGGGACTTAGAGGTTTTCTGATCTTGGCTCATTGGTTCTTTTGGTCCAACAAACTCCCCCTGAACCAATGCAGCCAAAACCTCTAACTTATTTATTCTCCCACTTATTGATGGCAAAATGTTGGTCTTTTTCCTTCTTGATCAGTAGAGAAGATGACCCATGTAAGCTCCGGCTGGGAAGAACCTCAAATATTTGTTTGGCAGAGTATGAATGGGAACTCTGTTTTGGGGAACAGGACACAGAGTTGTTATCCCATTCATGAGATTCATTTCCCCATAATGAGTCTGTACGACTCTCTTGTGTAGGCCTCAAGGAAAGTGATTTGTTCCTCCATGGTTAGCTCTTCAGCACCTCTCTTTCGCTTGTAGGTGAGCATTGGTTGCTGTTCTTTCTCCTCCTTTTGGGCTTGCTTCGCTTCCTTCTTTTCCTCGGATCTTTTCCTCTTCTTTTCTTTCACTGCAGTACTCTCCCCCTTTTTGGTTGCATTGGAGGAGGGGTTTGTACCGCAGAACGAGTCTTTTGGACAGCAGCATCAACCAAGGGCTGTAAAGTTGAGGAGAGCCTCTCATCAATGGCTTTGATCACTATATCAGTGATTATGGTGTGATGAGAGGGAGGGAATTTTGGAGTACAGCACCTATTTGCTCAGGAGGGTTCTGTTCCTGAGAAGTAAGGCCTGAAGCAGAGTCAGGTGGTTGATTTTGGAGTGGCTCGGTGTTTGGGAAACCTTCAAGTGAAGGTGCCATCTGTGGGTGGATAGAGGCAGATGGTCTTTCTCCTTGTGAGAGTTGGTCAAGTAGGTTTTGCAGCCTACTGACTTTCTCTTCAAGGATTGTGTTCTGGGCAAGAACATCAAAGAAAAAGCCCAGGTCATCATCAGCCGAAGCTGAATCATCTGACCTCCTGCTTAGAGCAGGATTTACATGCACTGGGTGTAGACTAGTTGGTGCATATGCCCCTTGTGCTTGGTACTGGGGACTTCCAGCCTCAGGACAATGTCCATCATCAGCTGTTGCCTCTAGTGAGGTCTTAGCAATGTTACCAGCCTCACTCTGGTCATGTGCTGAGTCAGAGGAGGTGGCAGCCTCACTAGATATTCTAATCTCCTTGTCTACACCAGGAGATAGAAGTGGGAAACCCCTGTGCTGTGGGTTCTCAAGTGTACTGTGTTCCTCCCCCTCAATTGTAGAGGTATTCCCAGTAGTAAGTGGTTTCTGGGGAGGGGGTGAGGAGTGCAATTGAGTCAGCACTTGTGCAACTATTAAAGTTGGGCTGTGAGGGGCGGTTGTTTGGGGTGAAGGGATAGAAGCAGTGTGCACCTGGGGAGGTTGGTGTTCTTCAATGGCAATCTCCTCAAGTGAGGAAGATCCCAGATATGTAGGTGCCCCTTGGGTGGTTGCTGCAGGCTCCTGTTGAGAGGAAGCCTGAGCGGCTATAGCTGGAGGAGTCATTGTATCCACTAGGGGGTTTGGACTAGTGGATATATCCTGCGTTTGTG
This sequence comes from Flaveria trinervia, assembly GCA_025506515.1. Taxonomy (NCBI): domain Eukaryota; kingdom Viridiplantae; phylum Streptophyta; class Magnoliopsida; order Asterales; family Asteraceae; genus Flaveria; species Flaveria trinervia. The sequence continues at coordinate 64,620,665 of CM046451.1, forward strand.
TTGCAGAGGCATCCTCAGGGGACTCAATTCCCTGAGTAGCCGTTTTGGGTTTCTTTTTGGTGGGTTTGGTGGGGACTTTGGATTTTGAGGTGGTGGCTGTGGGTTCCAGCTGCGTGGGTTTTCGCAGCTTGGCAGCCATTTTGAGTGTCCGGTCAGAGTTGTGCCGGGAGTATACTTCCGGCAGAACAGCCGTAGCAGGGACTCCCAAGCCAACAAGTCCCTCAGCGTTAAGCTGGTCTGTAATAATGGCCATGATGAACCGTGGATATAGTATCCAACGGTTGGCAGTTAGTTTTTGAGCCATATCCTTGAGCTCTAAAAATATTATTTCAGAAAAATTAAGTGGTTGTTGCTCAAGAATAGAATACATTACCTGCTGCCATTTGGTGGACATTTGATCCCAAGACGACGTCTTAGGGGCCAAACATACGTTCACCATGTGAAAGATCACGCGCTCAGCGTCATTAAAGTGTTTCTTCATGATAGTGGAGGCACTGAGATAGCCTTGATATCCATGTTGAGCAAAGGATAGATCTATGGTGCCCTTCGGATATCCAGCAGGAGAAGTAGCATCATTCAGTTGAAGAATTTGGCGGATTATTGCAGGAGTGATGACTACTTCTTTGGTGTTGACGACCGACCGGAGGGATGGTGTGTTGTTCTCCCCAGTGGTAACAGTAACGTTCATCCAAAATTGGTGCAAGGATTCGGCATGTAAAATGGGATTCAGAAGAAATGCCGTGTTGTATTGGGACTGAACCATAAGATCGATAGCAGTATCGAACTTAGTCCAGATGGGCGATTTAGTGAGGTAGGCAACGCAGTTGTGTCGCGGTTTAATTTGCATAGACGCCATTGAGAAGAGGGAAGTTTTGGAGAGGAACGTTAGGTTTGAAGAAGATGAAGCAATGAGAGCTAAGGTTAGGGATATATATAGGGTACGGGTAAGGAAACGACTGAAGGATGTGGTGTTAGTCATCAGTAGTTTTAAACGACCGTTGACATGGTATTACCCTTTCAGACGTTGAAACAGCTGAAGTCGTGGTGTTAGGCATCAGTAGTTTAGAAAACTACTGAAGACCGTGGTTCTGACTTCAGATGATTGAAACAACTGAGGACTTGGTGTTTGTCATCAGTAGTTATGAAACTACTGAAGACAGTGGTTTTGTCATCAGCTGTTGTAAACAACTGAAGACTTGGGATTAGTCATCAGTAGTTATAAAACTACTGAAGACGTGGTTTTGCTTCAGTTGTTTAAAATGAAACAGCAGTTGTACAAACGACTGAAGAGAAAGTTCTCTTCAGCTGTTTTCGTCAATTCTTAGCTTTTCAGCTGTTTCAAACTGTCCTCAACACATTCATCAGTCTTTTTGGCTGATTTTAGTTGTTTCATAGGACATCAGTACTTATCTGTTTTTACTGATTGCAGTAGTTGTAACTGCATCAGTAGTTGTGACTACATCAGTAGTTTAGAACAGATGAAGTACTTCAGTACTTATGAGACATTTAGCCTTCAGTAGTTATAAAAACTACTGAGGGTAAAAGATCTCATCAGTACTTATATGTGACATAGGTACTCATGATCATCAGTATGAATTACTAAGATCATCAGTAGTTGTCACTTATTCTAGTTGCAGCATACCAAGCCTCAACACCAGGTTTTGGAAAGTTGAATTATCCAAGGCTTAGTAAAAATGTCTGCAAGCTCATCAGCACTAGGCACAAACTTAGGATCAATCAGACCTTTTTCAAAACAATCCCTTATAAAATGATGTCTGAACTCTATATGTTTGGTCCTAGAGTGCTGGACTGGATTTTTGACAATACAAAGAGCTGAAGCACTATCCATTAACAATGGAGTCTTAGTCTCTGTAATGCCATAATCCAAAAGTTGGTTTGAAGCCAGAGTACCTGAGATGTACAACTTGCAGCAGCAATGTACTCTGCTTCAGCAGTGGATGTAGCAACTGAAGTCTGTTTCTTGCTCTGCCAAGAAATCAAGCAGTTGCCTAGGAATTGACATCCACCAGAAGTTGATTTCCTGGTCAACTTACACCCTGCATAGTCACTGTCAGAAAAAGCAACTAATTTACCAGAATGTCTGGTAGAATACCATAAACCTACAGATGGAGTGCCTTGCAGATATCTAAAGATCCTCTTGACTGCAATCAGATGAGACTCTTTAGGTGCAGCCTGAAATCTAGCACAAACACATGTAGCAAACATAATATCTGGTCTAGAAGCTGTTAAATACATCAAGGACCCAATCATACATCTGTAAAGTGTTTCATCAACCACTTTACCTTTCTGATCTGTGTCCAGTTGTGTGGTGCTGCTCATGGGAGTAGAACAAGGCTTACAGTTTTGTAAATCAAACTTTTGCAAAAGATCTTTTGTATATTGGACTGATGAATGAAAATTCCTCAGCCTTTTGTTTGATTTGCAACCCCAGAAAGAACTGTAATCTCCCATGGCACTCATTTCAAACTTCTGTTGCATCAACTTTGTAAAGGCATCACACAACTTTGGATCAGAGGATGCAAAAATGATATCATCTACATAAATTTGAACAAGTAGATTATGCTGCCCAGCTTTCTTAATGAATAAAGTCTTCTCTATGGAGCCTCTAGTGAAATTGTTTTCCAAAAGAAAGTTTGATAATGTCTCATACCAGGCTCTGGGAGCTTGTTTTAACCCATAAAGAGCTTTATCAAGCTTATACACCCAATTAGGATGTTTATGTCCTCAAAGCCTGGAGGTTGACGTACATAAACCTCTTCTTAATTTTTTCATACAAAAATGCACTTTTGACATCCATTTGAAAAACTTTAAGTTTTGATAAGCAGCATAAGCTAAAAACAATCAAATTGCTTCCAGTCTGGCTACAGGGGCAAAGGTTTCATCATAATCAATACCTTCTTCTTGTGCGAACCCCTGAACAACCAGTCTGGCCTTGTTCTTAACAATAAGCCCGTTTTCATCAGTTTTGTTCCTAAACACCCATTTAGTGCCTATTGCACACCTACCTGGAGGTAGAGGAACCAGTTCCCCACTTGCTGTTTCTTGAACTGAAGAAGCTCAAGCTGCATGGCATCAACCCATCCATTGTCCTTTAATGCAATGTGATAATTCTTTGGCTCTTGCTGACTGATGAAGAGAGCATAGAAGCAGAAATTTGACAATTGACTCTTGTTGATACACCAGCAGTGATATCACCAATGATTTGAGACATAGGGTGATTCTTCAGATCTTGATACACAATGATCTGTGCAAGTGTTTGTAGCCGGTTCAGCAGCAACAGATGGTGATGGTGAATCATTTCCTTGAAACCAATCAGTGGATGGTAATTCAAAGGAAGTTGAATTCGAAGAAATCTCATCAGCATTTGTTGTGGATGGTGCTACTGGAGCTACAGGAACATCAGGTCTAGCTGAGTCAGGCAACTGATCACTAAACCTGAAGAGGTGAGTACTGCAATCATCATCATCATCAGCAGTACCACCAGGTGGTGAACTGTTGACAGGAGCAACAGCAGGAGTTTGATAAGGAACATATTGCAGTATGTCCAAATCAAATAACTCCACAGGACTTTGTGGAATCCTGTCCTTTGGAGATTCATTAAACTTAACATGTAGAGTTTCTTCAACCATCTTTGTTCTGCAGTTGAAGACTCTGTATGCCTTGCAAGTAGATGAATAACCAACAAAGTACCCTGCATCCACCTTAGGATCAAATTTATGGAGTTGATCCTTTGTGTTGAGAATGAAACAGGGACACCCAAATGCTTTGAAAAATGAAATCAGAGGAGCCAAATGATGGAGAACTTCATATGGAGTCTTCATCAACCTCTGATTTACTAAAACTCTATTTTGCACATAACAAGCTGTGTTGACAGCTTCAGCCCAAAAGGTCAGTGGCAAACCTGAGTCAGCCAGCATGGACCTTGCAGCTTCAATGAGGTCCTGTTCTTTCTCTCCACTACTCCATTTTGTTCTGGAGTCCTTGGAATGCTGAACTGCCTTTTGATTCCCTTTGAAAGATAGAAGTCATCAAGTGTATGATTTCTGAACTCAGTTCCATTATCACTCCTAATACACTTGACTGGAAGGGAATACTGCTTCTCAATGTACAGCACAAAGTGAATAATCTTCTGAGCAGCCTCATCCTTTGAATGTAGAAAGAAAGTCCATACAAATCTGGAGTAATCATCCACAATTACCAGACAGTATTTCTTCTTTGCCATGCTCATTACTCTCACAGGACCAAATGGATCCATATGCAGTAATTGCAAGCAGGCAGTGGACTTGGACACTTCAATAGGAGGGAATGAGACTTTGTGCTGTTTTCCTTTTAAACAAGCAGTGTAGGTTTCATCACATTGGAACTCCTTTATTGGTAAGCCTCTGACTAAACTATTGTGGCTAAGCTGATTCATGTTTTTGAGATTAACATGACCAAGCCTCCTGTGCCACAGTTTAGATTCTTGAGAAGAGGCTTTGGAAAATAGGCAAGGATTGCCTTTGAGATCTATCTTCTTAGAGAGATCTAAGGCATACACTCTTCCTGTCCTGTTGGCTTTCAGGAGAGTGTGATCATCCAACACCTTGTCAATCAAGTGCAAAACTTTGGATGACAGAATCCTACAGTTTTGACTGGTGAAAAGGGCAACATGGCCTTTATCACACATTTGACTGACACTCAAGAGATTGTACTTGAGATTTTCCACATGATTAACATCATCAAATTTGATTTCTCCATTGGAGACAAAGCCCTTACCGATGATGTAACCCCTAGCATCATTGCCAAAAGAGACAAATCCCTTCTTTCCTTGAGAGTAGTCATGAAGAAGAGAGCTGTTCCCAGTCATGTGCATAGATCCCCCACTGTCTACATACCAGATGCTACTTGGCATGTTGAAGAACCCTGCAATAATAAACAATCAGTTAGTTTTAGAGACCCAAACCTTTTGGTTTTGGGCCTGGTCTCATCAATAGATGGTAAACTAACAGGTTTATTTGAAACAACAGCCTGAGAGGAAGAAGATGGTGTAGAAGAGGAGTCCTTTGGCTTGGACCTCCTTTTCTGTGGTTTCAACATAGGAGATCTAGTTGGTTAACTCTACCCAACAGATGTTGTACCATCATCACCAGCTGTGTCTGATTTTGTGATAAAGCTTTCAGCTCATCAGACACATTGCTAGTGGAGTTTGATAAGTTCCTATGTTGCACCTTCTTCTTTTGAGCACCCTCAACTGTCACCTGTTTACCCCTTCCTTTTTGGATTTCTTTAAGGACTTAATGGTTACAGGATTTGATGTTGCTGATACAAATGTGGTCTCAAACTCAGTTTTCATTTTTACCATTTTCTCACAAATTTCTTCTTTTTGTTTGAGTTTGGAACCTCTTTTGTACTAACAATCATCTGTAAGATGATTGAACAAACCACATACTTCACATGGTTTCTTCTTCACCTTAGGTTGATCATCAACTGAAGAGGTGAAGCAACAGAAGACTTGTTCTTCAATGCTTTGGAAACATTGGTTGCTTTCTTGACTACCTCTTTAGTAGTCTTCAAACTCTTTCTACTGCCAGTTTTCTTCTCTTCAGTACTGACAGCAGTTGAAGTTTGAACTTCAGGTGTTAAATCCTGCTCTCTAGTCCTTTCTGGACCTTCAGGATTAACTCCTGAGTTGATCAACTCATTAATCACGTGAATGTCAGCATTTGAACCATCAACACCAGCTGATAGGTTCAAAGAGGGCTTGATGCTGACTGCTACTTCTGATTGTGCTGTATCAGAAGGTAGATCACATGATGTGATGGATTGGTTATCACTCTCACCATCAGATTCTACCTCTGCTCTTGGGGTAAAATCTATAGGTGGAGCAGTGTGATTGTAACCAATTCCAAACTTCACATTTGAAGCAGATTGCTTACTAAGAAGCATTTCAAAACCTTTGCATGATTGTACCCATCTATCACACTCGACCTGGGTAACTGCAAGAGTTTCTTTGAGATCTTTGTACTTCTCTAGAAGTACTTCTTCTCTAGCCTTATCATCAATTATTTGGCAATTCATTTATAAATCTCATCATTTTTATCTTTGAGCAAAAACTCAAACTCAGCTTTGTTTTTGGAAATTATTTGTTCTAGCTCAATGTTCTTATTAATTAGAGCTACATTTGCTTCTCTAATGGAAGCAAATGCTGCTATGCATGGTTCAGAACATAATTTGGCTTTTGCCTCAGAGGATACCTGTGATACCTGAGGTGTAGAGGCATTGGAAAATGAAGTATCAGCAGACTCCAAAGCCATAAGAGCTAGATTCCCAAAGGGACTGTCACCACCATGTTGACCAGCACCTGAGAACAGTTGATCATGACCAGACAAGTCATCTGGTAAACTGCTCCAGTCAACAACTCCTGGGGTGAAGAAGCTGTGTTGTTGAGATTGAGGTTGTTGATGAGATTGGGAAGGCTGGTTTCTGGTAGTGCATGAGGTTGTGGTGCCATAGGAACTTGAACTTGATTTGACTGTGGCATGTAATAACAAGGGTACGGATATGGCATTTGACCCTGAGGAACAAAATATGCCGGAGATTGTTGTTGAGGATGATGACTAGAGGTGACAAGATGTTGCCCTCTGTGTTGTTGACTGTTGCCAGGAAAAGTCACAAAGGGTGCAGTGGAGTTAGATCAAGTTGATCTACACTCTCTTGCAAAGTGTCCAAGCCTTTGGCATTTGTGACACCTCAACTTGCTCTTATCAAAACCAACTTTGTTTTGCCAGAGAGTCCTGGGAATTTTCTTCCAGTTCTTTTATAGAACTTCTGAGATCTGATATTTATCAAGGCCATTTGGCTCAAAATATCCATCTCTTCTAAGTCATCATCAGCAATCCCCTTGAGATCATCCATAATGAAACATAGATTGTCATTATTACACCCAGTAAACTGACCATCAATACTCACAAATGCAGAATCAGAAGTGCTTGAAGAGAAATTAATATGCTCATCATACTGGCATTCAGATGAAGCATATTCTGACTCATGACCCACCAAGCAGTGTTTCCTTGTACAAAGTCTTCAGTAAGCTTTCCAGATGAAGACAGCTTTCTCTTCTGTTCTATCTCTCTCTCAAAAGTGAGCAGTTTCCCATGGAGTTGGGTGAGAGATAGTTTGTCCAAACTTGCACTGGAGCGTAGGACAATAGTATATGTGTCCCATCTCTCAGGCAGTGATCTGAGAAATCTGTTATTCATCTGAATATTGGTGTATTCAAGTTTGACCATTTTTAGTTCAGAGATCAAACAAGAGAACCGCTCATATTGTTGAGTCAGTGTCTCACCCTTTCTATGAGAGAATGTCTCATATTGTTGGGCAAGAATTTCTCTATTATTTGCCAAGACCTCATCTGTTCCTCCAAATTGTTCTTTCAAGGCAATCCAGAGGTCATGGGCAGTTTCATGATGCATTAGCCCAGAATAGATTTCATTTGGCAGTGCCATGGCCAGAATTCCATGGGCTTTTGCATCAATTTCAAGCAACTTCTTATCCTCATCTGAGTATTGCTCCCTCCTCTTCGGAACCATTTGATTGGTTTCCGGTTTATTCACCATAGGCTTGTGTGGACCATGTACCACTGATGTCCAACACCCTGCGCTGTTAACAGACAGTGATGGAGCATACGTCTTTGCCATATGTTATACTCATTCCTAACCAGCATAGGTGGCTTGGTTGAGGAACCAGTATTGTGAGGATCATTGGAAGGAGTAGTCATTTTCAGTTCAAAAACAATTTAGTTCAAGCTTTTAAAAGTTTTAGACAGACCACAACAAGCTCAATGAGAACCAAGAAAAGATCTCAGGATGAATGAGCAGAAATACAGAAAATTCAATCTCTATAACCGTTTCTTGCAAAAACAAAAGCTAATTCAATCAAACTTAGATCTTGAATAGCAGTTTCAATGATCAATTATTAGATCGATCAATGATTAACCTGCTCTGATACCATTTGACAGGATCAGCGATCACACGTTGATGTATTAGGATACAAAGCAGCGGAATACAAACTAGAATTAGACAAATTGTAGCAAGCAATCGATACTTGTAAGCATTAAGATCGCATACGGTTATAGGGAGAGAATATATATTTCGGATTTCAAGGAATGTTTATAGATGTAGAATATTTCTAATCAAATCATTCGTTCATTCCATTCATTCCCCCGTCGTTACAATAAGTTGTCACTCCTTATATAGAGTGCAACAATCACTGCTGTTATCACGGAAAGTGACAACTGGCAGATCTAATACAAAAAATTCTTAACAAACTACTGAAATGTTCACAACTACTGAGAACATATCAGCATGTTAAGTACAAAATATAAAACTACTGAAACTACAACGACTGAAGAACAAGCTCTTCAGTCGTTTTACAAAACTACTAAAACATAGAAATATAAAACTACTGATATCACAACTACTGAAGAGTACTCTTCAGCAGTTGTGACAAACTACTGAGGCTTCAGTACTTGATCTTCAGACTTTGACCTTCAGGTGTTTCATCAGCTGATGACTTTTAGAGATCATCAGCTGATGTCTTCAGTCTTTGTCTTCAGACCTTGTACATCAGTTGTTGATCTTCAGCACTTGTAAACTCTTCAGCTGTTGTACTTCAGTACTTTGGTCTTTCAGCTTCAGCACTTGTGTTCTTCAGCTGTTGTACTTCAGCACTTTGGTTCTTCAGCTGTTGAGGTCTTCAGCACTTGATCTTCAGCTGTTGAAGTCTTCAGCACTTGTCAAACTACTGATGAGGCTTTTAGCAGTTGTTGTGATACCATGTGGGACTTAGAGGTTTCTGATCTTGGCTCATTGGTTCTTTTGGTCCAACAATAACAAGTCCCAAAATGAGTTGATATTCCTGTATGATTCCAAAATTGAGTTGGTCCAGATATAATCAATCTAAGTTAAAGCTGTCTACTCCTAATCAAATCCCTTAGATTTTCATCTTAGGTTTTATCTCTCACAAAAGTCCAAACATAAACTTTAGTTGTGTAGTTAGTTTAAGTTACTATGTTTATCTTTTAATTTGTGTGTCTGTCGGACTACATCAGGGAAATCAGAAGGGAATTAACTTACCTAAAAAGGGTCATGTCTGAGATCCACATGGTTTTAAAATTAAAAGGTCACGTCTGAAGTGACTGAATTGGTTAAGAGCTTACAATGTTGTTATCAAAAGTGAAAAGGGTCTGAACAGTAAATGTTAAAAATGACTGTAACTCATAAAAAAGTGTGACCCATTCGCACTAGTGGATCAGGATTATCGACCACTATGCGAATGGCTTCCAATCGGCCGAATGGACATGAAATTGATTCATTCATTGACCGAATGGAAGGGGGAGAATGAAACAGTAGACCGACTGAGGCTCAATCGGTCAATTAAAGGGGCGAATGAAGGAGACCGAATGGGTCAGTCGACCGACTGAGACTCAGTCGGCCGACTGAATGTGATTGACTAGGCCAATCGTACGACTGAACCTCAGTCGCCCGATTTAACTGAGCGACTGAGGCCAGTCGGCCGAATGAACCTAGGTTTAGTATTTAAAGGTCTTAATCGATCGCATATCACTCATCACTCCCAAAACAGCCCGAATCGCGTTCATTACCGTTACCCTGTCGAAATTGCCTCCGATTCTGATATACATTGCGGTTAAGATTCTTCATTCCAGTGACGTTTTACAGGTACACTACTCCTTGAATCATACCAAAATCAGTACATCACCGAACTACAATAGCGACATTGGATTAAATCAAGAACCGACCTGCGAATCGACTTAATCACCTATGTAAATGAAGCAAAATGTTAAAATTGAGTTTAATAGGTTATTAGTGACAAGTATACGAGACTAATGGACCATTACACACTGTTAAAAGACTTAGAAGGGTCAAGATTCGACCCACAGGGATCGAACAGTGGGGCAAGCGACTGGTCGTTCGAATGAACTCCAATCGCACGATTGAACCTTGCGATTGGATCATTCGCCCGACTGAACCACCCGAATGAGTCCAGTCGGCAGATTGAACTCAATCGCATGTCTCAGTCGGCAGATTGAACTCAATCACATGCCTCAATCAGCCGATTGAACTCAATCGCATGTCTCAAACACCCGATTGAACTCAGTCGCATGTCTCAAACAGGCGACTGACTTCAGTCGCATGATTCATTCGCACGAATGAATCAAAATGACTTTCAACTTTACACTTAGAACAGAAGTTTTCATGTCTTATGTATTAATAGTTCTATGTCTTGTGTGTTACAGATAAATGGCAGAAAAGTGGACCATAAATCCCAAGCACAACATCTGTGCCCACTTGGATCGCACCACCAGGAACGGGGCTGAGTTTACCGACATAATTGCATTTCTGAGACGGTCCCGGATCTATAAGGCGATCTCCACTCCTTGCACGCCTTACAGATCACTCCATCAGGCATTCTGGGAAAATGCCTCGGTGGACCGCTCTCGTGAGCCTTACTGTATCAGGAGCACCATACTGGGCCATGATATTGAGATCTCTGCCGCCGATATTCAGAGGGTCCTAGAGTTCGGGGAGGATGCTGATCATCCTACAAAACTACATCCATTGACTGTAAGAGGATGCTTCCTAAGGCTAAAGTACGCTGGGGATATCAACTCAGGTGTGCTCAACAAGAGCAACTTGATCCCCCAGTACAAGTACTTAGCACACGTGATTCTAAAGTGTGTAGCTTCGAGGAGGGGTGGGTTTTACGACCTCTCAGACCAGATTCAAAATGCCTACGTGGCACTGGTTCTGAACCACCCCTTTAGTTTTTCCAGCATGATATTCTCCTACTTGGTGGAGAATTTGGAGGTAAAGGGAAAAGAGGGGTTCTATATGTACCCCAGATTCTTACAGCTCATCTTCAACGACAAGCTGCCACAGTTGCCCAAAGAGAGTCATGATGCAGTGGCCTTGGAAATAATGGATGATACTACTCTGGGCAGGATGAGAGTTTACAGGGGAAAGCAGATTAAGCCCCAAGTGAAGAGAATGATTGGCCACTTAGCAGATGAAAGCTATGTGGCACCGGGGAGACGCCAATGGCGTCACGAGGACAGTGACTCCGACGTGGAGCCAATTTTCCTCCCTACTGATGACTCTGAGGAGGATGACATTGAGGATGAGGCTGTTCCATCCCGAGGCACCGTGTCTGACTCTGTTCACTCGGTGTCTGTCTCACCTGCTAAGGTAACTGAGTCAGCAGGATTCCATCAAGATTTTGTGCTTACCGAGGAAGATGAAGATGAATCTGATGAGGAGCCATTGACCCGGACTGTGGGAAGGAAAGTGGTTCCTACAGAACACGGGTTGAGGGTTGTCGGTGAACAACCGAGAGGCTCCGGAGATACAGAGACTGATCCATCATATGCTCCGGAGTCCTCAGGCGGGATTGAAGGGGGAGCATCCACCTCGAGGGGAACGAGGAGAAAACGGATGGCTCAACCCCATGGCCAGAAAAAGAAAAAGCGTAAGGTAGCCTTCATCACCACCACATCCCCCATACCTTCCACCACTACCACCACTGCAGACACACCTTCCACCACCATACCTCTCCCCACAGCAACCACAACCACCACCATACCAATCACCACAAGCCAGACCCCTGCTACCACTACTTCATTCACCCCACACTCACCACCACCATCATCTAGACTTACCCGATATTCACCACCTCCACCACCACCACTAGCCACCAAACCGAGCCCTCAGCCTACCCCTCACACACCTCTAGATCTCCTCTACCTCCAATTGGGGTAGAGGAACAGCTGGCAGCCTTAAATAGAATGGTGTTACGACTGCTAGCGGCTGATGAGGAAAAGACCTCTCAAATCCGCCAGCTCACCGACCTGACTGCTGCACAATCGCAGAAAATTGCAGAGTAGGATCGAGCTGTTGAGGAGCAGGCCCAGAAATTGGCTGCTCAGAACACTCAGTTGGACGAACTCCGAGCACAAAGCGTCAAAGCAGGTAAGCAGATAGAGGAGTTGGAAAAGGCGAAGAGGTCCATTTTGCTAAAATTGAAAGGATCAAAGGAGGAACCTCTAAAGATAAAGGATAGAGAAAGAGATAGTGAGGATGATGATGATGATGATGACAGTGATTCTGATGAAGAGAAAACAGAAGAGTGGTGTGCAGATGAAGAGACTGAAGAAGGAGAAGCAGCTGAATCTGTCTCAGCTCCCGGTCAAGAGCAGAGAACAAAGAACTGACAGGATCAGTCAGCTCTACTTCTGCACCTTCACACGAAGAGACTAGCATACAGGATAAAAGTAAATAGTGGATGTTGTATTAATTACTTTTGTACTCTGTATTGAAAAACGATGTACTGAATGTTTATATTAATTTAATGCATTTTGTTTGATATATTACTAATGATTTGAATGTGAAATGTGTAAATCAAACAGATCCAAAGTACCACAGAGATGAGTTTGATATTGCTCCCCTTCAACAGGTCAAGTCTCAACTCACAATGATTCTTGATCTGCAAGGGATTGTCAGAAGGTCAGTGAGTTATACACCTGAAGAAGGTGAAATAATTCACGACCTATCTAACGAGCAACTGGCAGAGATGTTCAGACTCAATCCTGATGATATTGTCAAGGATGCTCCAACAGTTGACTCAACCAGTGACGACGAACTACACGACGTTGATGAAGTTGAGGTTGAAGATATTGCTGCTGAAGAGTACCCTCAATACGCTGACAACGCGGGTAATGTGGTCCCCAATCTGGGTGAGTCCCTAGTCAGTGATATGTTTGAGGTACTAGACAAGATGGAGCAGGAATCAGGAAAGACCGAAGGAACGGCCCAAGCCTCAAACGATGATGTATACATTCGAAAGGCTGAGTGGGCTGAATGTTTTAAAGAAGTCAGAGCCCAACGTGATGCACCGAAGAGGGATGCCTACACCAAGTTCTACAGCGTCAAGAAAAATCTTACGGTGTCAGGCAGGATTATAGCATGGGCATATTTTGATGATCTTAACGTGTATGCCGTTAAGAGGGAAAAGGGCATAGAGTACTTTAGATTTCCACATGACCTAAAGACTCTACCTGGATTTGAGCTCAACCAGCTGGCCAAATTGAAGCTGTTATATGCTGACCCGAGAAAAATGTCAGGCTGGTTTGAGGCTGCCCTCAAGATAGAGTACCACACCAGATGGATTAACTTGAGACCTCAACAACCTACAAGGTATATTAGAACGTCTGAGATGGATGCCATTACTGGAAAACCTAAGATTGTGTTGAAGTGGAGTCCTCCTCGCACTATGTCAAGAATCCCTCTCAGGGAAATGCCACAGGACTTCACTCCACACTTCAAATGGCGGTACTATGATTGGAGAACTACTGAAGCGGTCATAGTTCTGAACAAAGGGGATCAAATGGATACTGTCAGGGTATTCGACCCAATGTGGCTAACCAACTTGTCTGCTAATGATGTTTATACATTATACAAGTGGCCACTGTTCTATGACACACAGACATTGTACAAGCCCTCCAGTTCCAAAATGTTATACGACTTTGCTTCGCGTTTGATATTCACGCGGGAGTCACACAAGAGGACAAGTACAAGAAATATGAGAAGGTAATGAAGAAAACAAGACATTAGAGAGATCTAGGTCCAAGGGGGAGTTTGTTGATACATGTATGTCCCTAGATCGTGATATGTGATGTAATAGATCTTGTTTGGTATGATTAATGAACTGATATTGATAGTCTGTTGGTTATAAGTTTAATAGTTCATTAATGATTCGTAAATGAATTGATTGGGTTTGTGATTACTTGAATGATTACATATAATATTATATTAATTAACTAAACATTCAAACTTAACTTAATGAAGTTCCCATGCGAATGGCTCATACGAATGAACCATAAGCATGAAGAACCTCATACGATTGACTCAGTCGCACGACTGAACCAGGAGACTGGATCAGTCGTACGACTGTAACATAAGATTGGCTCAATCGCATGACTGAACACTCAGTCGCACGAATGAACCAACTGCATGGTTCAATCGCACGACTGAACCAAACTAATGGTTCAGTCGCACGATTGAAGAGTGCCAACCTATAAATACAACTCAATTCTTGAAAAAACAGGGAGATTCGATCAAGTTCAATTCCATACGAACCCTAGCCGTCCAGAAACCTTCCAAATCGTTCTCCAAGTTCTTAGAACACATTAGATCGATTCCTTATCGATTTCTAACGTTAGTTTTAATCCTTGATTGATTCTTCGTGTGTTCTCACTGATTGGATCGCCAATCAAATAGGATTCCGCACTATTTGATCCGGTATACACGTGATCTCTAGGTATTTCAGTCGAATACCAGGTCCTAACAGTTCTTCAACAACGAGCACTCACATGGTGGAATAGTGAGAGAGAAACCGTGGAACTGAGATTGCTTTGGCCTTGTCCTGGGAGGAGTTCAAGGAGGTTATGATTCAAAAGTTTTGTCCAAGGAGCGAGTTACAAAAGCTAGAGGAGGAATTCTGGAATCTCAAACAAGATGGTGGGAATCATTTGGCTTATTCCACCCAACATCATGAGTTGAGTATGCTTCTACCTCACATGGTGGACACCGTGCCCCATAACATTGAAAAATTTATCAAGGGGGTGCCACCTCAAATTCAAGATGCTGTGGTGGGTAGTAGGCCCACAACCTTGGAGGAGGCGATTACTATTACTGCACAGCTCACCGAGAATCATATAAGAGCTGGCACGATGTGGGCAAAGGGTTCCAAGGCTATAGCGAAGGTGACACCTGAGGCAACAAAGGAGGTAAAGGCCGAGTCATCTTCTCAAAACAAGAAGCGTAAGTTCACCCCGACACGCAACTACGCTGTGACCGCCCCTAATGCTCCTCAAAAACAAATGGTGGCTGCGAATCAAGCTCCCATGGCTAAAGTTTATGCTGGTCCACATCCTATGTGTAACACGTGCAAGTACCATCATTCAAGCAACATTCCATGCCGAGTCTGCTCGCTGTGTGGAAAGTATGGTCATTTGGTGGCTACCTGTCTTCGTGCACCAAATAACACTGCCATGCTTACCAACCAAACCTGCTACAACTGTGGCGAGGCTGGCCATATTCGCCCTCAATGTCCTTGCAATGCGGGAACTTTGCCACCGGCTCGTGGAAGGGCTTTCAACATCAACGTCAACCAAGCACAAGCCAATAACGACGTGGTAAATGGTACGTTGTTGAATTCCTATTAACCCTTTCTTGTCTTGTAAAAAATTCCTATCTATGTTCATCATACCAATAATAGATTGTTACTAAACAGGTGTGTATCTTGTAAATAATCGTTATGCATCTGTATTATTTGATTCGGGTGCCGATAGAAGTTTCGTGTTTCTGGAATTCGAACCTTTACTTTCTAAACCGCGTGTCAACCTAGAAAGATCTTTCACGGTCGAGGTCGCCCATGGAAAATCTATTGTCGTTGATGTCGAAATACGTGACTGCACCTTGAGCCTTAACAAACACGAGTTCTTCGTCAACCTTATTCCCATGCATCTGGGAAGCTTTGATGTTATCATTGGCATGGATTGGTTAGCCAAACACCGTGCGGAAATTCTATGTTTCGAGAAGTGTATCCGAATTCCGTTACCGACTGGGGATACTTTGAAGGTCTTTGGGGAGAAATCATCCCAAAGAATCAAACTCATGTCTTGTATCAAGGCTCGCAAGTGCTTAAGTAAAAACTACATGGCTTTCATGGCATATGTAGTTAATACGAAAGCCAAGCGTAAGGAGTTGAAAGACATTCCTGTTGTGCGAGACTTTCCTGAGGTTTTTCCCGAGGATCTTAAAGGGTTACCTCCCGTGAGAGAAGTTGAGTTCAAGATTGACTTAATCCCTGGCGCAAACCCTGTGGCTAAATCACCTTACCGCCTTGCACCGTCTGAAATGCAAGAATTAGCTAGTCAATTGCAAGAGTTGACCGATAAGGGTTTCATTCGCCCTAGCTCATCACCGTGGGGTGCACCTGTACTGTTTGTGAAGAAGAAGGATGGTTCATTTCGTATGTGCATCGACTACCGGGAACTTAACAAGCTTACTATCAAAAACCGATACCCTCTTCCTCGAATCGATGATCTCTTCGACTAACTTCAAGGAGCAACTCAATTCTCAAAAATCGATCTACGTTCTGGGTATCATCAACTACGTGTTCACAATGATGACATTCCAAAGACCGCTTTTCGTACTCGATATGGGCACTACGAGTTCATGGTTATGCCTTTGGTTGACCAATGCACCTGCCGTGTTCATGGATCTCATGAATCGAGTATGTAAACCGTATTTGGATAAATTCGTAATCGTGTTCATTGATGACATTCTTATTATTCCAAGACGAATGTCGATCATGAGACACACTTGCGACAAGTTCTTGAACTTTTGAAGAAGGAGAAATTGTACGCTAAGCTTTCCAAGTGTGAATTTTGGTTAGAAGAAGTTCAATTCTTAGGACATGTGGTGAATAGCCAAGGTATTCACGTTGATCCTGCTAAGATTGAAGCGGTGAAGAATTGGTGCATTCCCACAACCCCAACCGAGGTTCGTTCTTTTCTGGGTTTAGCGGGATATTACCGTAGGTTCATAGCGAATTTCTCGAAGATTGCTAAACCATTAACGGCGCTAACCCAAAAGAATCGACTCTTTGAATGGGGACCCGAGCAAGAAGAGGCTTTTGAGACATTGAAACGCAAGTTGTGTAACGCTCCTATTCTCACACTTCCCGATGGAAACGACGACTTCACTGTATATTGTGATGCTTCTAATCAAGGTCTTGGTTGTGTTCTCATGCAACGAGGCAAAGTTATAGCATACGCGTCGAGGCAATTGAAGGTTCATGAAGTGAACTACACAACTCATGATCTTGAACTTGGTGCTGTGGTTTTCGCGTTGAAGATTTGGCGACACTACTTATATGGGACGCAATGCATAGTCTACACCGATCATAAGAGTCTCCAACACGTGTTCAATCAAAAGGATCTCAACATGAGACAAAGACGATGGATGGAGTTAAGTAGCGACTACGACTGCGATATTCGCTACCATCCTGGAAAGGTGATGTTGTAGCCGACGCGCTAAGTCGCAAGGTTCACAATAAGACTATCTCACTTCAGAAATTCGAGATCGAAGGCAATGGTTTGATACGCTAGGAGAATTGATACCGAGATTCATGTGGATGTCAACGAGGCTACTATCATGCTCCAAAACATAAGGATCGAAAGTGACCTCGAGTTGTGCATTCGCGAGGCTCAACAAGTGCATGTACTGACGAAGGGAAGGATGAAGATTTGATTCCTAATGTTTGGTCACAACTGGAAACAAAACCGAATGGCATGTGGTATTTCTTGAATCGACTTTGGATCCCGAATCGTGACAACCTTCAACATTTCATTATGAACGAAGCTCATCAAACCTGATATTCCATTCATCCTGGCTCTGATAAGATGTACATGGACTTGCGTGGTCAATATTGGTGGCCTGGAATGAAGAAAGATATCGCGTCTTATGTTTCTAAGTGTCTCGCGTGTGCAAGGGTCAAAGCCGAGCATCAACGACCAAGTGGTTTACTTGAGCAACCTAAAATCCTATGTGGAAATGGGAACATATATCTATGGATTTCGTAACCAAGTACCTCGTACACCTCGTGGTCATGATAGCATATGGGTCATCGTTGACCGTTTGACCAAGACAGCACATTTCATACCCATACGAGATACGTACAAGGTTTCAAGGCTAGCCCAAATCTATGTTGATGAAATTGTGAGTCGTCATGGTGTGCCCTTACACATCATTTCCGATCGAGATGCTCGTTTCACTTCGCACTTCTGGTCTTCGATGCAAGAACTTTTGGGAACTCAATTGGATCTAAGTACGGCTTACCATCCTCAAACCAATGGTCAAACCGAACGAACAATCCAAACCCTCGAGGATCTGCTACGTCTTTGTGTCCTTGATTTTGGTGGTGATTGGGATACGCATTTACCGCTCGCGGAATTTTCGTATAACAATAGTTATCACTCAAGTATCAAGATGGCACCATTCGAGGCGTTGTATGGTCGTAAATGTCGTTCTCCAATCTGTTGGACTGAGATTGGGGAAAATCTCATCACTGGTCCGGAACTTATTCAGGAAACAACTGACAACGTTTCCAAGATTCGAAATAACCTTGAGGTGGCTAGAAGTCATCAAAAGAGTTATGCCGACAAAAGACGCAAACCATTGGAGTTTCAAGTCGACGACATGGTTCTTCTTAAAGTCTCTCCATGGAAGGATATTGTACGTTTTGGGAAGAAGGGTAAGTTAGCCCCACGCTTTGTAGGACCTTTCAAGATTTTGAAAAGAATTGGGAAAGTGGCTTACAAACTGGAGTTACCTTCTGAACTTAGCGGAGTTCATCCTGTCTTTCATGTCTCAAACCTGAGGAAGTGCTCGACTGATGAAAATTTGCATGTTCCACTAGAGGAAATTCAAGTTGATGAGTCATTGCACTTTGTTGAGAAGCCTATTGAGATTATGGATCGCACCCTAAAGAAGACCCGAACAACTACCACACCTATCGTTAAAGTTCGTTGGGAAAACAAACGTGGAGCTGAGTTCACTTGGGAGCGTGAGGATCATATGAAGGAGAGATACCCGCATTTGTTCTCTTAGCTTATTCTTAATTTCGGGACGAAATTCTTTTAAGTTGGGGAGACTGTAACATCTTGTAATTTTGGTTAACTAATAGTTAATCTCGTTTATTCTTGTAAGGACTATTAATGCTTTTTCATGAAACTTGTGGGCTATTGTATTTATCTATTAGTAGGTCTTTAATCCTTTAATGTAAAAGATTATAGTTTATCTATTAAATTGAACATAAAAATAAATAATAAGGTAAATAATATCTAATAATAAAAATAATAACAATATTAATAATAAAAATAATATTAATAATAATAACAACAATAAATGATAACTATAATGATAATAATTTATAAATTTTTTTTTTAAACTTAAAAATGTTAAAACTTAAAGTAATGAGGTTGAGGGGGGGTGTTTTGTCATTTTAGAAACATAATATGGGAGTTTTTGCATAAAGTAATAAATATTATAACTTGAGGGACCATTTCTGTAAATTCTTAAAACATAACCCAAACCCCCCGCCCAACCCTGTTTTTCCGGCCAACTGTCCGGCCAACCTCCGGCGGCTCTCCGACCACCCAAAACCATCAAAACCCGGCGTTTACCGAATCCAAATCATCCCCAAACCGTCCTAACACATGTTTCGAACCGTTATACATCAAATAATTTACATTTAAACGCCGGTTACTAAGCTCAATCGATTACATAACCGATACCTTTAATATTCGGGCCGTTCAATCATTTAAGCTCAATAATAACCAAAGTAAATGGATCCTAATCGAATGTTAAACTAATCCTAAACTACTGCCGAACTCAATTCCAACTGAAGCATACCAGAACCTTTCATTCGATTCACTTGTAATCGCGAACCTGCAACTCAATCAAAACCAATTGTCGAAGCATCATAAACAAAAATTGACAGAGGGCTTTCCATATCTAGTACAATTGGAAGCCTCCTGTGCAATTAATTTGTTTATAATCAACATTGAGCATCAATCAAGCAATACTTAGGTCGCGACCTGTTCATCATCGTTTCTTGTGGCCTACGCTTCAATACCGGGTAATTAAAAGCACCTACATACTCGACTTTACATGGGGAGTGAAAGCCCCATGGTCATTGGCATTAACAACAACGAATTGACCTTCAATTTGATCCAAGAACATTCTAGGGTTCCTAGAATTGGAGGCTGTTTTGGGTGTTGTGTTCTTAAAGTTTTGAAACCGGAAGTTAGCATGGCAACTGCCCTGGTTCACTGGTTAAGGCTTCTCCCCACATCCATGAGCTCCCGGGTTCGAACCCGGGCAGCCTCATCTTTTTTTAAAAAAGGCTTTTTGGCCTTAAAATAGTTATGGAAAATTTATAATAATTATAAAAATAACTTTTATAAACTCCAAATATTTTTAAAATCATCTAGCTAATTTTCTTGAAATTTATTTTAATATAATTATTAATTATTTTAAACAAATGATATAACTAGTGCAATTTTTGGTAAAATAGATTTTAAATATTGTTTAACTTATTAAAACATTATTTGTTTAAATAACAAGTATAAATTATTGTTTAAAACGTGCTTATTTTATTTAGCGATGAGACTTTATTTTTATCACAAACTTATAATAAATGTTACTCTTATTTCACATCTTTATATAAAATATAAATATATTGTTCCCAAGAAAATATAATTGATATCCATTTGTTAAATATATTTGACAAAGCCTCAACATCAAATTGAACTTTAGTTCACGTAATTCGCTAAACTTATTACAATTAAACTTTAACGTTGTAAATATATTTGTTTTAGGTGCATTGTGAAAGACTACGTTGAACCGTTGCTTATATTTTCATATTAATCATCAAATATATATTATTTGATCATGTGAGTATTCTATACCCCTTTTTCCTATTTTCACACTTTGGGGTGAAACATGTTAACTTATACTATTGCACTCGTAGACTTATTTGAGACTTGTAAACCTATGGCAATTCATCTTGTAAAAGTTGTGGTTAGTTGAACTTTCGTGATTACCATGTTATGGCGTTATATGTACAATCATTAACTATTGCTAGCCCAGCGAAGTCATAGATCTATGGGCAAGACAAGCCTGCCTTGGTTAATCCAAGTACACTTAGCTGATCGTATAAACTTGTAAACGTTTGAGACTTGTAAAACTTTGTCGAGGTTTGATTGTTTCATTGATCATAACATCCCTAATCACTTTATTCACTAATTTATGACTTGAATTGCCATCTTTTATATAATCTATGTATTTAAAACTATGGAATGCTCACCAACATTATTGTTGACCCTTTATTTTTAACATGTTTCAGGAAATGCCCAAGTTTGATTATCTACACATTGAAGCTTGCACATCTAGGAATGGACCTAGATTAATAAATAAAATAGAATGAATTGTTACATTTTACGTTATGTTTTTACATTCTTTGAGACTTATATTTGTAATGTGACAAATGAAACTTATGTGTGAATTATATTTGGATTACTAATAGCGTTATGTGGCTATGAACGATGTTAACTCTCACTCCTCGACGTTTCCGCCGTCAAGGTTGGGGTGTGACAGAACTTAATTTCTTTCTAGGAATTCAAGTGAAGCAAGTTGAAGATGGCATCTTCATTAGTCAGTCAAAGTATGTTCAGGACATACTCAAGAGGTTCAACATGACTGATTGTAAGATTGCAAAGACACCCATAGCAAAAAACCACTCCCTTAGACCTGATCTTCAGGGGGAGTGTGTGGATGAACACCTTTACAGGGCTATGATTGGGTCTCTTATGTATCTTACACCTAGCAGACCTAATATTATATTTGCTACATGTATTTGTGCAAGATATCAAGCCAACCCTAAGATATCTCACCTCATCACTTTCAAGAGGATTCTAAGATACCTCAAAGGTGCCTCAACACTTGGTTTATGGCACCCTAAGCATCCTGACATCAATCTGTATGCATATACAAATAGTGATTATGGTGGCTGCAACATGACTGCAAAGTGTACATCTGGGGGATGTTAGTTTGTTGGTGGAAGGGTGGTCTCATGGCAATGCAAGAAACAATCCTGTGCCTCTGCATCAACTGCTGAAGTTGAATACATTTCTGCTGCAAGCTGCTGTGCTCAAGTGCTTTGGATTCAGAATCAAATGCTGAACTATGGGTTAAACTTCAAGGAGACTCCCATTCACATAGACAACAACAATGTTATCTCAATCACAGAGAATCCTATGCAGCACTCAAGGACCAAACACATCAATATCAGGTATCATTTAATAAGAGATAATTATGAAAATGGTTAATTAAACTAGTCAAAGTTCACACAGATGAACAATATGTTGATCTGTTTATAAAGGCTTTTGATGAACAGAGATTTATATTTCTAATTTAAGCTATTGGGATGATTAACTTTGAGTATGTTTTTCTTAAAACTAATTGTTATTATTTCTTAAAATATGTGTGTCGTAAGTTGTCTAGTTCATCACTTTCATAAGCTCTTGTTTTCTTTGGATAAAAATCTTTTTGAAGACTTTCCTTAGATTCTTGAAATTTTTCTGATCCTTCGAAGATATGTTTTTATTCTCAAAAGAAAATCATACCTTCAAAACAAATAACTATCTAAGAAATATTACCTTCGGAAGAGATTTCTGAAATATCTTCCGAAGCTTAAATACTTGCCTTAGACACTTATATGTTTTCAAGGACCTTTTTCTTCCGAAGCAAATTAACTCTCGGAAGTTTTGTTCTTCTGAAAACAAAGCATTCAAGTCTTAATTTTTCTTCCAAAGCAAAATTTTCAAAATTTTCAGGAAATTCTTCCGAAGTCATTCTAACTTTGGAAGCTTTTTCATTTAAAACTTCCGAAGATAATTTACTTTCGGATGCTTTTTGAGTTCCAAGAAAACTACTTTTTAAGCAAAAGTAAACTACTTTTTTAGAGGTGGGACCAACATCTTGATTTCAAAGTTTATCCTCTTTCATTAAACTTTATCTGAAATCCTTTTCACATATAAACCCAACGGTTTCCCTCTCTTTCTATCATCTGCTTCTTCCTCTAAACCTAAAACCCTAAATTTCTTTTTGAAATTTATTTCTTCTTTCTTTCTTTATCCTTAAGCTACCTCACAATGGCCAACCCCGTTCACAGAAATGACCCGAACTTTACCATGCAGCTACATAGGCAACACACACCAGGTTGCTTTGTTAAGCTCTGAGAAAGATCCTCATTTCTCAGAGGTTTGCCGCTTCTTATCTTTGTCAAACTACTTCACCTCCCTAACCATTGATCTTCCACTTTATGAGGATCCTCTGCTTGAATTATGGAAGGCCTGCCAAGAGGTCGTAATGGATGGGGAGAAGGCACTGCCTGCCACAATGCAGGGGAGAACAATCTTTATCACTCCAGCCATCATCAACAAGCATCTTCAGCTGGATGATGAAGAAGGTGAGGTGTTCTTCCAAAGGAAGCTATTAATCATTCTTTTGAACAGATGGGCTATGAGGGAGACTACTCTGTAGTGATCTTAAGGAAAGGTATCATCTCATCCCAGTGGAGATTCCTACTCCATGTGGTATCCACAGCTTATCCAAAAGCATGGTGGATGGGACCAGATTATTGAGGATCTCTCCTTCATTATCCATGGAATGATTCAGGGGGTCAAGTTCAAGTATTCTCATTTGTTTATACTAATTTACTTGCAAACTTAGACTCCTTAGAATATTACATGTTCCCTAGATATGTCTAGTACATTCTTAACTATGAACTGGGCTCACAGTTAAGGCGAACAAGTAACATTCTTAAACTGGGACAGATGAAGCCTGGCATCTTTAAAATACTGAGAAAGCCTACTCTTGGCTTCTCTGGGGTAAAAACAACCCTAGTCCCAAAAATGTTAGAGCTCATTGCTAAAGGTGACAACCTAGTAGTACCAGCTAGTGTTGAACCCAGACCTTCTACATCCCAACCACCTAAACAACCACAAATCACCCTCACTTACCAAAGAAAACCAAAACGAACCCCTACTCAGACTATTCAATCTGTGGAGGCCCCCAACACTCAGCCATACAGGAGGAAGTGGACACTAGAGCTCGCACTTCTCCTGAGGAGCAGACCACTCCCATCTCTTCAAGGATTAGTGCTGAGGTTCCTCATGCTCATCCTGATGAGCTTATTAGCCACCTCTCCAAACTGCCTTAAGCCATCACTCTGAGTCTCAACACTTGGGTGATCAACCTTCAAGAGACAGTTACCATCCCCAACCTTTAGATCTCAACCAACCTATTCCCAACCTTGACTTCTATACTGATGAAGATATAGGTTTCAGTGAGTAACATGATTCTTTCTTCTTTTCCCCAACTCAAACAGAGATGAGTGCTCCTGAGTCTCCTACTTCTAGCCCACATCAGTCGCCTACAACTAAGGTTGACACTTCTGAACATGTTCAGGATATCCATGTGGAAGAGTCTCTCACTTTAGAAAGTGATTACATCATTAAGACCTCAACCATGGCAACTCAGCCCACTGATATTTCAACTGATTTGCCAGTGAGCAGAGGAAATCCAGGAGCCAAGAACCTGAAGCTGGTGGTGAGACTGAGGACTTTGGTCCAATCATCTTATCCCCCAATGACTCTTCTAATGAAAATGAGGTGAATCTAAGACTAAATGTGCAACAACTATCTACAACATGCACCTATTTAGTCTCCAAGGTTAGTCACCTTGAATCTCAAGTGACTACCTTGCAGCACAAGGTCAATGATCAGCAACTTGAGATTTCATATCTTAAGGAACAACTAGCTAGGAGACCTTTAAGAGGACCTCAACCAAGAACACAAGAACCTTTGGAGGTGGTTGACCTAACTCCTAGCTCACCTATGCAAGTGGGTGATGCTACCAAAAAGGGGGAGAAAGTCATCACTGCCACAGAACCTGGGAGTTCCTCATGGAGTGTGGACATTAAGGACTAACCGTCCTCACTTGCAATTGTGCCTACTCAACAACTTCCTCAAGTTCATATTGATATGGACTCAATTGAATTCTTAATATAGAGTATGTTTAAGGAAGGAATACCAAGGGCCATGTCATCTCCACCAACTTCAAATCATATCATTGGGTGGGGGTATGACAACAACTAGAGAGCCCAAATCATCATGAAAGTTCAAGGGCAGCAAGAGATCTTCAATTTTTAGAGCTTGAACTATTATGACATTCAGGATTTAGTTAACATGACACTTGTCAATCCAAGCCAATCAAGAAAAGTTGACAAGTTGGCTCAAAGAATCCAAGATCGGATCAGTGTAGAGTTCAGCCT
Organism: Flaveria trinervia; assembly: GCA_025506515.1. NCBI lineage: Eukaryota > Viridiplantae > Streptophyta > Magnoliopsida > Asterales > Asteraceae > Flaveria > Flaveria trinervia. Next base: position 64,645,703 of record CM046451.1, read on the forward strand.
TAGAAGAAGACTGTGGGAATCAGGCAATGTCATCGGTCAACTAGGTGTTGAGGCAGACCCTAAGATTAGCTTCATAGGGGAAACCTTAACTGAAAGCCCAGTGACAGAACCTGAGAGCCCAGTCTTATCACCAACAACTACTACCGAGATCAATGCCCTTTTTGAGACATATACTGGTGAAGGTGCTTCTCAACCTCTCTCTTGCCCGAGCTTAGAAGCTGCATCAAGCAATAAAGGCCAAAGCTCTCTCCACCCTGAGTCACAAAGGTCTGTGAGTGACAAAGGGAAAAGAAAGATGACATTTGAGGAGATTGAGGAGGATGGGAGAGAGGAAAAGGAAACTGAGGGGAGAAAGTTCCTCTGCTAAGTCTTCAAGACTCATGGAGTCTGCTATTAGGGCTGCCCCCAAACCAGATACTCAGAATGATGAGTTAAGGGTTGTCAGGATAAACTATCTCCAGACAAGGAACTATGACATAGATAGTGTCATCTCTCTTCCCTTGGAAGAGTTGAATGAACTGGTTGACCTGGAAATGTTAAGGGAGAAGAAGGAGGTAGAAGATCCAGAGCTTTTAATACAAATCAAAGAAGACAGAAGAAAGAAAAGATTGTACAAGTATTTTCCTACCCTCTCCCCAGTTCAAGAAAGTCCTGCATAAGAGGATGTGGTTCAACAAGAACCTCAGGTAGATAAAGAAGAAGATAGGATCACGATGATCAACTACCTGAGTGCCACATGCCTCTATCAAGCAGAAGCACTTCTTCCCCTATCCTATGACTATGTTTTGTTTGAGTATCTCAAACAAATCAAACCTGAGATAGTCAAGGAAAGAAAGATAACTAAAAGGAAGCTAAGGGAAAAAGCTACTAAATCAAGAGCCATCATCCAAAAGAGCATGAAGAAGTCTGCTGACAGGTAGAGGATGATGAGCTTCTTGAAGCTGTATGGATTCTCTGGAAGGAGACTTGGCCCCATGTCTCCATCCACTATGGATGAGCATACCAGGGTGATTAAGCAGAAAATCAAGAGTGGAGAGCTGGTTGACTTACACTCCCCTCCAAGTCAAGCCCCACCTAAAGAGGTTAAGGTTGAACAACCAAGGACATCACAACCAGGACCTCCTACTGAATCTTAGCAAACTTCATCTTCTCATCCACAACAGGGTCAATCTCACTCTCAATCTGAACCAGTGAGAGTAGAAGACCCAACTAAGAAAGACAATGAAGATCAATCTGGTACTGTAGGCCAGTCTTCTTAGTTAAAAGTTGTAAAGAGAAAAAAAAGGATGGCTTCTAATCCAAAGCCAAAGAAGAAGAAGACTGCATCCTTTTCTAAACCTCAGGATGAGTTAGAACATCCTGAGGATGTGCAGCTAGAGGATGCTCCATCATAACCCATTCCAATAGCTCCTCTAGCAGCAGAAAGACCCATCATGTCCTGGACATACACTACAAATCCAGAAAGGTGGCATGTCATAAGAGATCATGGCATTGAGAATGTCTACACTTGGCAAGACATGTTTTAGTTGCCCCTGTATGATCTCTATGACATGAGAAGATACTTTAATAGTCTGAAGGATCTTGATTATCACATGAAGAAAGGACTAGGTATTATCCTGATGAGGATTGTTGATATTTGAGGTCTTCAAATTTTTTGGTAGCATCAGCTTAGGGGAGTTTGTAGAGAATATGTATAGAGGCTTATGCAACTAAAGTCTTTCTGCATGCATGCTGCACAAGTACTGAAGAAGAATGCTTTGGAAGTTTGACACATGCAAAAGAAATACTCTAAGTGTGAAATCTTCCAAAACCAAGACCAATATCTTCCAAAGCAAAAGACAAGTCTTTCGAAGCTTCAAAGACAAAGTCTTCCGAATGCTCAACTCTTCAAGACAGATTTCTTCGAAAGACTTTTAGTAACATGCTTTATCTAATGTACTTTTCCATAAAGCTTGACCCATTTTTGCTGTAACTCTATAAAGTCACCAACTTACATGAGTTGGTGAAAAGGTCCATGCTTTTGGTAACTATACATTGAGGTCTTGAGTTTGTAACTTTCTACTTCATGTACTTTATCCTTTTTGTAATAGATAAGGATGTGAGCTATGGCATGTCATAGTCACTAATCAAAAGGCAAGCTGCCTTTTAACTCTACAATTGATTTTGTTTTTGTCTAGCCAATTGTATCCAGCTGACTTTCATAGTATAGCCAGTTGTAGGATGTAGTATAAGTATCTCATGTTCTTGTATCTTTCCTTCATGCTTTGTAACACTTGTAATAGAACATAGAGAAAGCAATATACTACATTCTTGAAAACAATACACCTTTGTATCTTGCTCTTGTGTTCTATCTCTTATATTACATGTGTTCTTAGTGTCTTATTATGGTTAATCCAGATTACTATTTGATTAAGTTAAGTTGGTCTCCTCTTTGTGTTGTTGTGTTGTAAGCGACCCCCTTCACCGGTCCTGCATAAACCTAAAAAAAGTGTGGATCTTTCTCAGAGTTAACAGAGCAACCTGATTGTGTTGCCTGTATAACTACATGGAGAAATCTGGGTCATTTCATCAATTAAGGTTGGCCATTTTGAGAAATCTTAAGGTGAAGGAAAGATGAACGAAGGCGGTTTCAGAGAGAAATTTGGGAATTTAGGTTTGGAAATAAGATGAAGATGATAGAAAGAGGGGGAACCGTTGGGTTAATATGTGAAAAGGGTTTAAGACAAAGTTAATGAAACAGAATGAACATTGAAATCCGGATGTCGGTCCCACCACTGAAAAAGTAGTTTGCTTTTTTGCTAAAAAGTAGTTTTCTTAGAAGGCGAAAAAGCTTCCGAAGGTAAATTGTGTTTGGAAGTTTTAATGAAAAAGCTTCCGAAGCCAAAATGACTTCGAAAGAATTTCCTAAGAGTTTTGAAAAATTGCTTCGGAGAGAATTAAGACTTTGACGTTTTGTTCAACAGAACAAAGCTTCCAAGAGTTAATTTGCTTTGGAAGGAAATTGTCCTTGAAAACATATAAGTTTCTAAGAGAGATTCTAAGCTTCGGAAAATATTTCAGAAATTTCTTCTAAAGGAAAATTACTTAGGCAGTTATTTGTTTTGAAGACATAAGTTTCTTCCGAAGATAAAAACATATCTTCCGAAGGATCAAGAATTTTTTTTCAAAAATCTAAGGAAAATCTTCAAAGGTTTTATCCAGAGAAAACAAGAGCTTATAAAAGTGATAAACTAGACAACTCATGACGCATAGATTTTAAAAAATAATAAGAATTAGTTTTAAGAAAAAACTACTCAAAGTTAATCATCCTAATAGCTGATATAAGATACTTAAATCTTTGTTCTACAAAGGCTTTTGTAAACAGATCAGCAGATTGTTCATTTGTGTTAACTTTAACTAGTTTAATTAATCCTTTTTCAAAATTATCTCTAATTAAATGATACTTGATATTCATGTGTTTTTTCCTTAAGTTTTGCACAGGATTATCTATGGTAGAGATAACACAGTTATTGTCTATGTGAATGGGAGTCTCGTTGAAATTTAATCCATAGTCAAGCATGTGATTCTGAATCCAAAGCACTTGAGCATAGCAGCTTGCAGCAACAATGTATTTAGCTTCGGCAGTTGATGCAGAGACATAGGATTGTTTCTTGCATTGCCATGAGATAACCCTTCCACCAAACATTTGCATCATGGGTTTGTCTTCTTGTTCATATCCCTTTGTCAATATTTCCAATGATGTTTGTGGTAGCATGAGACTTGTGGATCCACAGCTAAGGGATCACAGTAAGTTGCTGAGAGAGATCTAAATTAGAAAATTTTAGATCTAGCATTGATGTTTCTCCTTCCACATCAGCACACTTATCAAGAGAGACCTGATCCAATGAGTGTGTGACATCATTGATGTTGTCATCAATGGAGTGATTATCAGCATCAAGAAATTCCTGATTACTATCACCACCCCCATGCTCTCCAATATTTGAAACTTCTTCCTATGAGTTGTGTACCTCTAAGCTGGAATTTTAAGGTACTTCAGAGGCATCAGCAGGATTTGTCATTCATATGCTAGTAGAAGCTTTATTTGTAGGATTGGTTACCACTGGAGCTGAAGACGTGTAGCTTGAAGGTATTCTTAGCTCAAATCTTGGATCAGGATCACCTGAAGGTAAGATATATGTAGATCCTGAAACATTCTCACAAGATTTATTAAAAAAGGTGGTAACTAAATCAAGATCAAATAACCAATCAGGACTACAGCCAGCTACACTGGGTGTGTGTTCATTGAAAGTCACATTGGTTGACTCCTCAACAATTCTAGTTTTGAGATAGTATACTCTATAAGCCTTAGCTTGATAAGAGTATCCAATGAAGTGTCCATCATCTGATTTCTCCACAAAATTGGCAATTTGATCTTTGGTATTCAAGATGGTATAAGGACATCCAAATGACTTGAGAAAAACAATGAAAGGTTTGCTCATATTCCAAAGTTTATAAGGAGTCTTGCCACAAGTCTTAACCACTAAAACTTTGTTTTGCACATAGCAGGTAGTGTTGAATGCCTCAGCCCAGAAGGTGATGGGCAGCTTAGAGTCAGACAACATGGTTCATGCACCTTCAATCATTGTCCTGTTTCTCCTCTTAGCAACACCATTTTGCTGAGGAGTCCTGGGAGCACTGTATTTTCTTGTAATACCCTTTCTTTGGCATTCCAGTTACCAAATCATTCTTATAGTTTTGACCTTGTGATCACATCTTGTGGTTTTGTTACGCCCCGAATAATGTCTAAGCGATCCAAATAATAATAATGGGTTTAGACAAGATCATTTCATGAAAGGTAGATGGATATGGGTTATAGACTGAGTTAACTCTTCGGGATATATGTTTGGCGAGTTTAAGGTCCCGGGAGCGCCCGGTATATATAAACGATCAACTTGAGCAGCTCTCATTTGCAACTCAACACTCTAGTTCTAGAGAGAGAGAGAGTAGAGAGAGAAAGTAGAGAGAATTGAATATTCAAGGCTTGGTTGATCTTGGGATTGAAGATCGATGTTCGTGGGCATCCAAACAACAAGAAAACGCCAAGAATCCAGGTAAGAAACATCATTTAATCGTTGCTTTTGATGTAAACCCGAATTCTAGAGTTTGGGTTTTAAAAGTGACAAAGATTCGCCCAAATGTCACGTTTTTGAGTAAGAAAACATGTAAGAAGCTTAGATATAGCTTATTGGGGGATAAACCAAGGTTTGGATGTAAAAGATTGAAGTTTTGGGTCAAAAATGGGGTGGTTTGTAATTTTCAGCCCGTTCTACGAAACTGGGTGTTCATCCAGCGAAATTAGGTATACGTCCAGCGAAACTATGTTGGGTTTATTTGAAGATAAAACCGTTTTATCCTCTTGGTATTTCAGAAAAACGCAGCGGATAAATTTGTATTTAAAACATGATTTTAGATCTGAAAATCCATGTTTTATGATGATTAATATACAAATAAACAAACCCATAACAATAAGGATCATTTATGTGGATTAAACAAGCTATGAATACATAAAACATCCATAATAGACAACCATTATGAAGCTGCCAAAACTACCTTTCAGCAGTGGATAATAACACTCCAAAAGAGCTGCCAAAAACCGTGGGTTTGATGGAGATGGAGATGGAGATGTCAAAATCGGCCAAGACTCAAAGAAGAGGAGATCCTCAAGCTAGTATACCCAAGCTTGTATGCAACCCACCTTCTAGTTAGGAAGAATAACACCACCAAAAGGCCAAATGAACCCTCTTTTTCTGCTGAAAATCCGTAAGGTTTAGAGAGAGAGAGAGAGATTGTGTTTTGGTAAAATTGCATGAATGAATCATGGAGAGCATTGAGTGTGTGTATGTATTAAAGTGTTGTCAATTTTCAAGAGGAAAATTGGTCCAATCCCAAGCAAGGGGCGGCCAAGACCAAAAAAAAATCAAAACCCATCTCCCTCTTAAATTTATAACACATTACACATTGTTACTTGTCATATGTCACATAATAAAAGGTTACTTTCTAGACCAAATTTAAAATGTGACATATGTGCTCTTTAATTAAACAATTTTAATGAAAGTACACTCATGTGTTATAAGTTGTTATTTAAACCCCTTTTAAATGACAAGAATAACAGTAAACTCATCAACAATTATCCTAACAATTTGTTCCATCTCATATGCAATTTATTTAGAAAACCCATTTTCTAAATTGGTGTAAATATTTAATTGCATGATCATATCATCAATTAAATATAAATTGGTGTTTGCCAAGCTTGTTATTGGGTATAACCCGACTTGGATCATAACGTACTAACCACATCATATTCTAAGTGTCTTGGGCACACAGAATCCAACAATCTCCCACTTGCCCAAGATTCATAGAAGATTGATGCAAGCAGTAAATACCGCCTAACAACGGTTCACTACCCTTAATACGCATGACTTGTAGCCATTCAATAACATCATCCTTTCAAGTACCCTACTTGAAATGATTTAGGTGAATCAATCATCTATCCTTTTGTTTCAGATGTCATGTTAAATCCAAGAACACAGAATGATCATTTCTTGTTGAATTAACTTATCAGGCCTTAGACATCTAACTCTCAACGAATAAGAGGAACAAATTCCATCTTGACTACATATGTTTCTCACAGACACCTCGTGTCATACCTGAATATACCCTTATGTACTGTCCACTATTTCAGGACAGTGAAGAAGAAGCTCAAGGTGTAACACTTGGTGAATATCAAAACCCAATATGTATCTCAGGTCGGAGGATACCAAATGATATTTGCCTTTATTCAAAATTACTTATGATCAATCAATAAGATTCCATGTAGTAAAATTTGAGATGCGGGTTAGTCCAATATTTGTATCCCACAAATATCTATGAACCTTGGTAGCAACCCATTGCTCTATATTCATCCTTATGAATATCAACCAATCCAAGTTCATAATAGTCTTACCTTCAAACTTGTTCCCACAAGTATGAACGACTACGGACATTTAGAGTAAACATTTTACTCATGGATTAAACATGCTAAATTGGAATATTATTTGAAACATTATAACCAAATAACTTTATTCAAATAATAGAAAGTTTCACATATCCAAATACAAAATTTACACATCAAATCCAATCACTAGAATATCGAAGTCCCATGGCACAAGTATGACCTTCATGCTTTGCCTTTTCAAGGAGCTTCGTGAGAGGATCCGTAATGTTTTGATCTGTATGAACTTTGCGAATACATATCTTTCCCTTTTCAACTTCATCTCGTATGTAGTTGAATCTCCGCTCAATGTGCCTAGTCTTTTGATGAGCACGGGGTTCCTTGATTTGAGCAATCGCACCCTCGTTGTCACAAAAATCTCTAGGGGGTCCTGAATGCAAGGGACAACCCCTAGATCGGCAATGAATTTCTTCATCCATGCAGCTTCTTGAGCTGCCAATGAGGCGGCGACATATTCTGATTCTGTAGTTGATAAGCCACCACATCCTGCTTGGAGCTCTTCCAAGAGACAGCTCCTCCATTCAGAATGAAAATGTATCCCGATTGTGATCGTGAATCGTCACGATCGGTTTGGAAACTTGCATCCGTGTAACCTTTTACAACGAGTTCCTCGTCACCAGATCCATAGATCAGGAACATATCTCTTGTCCTCCTTAGGTACTTAAGTATGTTCTTAACAGCCATCCAATGACTGTTTCCAGGATTCTGCTGGTAACAGCTTGTCATGCTTAAGGCGCATGACACGTCCGGTCGAGTGCATATCATTGCATACATGATGGATCCTATAGCAGATGCGTATGGGATTGCCTTCATTTTATCTTGCTTCCTTTGAGCTTGGACATTGAGCCGTACTCAATATCGTTCCTCTTTGAATAGGTACGGTACCTTTCTTAGAATTCTCCATCTTGAACCTTTTCAAGATTTTATCAATATATGCACTTTGATTCAAACCAATCAACCGCCTTGATCTATCCCTATAGATCTTTATTCCCAGAATATAGGCGGCTTCACCAAGATCCTTAATGGAAAAACAACTTCCAAGCCAGGTTTTTACACCTTCCAAGGTTGGAATGTCATTTCCAAATAGTAGTATGTCATCAACATACAATACTAGGAAAGTTATTGTGCTCCCACTAGCCTTCTTATACACACAAGCCTCATCAGCGTTTTTGATGAAACCAAATTCTTTACTTCCTCATCAAAACGGTGATTCCAGCTTCTCGATGCTTGTTTTAATCCATAGATTGATTTCTTTAACTTGCATACTTTATTAGGATGTTTGGATCGACAAAACCTTCAGGCTGAACCATATAGACATCTTCCTCAAGATATCCATTTAGGAAAGCGGTTTTGACATCCATTTGCCATCTCATAATCATAATGAGCAGCTATGGCAAACAATCCTTATAGACTTTAGCATCGCAACAGGTGAGAAGGTTCATCATAATCAACCCCTTGAGTTTGAGTGAAACCTTTTGCTACAAGTCTAGCTTTATAAGTATCCAAGTTTCCATGCATATCCGTTTTCTTCTTAAAAACCCACTTACTTCCAACTATTTTGGAGTTAAGAGGTGGTACAACCAAGTCCCATACTTGATTGTCATACATGGATTGCATCTCAACGTTCATGGCTTCAAGCCATTTGTCACAATCCGTATTGGACATTGCATCATGGTATGTGGTTGGTTCATCAGAATCTATCACATAGCATCCATCCATGAAAAATCCGTATCTTTCAGGCGGATTACTAATTCTAGCACTTCTGCGAACGTCTTGTGTGTTTTGATCAACCCTTGATCATCCTCAACATCCTCATGTTGAGTGTACTTTCAACCAAACGTATATCGGGTTGTGTCTCTTGATCCTCTTCAAGATCCACTGTTCTACTGCCAGCTCCTTCCATAAGGAACTTTGCTTTTAAGAACTCACCCTTTCTGGCAACAAACACCTTTTGTTCCAGTGGATCATAGAAATAATATCCCATAGAATCTCTAGGATATCCAATAAAGATACACTTGGTGGATCGGACTTCCAATTTGTTTGGGGTGGGAGTTTAAACATAAGCCTCACAACCCCAAACCCTTAAGTATGATAGGGATGGGACCCTTCCATGCCATATCTCAAAAGGTGTCCTTTCCACCTTTTTGGTCGGGGCCATATTTAGAATAAGGGCCGCGGAGAGCAGAGCGAAACCCCAAAATGATAGAGGTAATGTGCTTCTAGCCATCATAGATCGGACCATATCCAATAAGGTTCGATTCCTCCTCTCAGACACACCATTATGTTGTGGTGTTCCAGGTGGAGTGAGTTGTGAGACAATCCCACAACTCCTAAGATGATTTTGAAAGGCATCACTTAGGTATTCACCTCCTCTATCGGTACGAAGAATTTTAATTGACTTGTTGAGTTGATTTTCTACTTCATTTTTGAAGATTTTGAACATTTCAAAAGCTTCGTCTTTGTGCCTTAACAAGTACACATACCCATAGCGACTATAATCGTCGGTAAAGGTAATGAAGTATCTTTCACCATTCCTAGTCATTGGCTTAAAAGGACCACATACATCCGAATGTATGATTCCTAATAAATCTTTTGCCCTTTCGGTAGTTCCACTAAAGGGTGCCTTAGTCATCTTACCTTGTAAACAAGACTCAGAAACATCAAATGAATCACATTCATTTGTTTTTAAAAGACCATTCTTTTGAAGTGTTTGTAAACGTTTCTTGTTTATATGACCAAGACGACAATGCCAAAGATAGGTATCACTTAAGTCCAACTTGAGTTTCTTGGTGTTAGTTTGGTACAATGAACTATTTAAAGTATTTCATGAACCAATTCATAAATACCATTAATTGGAATAGCTTTAAAATAGAACATACCATTTAAAGAAACATGAATATCATTTTCAATAAAAGATAATACATAATCATAATGTCTTAATTGGGATACAGAAATAATGTTCCTAGTCAAACTAGGAGCATACAAAACATTCTTCAAAATAACTTCCAAACCACTTGGAAGTCTTAGGATGTAGTCTCCACGAGCTTCAACTAAGACTTTAGTTCCATTTCCCATGAAGAGGCTAACATCCCCTTGTTTGAAGTCCCTACTTCTTGTGAACCCCTGCAACAAATTGCAAATGTGAGTTCCACATCCGGTATCCAATACCCATATGTTAGAAGATGTAACATTAAGATCAATATGAATCATGTATATTGTACCTGAGGTCTGCCCGGCATCCCTCTTGGCTTTCAACTCTTGGAGATGGACAGGACAATTCCTTGCCCAATGTCCAATCTCCCCACACTTGAAGCATGGGTCATTTGTAGCAACCTTTTGCTTCTTCTCTTGTGGTTTGGGTGGCACCCTTGCCACCCCTTTCCCTTTCCCCAAGCGGGTCCCTTGCCCTTGGCAACTTTTGCCTTGGGTGCGGGACGAGGCTTTTATTGTTCCCACCTTCATTGATGGTGAGACGGGTAAAACCCTTTTACCCATGGCCGCCTCGGCAGTTTTGAGCATTGAGTGAAGCTCACCATGCTTTTGTCCCAAGCATTCATGTTGTAATTCATCACGAATGTCTCGAACCTCTTGGTAAGGCCATTCAGGATCAAATCCGTGGCCAAGTCCTTCGAGACGGGACAATTAAGCCTCTCGAGGCGGTCAATGTGACTTTTCATCTTAAGTACATAGATGAAACAGATTGGTTGTCGTCCATACGACATGCATGGAGTGCTCGAACCGTTTCGAAGCGCTCAACCTTGCTTGCTGTTGGAACGTTTCCTTCAGCTGGGTTATCATGTCGTAAGCTCCGTGGTGTTCATACTCCTTTTGGAGATCCGGAGTCATGCTCGCTAGCATGAGACAAGACACTTGGACGGAGTCCTCAGTGTACTTTAGCCAATCATTCAAGGCCTCCTCATCATCCTCGCTAGGTTGATCAGGGATAGGGTCGTCTAAAACGTACGATCTTCTCTCTTGCTTGAGAACGATTCTCAAGTTTCGATACCAATCGATGAAGTTGTTGTGATTTAGACGTTCCTTTTGGAGGATCGCTCGTAAAGATTGGTTGGACGCGGATGAGTTATCGGAATTATCATTATTAGAGGCCATCTACAAAATTTAACAAAGTTTTATTTAGTATTTTCGATATTATCACTTTAATAATTAATGCCTATTAAGGTCAATTATATATTAAAATCTAGAACCCAACATTACATTTAAATTGTGGTTAGGTGACCTTTATCCCACGATTTAAATTAATAAGGTGGTCAACGATGACGGTTGCAACCATTTGCAACTTCTAGAGGTATGGGATCGACCTTTGAACATCATATGTAAAGTCGACATGTAAATCCCATCAACACCATTTGGAAACCACATTGTAGGTGATCCATTTAACATGGTTTGCAAATCAAGACATCCTACTTACACCCACGTGTGAGTTTGCCAAAACAAATGGTTAGGTGACCTTTATCCCATAAGTAAGGCATTCTCACCTCAAATCACAAGTTCACTCAAAATGGTTAGGTGACCTTTATCCCACTAAGAGTTCCCAAGTGACTCAAGTGTTGTGTAAAAGGACGGTGTTGATCTCGTTTTTAAAATTTTAGAGATTCTTAATTCTAGTTTAGAAAACTCTATGTACTTGTATTTGTATGCTTTCAAATACAAGGTACCCTATGGTTCTTAGATTAAAACCAATTTTAATCTTTAAAATCATTAAACCATTTTAATAACTTTTATTAACTTTAAAGAACCAACATTTTCAGCTTGTTAAGTTGGTTAATGAGTTTGTGATGAATATGCAAATACAAACCAAACAATCAAACAACAAACAATCAACCAAGCATAAAACATAAACAAACATATGTGCATAACCATAGCCCTTATGTTGACAACACTTGTTTGCCATCACAAGTGTTGTCTTTGGTCTTTCTAAGGGTCAAACATATCATAAAGGTTCCAAGAACCTCCCACTAGAAACCGCATCCAAGTGCTCCATGTTTCTTGTGTCTTTGTGTCCATCTTTGGGTCTTGATCTTGTACATCTTCCTTTTACAAAATTGTATCCTAATACATTTTTCTAGTAAAGGAAATGAACCTAATCTATTATTACATAACCAAATGAATGAATAATTACAACCCAAATGAATAAACACAAAAATTACAACCAAATTGAATGAATAAAACAACCACTAGAATCATCCAAACAACACAAGGCCACAAGCTAGGTTATGCACATTAACAACCAATGATCATATCATCAATTCATATAATGAAAAACCCCATTAAAACCCCAAATTTCAGCCAACATAAACTGAAATTTTGGGTTTTAATCATTGTCCAAACAACCAACATTCATAATATGTTTCTTTCAAGGTCTAATCACTAGCATGTGTGATATGACCTTGAAAGTTTGGGGAATCATTCATATAAACTATAACAGCCCAAAATCAGCCTATAACATGTCTAATATAATCTTTTAAAACCAATTTCAAAAGATAAATCAAGCAAGTCATCCACATAACCGGCTCTTGATGCCATTGTTGGGTTTATTTGAAGATAAAACCGTTTTATCCTCTTGGTATTTCAGAAAAACGCAGCGGATAAATTTGTATTTAAAACATGATTTTAGATCTGAAAATCCATGTTTTATGATGATTATATACAAATAAACAAACCCATAACAATAAGGATCATTTATGTGGATTAAACAAGCTATGAATACATAAAACATCCATAATAGACAACCATTATGAAGCTGCCAAAACTACCTTTCAGCAGTGGATAATAACACTCCAAAAGAGCTGCCAAAAACCGTGGGTTTGATGGAGATGGAGATGTCAAAATCGGCCAAGACTCAAGAAGAGGAGATCCTCAAGCTAGTATACCCAAGCTTGTATGCAACCCACCTTCTAGTTAGGAAGAATAACACCACCAAAAGGCCAAATGAACCCTCTTTTTCTGCTGAAAATCCGTAAGGTTTAGAGAGAGAGAGAGATTGTGTTTTGGTAAAATTGCATGAATGAATCATGGAGAGCATTGAGTGTGTGTATGTATTAAAGTGTTGTCAATTTTCAAGAGGAAAATTGGTCCAATCCCAAGTAAGAGGCGGCCAAGACCAAAAAAAAAATCAAAACCCATTTCCCTCTTAAAATTTATAACACATTACACATTGTTACTTGTCATATGTCACATAATAAAAGGTTACTTTCTAGACCAAATTTAAAATGTGACGTATGTGCTCTTTAATTAAACAATTTTGTTTAAAGTACACTCATGTGTTATAAGTTGTTATTTAAACCCCTTTTAAATGACAAGAATAACAGTAAACTCATCAACAAATTATCCTAACAATTTGTTCCATCTCATATGCAATTTATTTAGAAAACCCATTTTCTAAATTGGTGTAAATATGTAATTGCATGATCATATCATCAATTAAATATAAATTGGTGTTTGCCAAGCTTGTTATTGGGTATAACCCGACTTGGATCATAACGTACTAACCACATCAATATTCTAAGTGTCTTGGGCACACAGAATCCAACAACTGTGGATCTTCCTGCGAAACTATAGTTTCGCAGGTAGTTTCGCACATATGGTTTTCCAACGAAAGTTGGGCAAAACTGGCAGCAAAACTGGCTGCAAAAGTTCTGGCAAAATAGTAGCGAAATTGCTGATCTGGCAGCGAAATTAGCAGCGAAATTAGGCAGAAATTAACTCCTTTGAGTGTTAACTTATCTGCAGGTTGTGCAGTGCAACCCTTGCTTTGAAAGCTTGATTGAGAAGCTACTCATCGATTCCAAGTGAGTTCTAGATCCCCTATTTTAAAGGTTTTGAACTAGTTTGGGGCTGGAAATGCATACTAAATATACGTTTTAGATGACCAAAATTTTAAGAGGTTTTAAGAGGAAGATCAATTTTTCTATGACGAAATGTGCTATATAAGAGTGTTAAAATAAAAAATTTTCATGCTGACCTGGCAGCACGGCCCCAGCCAGGGGCGTTGCCCCTTGGACCCCCCTAGGGGTTACTGCTCCTAGGACCTCGCTGTCAGGGGCCGCCGCCCCCGAACCCCCACTGTCCCGCCATGGGTCAGTTATATTTTATGATGATTTATTCTTGATATGCATGATGTTTGTGATGAGAATGTATTATTGATGCCTATGCATGATGATGTTATGTGATTGATGATGATTATGTATGTCATGTATGATATGTTCCTTATTACGTATTATGATGTGACTTTACGTGGTGTGATTATGATAATGAACGTAAAGTATTATTTTTACAAAGTGAAAGATTTAAGTTAATGAAAAGTGAAACTTAATGAATGTTACCCCCAGGCCTTTTTGATGATGAAAAGTCTTGCAAGCACTATGATAGACTTCACTTATGTGAGTCTGATGTATGATGATTGATCTGTATTCTTGAGCGAGCTATGTGCCCTGCAGTGTGGATCAACTGTCGGGGGTTAGCTACAATGAAGATGTGTACTGACAGGGATCAACATTTGTTGTCGATCAACATTTGTTTTCGATCAACATGGAGCTCTTGCCTTGTGCAATCTCGTTGATGACGAAGAGAAAGATAATAAACGAACGAAAGTTTAAGAATGATGATTAAAGATAATAATGTTATTATCTATGTGTATATATGATGCTTCATTGCGTAAGATTGTAAAGTAAGGCTTCGAAATGGAAGTAAAAATATTCTATTTCATAAAACTAGAACTCATTCAACAACGCTAACTTTTATGTATTTTGCAGTTGGCAGGTGATCGTTGCTGAGGATGGCACGGGCGGCTTCTTGGCCTGTTTTGGATGGCATCCATTTTGTATAAGGATTGTGTTTTTGCATTGTAATGCGAACAAATGTTGTTTTGTAATTGTTAACATTGTTTTATTTTTATGCGAAAATGGCTATATATAAATACGAAATAGTTTAAGTAAATTCCGCTGCAATGTTTTACAAATGTTAAAACATTATGTATGCTTTTGCATGATGATTGACCGACTGTGAGCATCCCGGGAACGGGGCCTTACAAGTTGGTATCAAAGCCAAAGTTTAAGAGAATTGGGTAAGTAATTTTGAATACCTAAACTTAACCTTAAAATGGGATGGAAAGGGAAGGGATGCCAGTCCGAGTAGCTGCGTGCCATCAGGTATTTTCTTTAATGTTAATCGGCATTACGTGCGCATTTTATGTGATTTATGTGCCTTTAGTAGATTTAGATACTGATGTAGTCAGGATAGGAAATGCTTGGGGTATGAAGAGTAAAGTAAGTGGCTAATCATAACTGGCCACTATAATTAGGGACTTACTATACTTGACGTAACTGAGCTATTACCTTGAATGACCACGTTGGTGTTTGAATCTTATAGTGTGTTAGAGGATGGTCGGTGGTAGATCTTCAAAGGTTTCGTCAGGTGAAGGTTGTGGTGGATGTGGTTCTGGACCGCGTGTCATGAGAAGCATGGCTAGGGCCGCTGAAATGGGACTCAAAGAGCCCGAGACCCATCACCCAAAAGGCAGTGATGATAGTGCTAGTTTGAGGACCACATTGAAAGAGGCTGTTGTCGAGGGAGTTCAACAGGTCATGCAGACGATTCTGCTGTTTATGGTAACTGAGGTAATTAGGGCAGTGAAGGAGACGACCGCAATTAAAGGGAACAAGAAGAGTAGCGGCGACAAGAATCGGAACGGAAAATGGGTTGAACGTGGGGGTTACACTCAAAACAAAATGATTGCCAGGACGGATGACTGGCGTGTAGCTTCGTCTGGTGCGGAGACGAGGAAGTGTGGTAAGTGTGCTAAAGGGCATACTGGAGAGTGTAGGTGGGGATCAAACTGCTTCAAATGTGGGAGGCCCGGTCATCTGACAAAGAATTATGGGGTGAATAGGTGTTATAACTGTGGCGAAAAGGGCCATATAACTAGAGACTGTAACATGCCGAGGGAGGAGAGTTTTTGGGAAAAGAGGATGACTAGAACTGGAGGGTAGGAGGCGAGCGCAGAGCCTTCACCATGACCAGGGAGGTGGCTAGGATGGACCCTGATGTCATGTCAGGTACGTATCTAGTAACCAAACTCTTGCTTCTGGGTTGTTTGATTCCGGTCCTAGTACGAGTTTTATTTTTGCTACCTTTTGTGCTAATTTTCGCATTAGGAGTACAAGTATTGATGGGCCCTTCGATGTAGAAACTGCCAGAGGTAAGTCTACCAGGATTACTGAACAGATAGAACGCTGTGATATAGAATTAGAAGGCCATAAGTTTCCTGTTAGACCATTTGTAATGACCTTAGGCGGTTTTGATGTAGTCCTGGGAATGGATTGGCTGGCGGACTACTAGGTGAACACTATGTGTCAGAATAAGATAATTAGACTGTCAGTGCCTAACAAGAGTTCGGTGATAGTTTACGATGATCGAGTCATGATGATCTCGAAAGTGAACTTGATTGCGGTGGCGGGAAGGTGCATGAGGCATGGGTGTAGGGCCTACGGGAAGGATATGGATATGCCAACACCGCAACTCTCTTATATACCAGTTGCGTGTGAATTCCCAAACATGTTCCAAGAAGACTTACCAGGAGTGACACGGTCCGCGAGATCGAGCTCCAAATTGACTTGATACTGGGTGCCCAACCTATTGATAAGGCGCCATATCAGTTGGCTCCGACTGAGATGAAGGAATTGATGGAGCAACTATAGGAGTTGCTTAATAAGGGGTTCATTAGACCGAGTATCTCTCCTTGGAGTGCTCCGGTCTTATTCGTGAAGAAGAAGGACGGTAGTATTAGGATGTGTATCGACTACCGTGAGCTGAAGAAGTTGACAGTGAAGAATCGGTACCCCTTACTGAGAATTGATGACCTATTTGATCAGCTTCAAGGTGCCAGTTGGTTCTCAAGGATAGACCTTTGATCCGGCTACCATCCGTTGAAGGTGAAGGAGCATGATACCCCTAAAACAGGCTTTCACACACATTATGGACACTACAAGTTTCTTGTTATGTGTCTTGGTTTGATCAACACGCTAGCTGCTTTTATGGACCTAATGAATCGAGTGTGTCGGCCGATGTTAGATAAAGCAGTGATTGTGTTTATTGATGATATCTTGATTTATTCGAAGAGCAAGGAAGAGCATGTCGGGCATTGTGTTAATTGATGATATCTTGATTTATTCGAAGAGCAAGGAAGAGCATGTCGGGCACACTTAGTAGGTGTGGAGACGTTGAGAAGGGAGAAGTTGTATGCCAAATTCTCCAAGTGCGTGTCCGGGTTGCACGAGGTTTAACATTTAGGTCATGTGGTAAATCTCGAGGGGATAATGGTGGACCCGGCAAGGGTGTAGGCGGTGATGCAATGGAAGTCCGCCATCCGAGATTCGTAATTTCTTGGGCTTGGCGGGCTACTACGGAAGATTCATTCAACACTTCTCTAAGATAGCTTCTCTGTTGACTAAGTTGACCCCTAAGGATGTAAAGTTTTTATGGGGTCAAGCTCAAGTGAATGCGGAGCATCAGAAGCCGTATGGAAAATCCAACCCTTGGACATACCCGAGTGGAAGTGGGAGCATGTCACCATGGACTTTATTACAAAGTTGTCGCGTACAGTGAAAGGGTATGATGCTATTCACGTGGTAGTCGACTGTTTGAGGAAGAGTGCTCACTTCCTACCGAATCGTGAGACGTATTCATCTTATAGGTTGGCGGATATATTCATTAAGGATATTGGAACTTGTCACGGTGTGTCGGTGTCTATTGTGTCCGATTGCAACACGTGTTTACATCTAAGTTTTAGAATAAGTTCCACGATGCTGTGGGGATGAGGTTACATATCAGCACAGCTTATCACCCCAAGACAGATGGTCAGCGAAAAAGAACCATTCAGATGCTAGCAGATATGCTTCGGGCATGCGTCATTGATTTTGGAGGAAGTTGGGATGACTACTTACCTTTAGTTGAGTTCTCATATAAGAATAGCTCCCATGCCAGCATTGGCATGCCCGTTTATGAGATGTTATACGGTAGGATATGTAGAACACCCGCTTGTTGGAGTGACATTGGCCATAAAGAGTTAGGGAGCGTCGAGGTGGTCAAGGCTACGACTAAGAAGCTGGAAAGGATCAAAGCCTTTATGAAGGCAGCTAAAGATAGGCAAAAGTCGTACACCGATAAACGATGTAGACCGATTGAGTTCTAGGTGGGTGACAAAGTTATGTTGAAAGTCTCACCTTGGAAGGGAATCATTCGGTTTAAGAAGCGGGGCAAGTTGAGCCCAAGAACATAGGGCATTTCCAAATTATTACCCGAGTAGGAGAGGTGGCCTATCGGTTGGAATTGCCCAGTGAGTTAAATGGAATTCATCTGACATTCCATGTATGTCACTTAAGAAAGTGCTTAGCCGAGTAGGATATAGTGGTTCCACTAGAGGATATTGAAGTGGATGAACAGCTCAATTATGTTGAGCAAACAGTGGCGATCATCGATCGTAACAAGAAGGGATCAGAGTCCACTTGGGAAGTTGAGGAGGAGATGAGGCAGCATTACCCTCAACTATTCAATGACTAGCAGGTTTCGA
Organism: Flaveria trinervia; assembly: GCA_025506515.1. Lineage (NCBI taxonomy): Eukaryota > Viridiplantae > Streptophyta > Magnoliopsida > Asterales > Asteraceae > Flaveria > Flaveria trinervia. The sequence goes on from CM046451.1 coordinate 64,664,320, forward strand.
GGACGAAACTTGAATAAGGGGGGTGGACTTGTAATGCCCCGAATAATGTCTAAGCGAGCCAAATAATAATAACGGGCTTAAACGAGATCATTTAATGAAATGTAGATGGCTATGGGTTATAGACCGAGTTAACTCTTCGGATATGTGTTTGGCGAGTTTAAGGTCTCGGGAACGCCCGGTATATATAAACGGATTAGCTTGAGCAGCTCTCATTTGCAACTCAACACACTAGTTCTAGAGAAAGAGAGAGTAGAGAGAGAAAGTAGAGAGAATTGAAGACTCAAGGCTCGGTTGATATCGGGATTGAAAATCGATGTTCGTGGGCATCCAAACAACAAGAAAATGCCAAGAATCCAGGTAAGAAACTGTAGGATTCTATATTCCCAAGACACGTAGAATATTGATGCGGTTAGTACGTTATGATCGAAGTCGGGTTCTACCCAATAACAAGCTTTGCAAACACAAACAATTATTTATTTGATGATATGATCATGCAATTAAATAATCACACCAATTTAGAAAATAGGTTTTCTAAATATTGTATTTGTAGTGGAACAAATTATAAGGATATTTTGTTGATGAATTTTATTATTTGTATTGTTTTTAAATAGGTTTAAGTAACATTAAATAATAAAATGAAAGAGTCATTTAAATTATAAGGGGGTTAATTTAAATAATGTACATGACCCTTTTAATATGTGTTTTTTAAAGTTTTGGGTGGGAAACACCTTCTAGAAGGCTGATTTCGGCCGCCCTTTGGTCCAATAGCATCATTTCCTTTTGTCTTAAAAACACACATTAGGAGACTTGTGCAAGAGACTCTTTCACACACATCATTTCACACAAAAACTCTCTCTCTCTCCTCAAACTCTCTCTCGGCCAGCAGCATCAACAAGAGAGGGTTTTGGATTGATCTTGGTGTTCTTCTCCCTAGCAAGAAGGTGTTTGCTATAGTGCTTGGGGTATACAAGCTTGAGAGGACCTCCTTTTAATGCTTGGTCGTTTCCTTGGTCCATATCATCCTCCATATTCCCCCTTTCGCTGCTGGAAGGTAGTTCATGGCAGCTTCTTTATGGTTGTCCATATTGTATGTTTATGTGTTTCTATAGCTAGTTATATTCACATATAAAGATCCTTTGTTCCTGGGTTTGTTTGTAACTTTATATATCAAAATAAAACTCGATTTTTCAGTTCATAAATTATGTTATAAAGTTCATTTCCGCTGCGTTTTTCACAATGTTTAAATGGTTAAACTATGTTTGTGTTCTAACAAACCCAACATTGGCATCAAGAGTGGTTATGTGGATAGCTAGCTTGTTTTGTCCTTGAAAATTCGTTTTATGGGACTTTAAAACCCCTTTAGGGGCTGCTATATTCATGTATTATGAATCCGCAAACTTTCAAAGTTATATCACACATGCTTGTGATTAAACTTTGAAAGACATGTATGTTGTATTGTTTGTTTGTTTGGACAAGATAAAACCCGAACTTTCAGTTTGTGTTGGCTAAAATTTCATGGGTTTTGGTGGGGATTCATTGTTGTTTTGGATGATATGATCATTGTTCATTATGGTGCATAACCTAGCCCTTGACCTTGTGTTATTTGGATGATTGTAATGGTTGTTTTTATTCATTCAATTGGGTTGTATAATCATTTATTTGTGCTTGGTTTAAAATGTAATTTATTTATTAGTAGGATGTAATAAATAGATTAGGTACTTTTCATTTCACTCGGGACTCTTAGTGGGATAAAGGTCACCTAACCATTTTGAGGGAACTTGTGACTTGAGGTGAGAATGCCATATTCGTGGGATAAAAGTCACCTAACCACTTATTTTGGCAAACTCACACATGTGTGTAAGTAGGGTGTCTTGATTTGCAAACCATGTCAAATGGATCACCTATGATATGGTTTCCAAATGGTGTTGATGGGATTAACATGCCGACTTTACATATGATGTTTCAAGTCGATCCCATACCTCTAGAAGTTGCAAATGGTTGCAATCGTCAATCGTTGACCACCTTATTAATTTAAATCGTGGGATAAAGGTCACCAAACCACTACTTAAATGTAATGTTGGGTTCTAGATTTGAATATGAAAATGACCTTAAAAGGTATTAATTATTAAAATAACAATATCGAAAATACCAAAATTGATCTTTGTTAAAATTTTGTAGATGGCCACCAATAATAATGATAATCATGATAATTCATCCACGTCCGCCCAATCTTTACGAGCGATTCTCCAAAAGGAACGTCTAAATCATAAAAATTTTATCGATTGGTATCGAAACTTGAGAATCATTCTCAAGCAAGAAAAATGATCATATGTTTTAGACGACCCTATCCCTGATCAACCTAGTAAGGGTGATGTGGAGGCCTATAACGATTGGATGAAGTACACTGAGGACTCTGTCCAAGTGTCTTGCCTTATGTTGGCAAGCATGACTCCGGATCTCCAGAAGGAGTATGAGAATCACAGAGCTTATGACATGATAACCCAACTGAAGGAAACGTTCCAACAGCAAGCAGGGGTTGAGCGCTTCGAAACGGTTTGAGCACTCCATGCATGTCGTATGGACGACAACCAATCAGTTTCATCTTATGTACTTAAGATGAAAAGTCACATTGACTGCCTCGAATGGCTAAATTGTCCCGTCTCAAAGGAATTGGCCACGGATTTGATCCTCAATGGCCTTACCAAAAGGTTCGAGACGTTCATGTTGAACTACAACATGAATGCTTGGGACAAAAGGATTGGTGAGCTTCACTCTATGCTCAAAACGGCCGAGGACGCCATGGGTAAAAGGGTTTTACCCGTTCTCACCAATAATGAAGGTGGGAACAAGAAGAGGCCTCATCGCGCACCCAAGGTAAGAGTTGCCGAGGGTAAAGGACCCGTATGGGGAAAGGGGAAAGGGGTGGCAAGGGTGCCACCTAAAGCACAGGAGAAGAAGCAAAAGCTTGCTTCCAATGACCCATGCTTTAAGTGTGGGGAGATTGGACATTGGGCAAGAAATTGTCCTGTCCATCTCCAAGAGTTGAAAGCAAAGAGGGATGTCGGGCAGACCTCAGGTACCATATACATGATCCATATTAATTTAAACTTAATATCCTCTAACACATGGGTATTAGATACCGGATGTGGAACTCACATTTGCAATATGTTGCACAGGTTCAAAAGAAGTAGCAACTTCAACAAAGGGGATGGTAGCCTCAAGATGGGCAATGGGGCTAAAGTTCAAGTTGAAGCCTGTGGTGACTACATCTTGAAATTTCCAAATGGTTTGGAAGTAATTTTGTACAATGTTTTGTATGCTCCTAGTTTGACTAGGAACATTATATCCGTAGCCCTATTAAAATGTTTTGGATATGTATTATCATTTATTGGAAATGAAATCCATGTTACTTTGAATGACATGTTTTACTTTAAAGATAATCCCATCAATGGTATCTATGAATTGGTTCATGAAAATACATTGAATGATAGCTTATTGTACCAAACTAATACCAAGAGACTCAAATCGGATTTGAGTGACAGTTACCTTTGGCATTGCCGTCTTGCTCATATAAACAAAAAAAGAATACAAACACTACAAAAGAATGGTCTTTTAAAAACAAGTGAACGTGACTCATTTAATGTATGTGAGTCTTGTTTACAAGGCAAAATGACCAAGGCACCTTTTAGTGGCAAAGACGAAAGGGAAAAGGATTTATTAGGTATTGTAAGGATTCCTTAAGTCTGATGCAACCCAAAACATCCAAAGTGTCTCAGCAACATGCACTAAGTACTAAAGTGAAGAATGCTTCGGAAGTTTTACACAATGCATTAGAAAATATTCTAAGTGTAAAGTCTTCCGAAACCAAGACCAATATCTTCCGAAGCCAAAGATGAAGTCTTCCGAAGCCTCAGAGACAAAGTCTTCCGAAGCTTCAAGTTATGAAGACAGATTTCTTCCGAAGACTTTTAAGACATGCTTTTTCTGATGTACTTTTCTGTAAAGCTGGACACCCTTCCACTGTGGCTCTGCAAGTCACCAACTTACATGAGTTGGTGAAAAGGTCCATGCTTTTGGTAACTGTACATTGAGGTCTTGAGTCTGTATACTTTCTACTTTATGTACTTTATCCTTTTTGTAATAGATAAGGATGTGAGCTATGGCATGTCATAGTCACAAGTCAAAAGGCAATCTGCCTTTTGACTCTACAATTGATTTTGTTTGTGTGTCTAATCAATTGTATCCAGCTGGCTTTCAAAGTATAGCCAGCTGTAGGATGTAGTATAAGTATCTCATGTTCTTGTATCTTTTATCTTATGCTTTGAACACTTGTAATGGAACATAGAGAAAGCAATATACTGCATTCTTGAAAACCATACTCTCTTGTTCTGTCTCTTATTTTACTTGTGCTCTTTGTATCACTTTGGTTAACCCAGTTCACTGTTTGATTAAAGTTTAGTTAATCTCCTCTTTTTGTGTCGTTGTGTTGTAATTGTGTTAAAGCCCTTAAACGGTCCTGCAATTGGTATCAGATATTTTCAGGCTCTTGATATAAGATCCAACCATCTTAAGATCCCTCACACACACAAAAACTAAACTCTTCAAATGGCTTCCATCTCAAAGACTGATATGGAGACTGGAACCATGAACAAATCCCCACTGATCACTCTTGATGATTTTGACACTTGGTGCATGAGGATGGAAGGCTTCATCAGGTCTCTTGACTCAAGAATGTGGGAATCTGTTGTAAATGGACCTTTCATACCCAGCACCCCCTCTACTACTGGTGCTGGTATGATCCCTAAAGATATGGCCAACTACTCAGATGAAGATAGGAAAAGAGTAGAGATTGATAGGAAGGCCATGACTGCTCTCCCAAACTCTGTATACAGAGGTTTTAAGAAGTGCAAAACAGCTAAACAGCTGTGGGATGCACTGAAGCTGATGTATGAAGGCTCCTCTGAAGCCAAGGAGAACAAGAAAGATCTTCTGAAGCAGCAGTTTGAAAATTTCAACTTCAAAGCAGGTGAAACCGTGACCCAACAATACTTCAGGTATGTTGAGATTGTGGATACTCTAGTGGATGGAGGAGTACCTCTTGAGAACAGGTACTTTGTAAGGAAGTTCATGTCCTCACTTCCTAGGCAATGGACACACTATTGTGTGGTGATCAAGAGGACTGAGACCCTTAAAACTCTTACTCTGACAGAGTTGTATGGGATTCTCAGTGGATACCAGATGGAAATGAACATGCAAGGTTCATCTGGAAACTCCAACAATCAAATGGGTTCAGCCCTTCATGTAGTTGAAAGGGACAACATAGAACCCCAACATCATCTCATATGCTACCCTGACAACTCATATAAGGTTCCTTTCATCACCTTCCCAGAGACACCAATAGAGAACTTTACTCAAGGAAGTCCATTCCAAGAGACAAGTTCTTCTCAAGCCTTTGTGTCTACTGATGAAAGCTGTGGGAATTATCTCTTCACTCTTGAAGACCTGGACTGTATTCATCCAGATGACCTGGAATACATGGAGATAGTTCAGCAGATGGCTCTCCTCACTCACAGAGCCAAGAAGTTCTACAAGAGAACAGGAAGAAGATTTCCAAGCAATGCTATCAGTGGAAAGGTTGGGCTGGATAAAAGCAAAGTTAAGTGTTACAACTGCAACCTTATGGGTCACTTTGCTAGGGAGTGTAAGACACCTAAAGAAAATGGGGTCCAAACACAACCCAGACCAAACTATCCTGACAAAGCTCCTCAGTCTAAGAAGACTAAGCAACATGCTGCTGTTGCTGTTGAAGAAGGAGGTTTTGACTGGAGTTTTCAGGTGGAAGATGCTTCTCCAAACCAAGCACTGATGGCTGATCATGATGAAGCCAAGGTATTGGAACATCTCTGTACTCCTGAATGCATTGCTAAAGTAAATAGATACAGGTCCTACAACTTGGAGATGAGACCTGATCTTGAGTCCTTAAACATTTTAAAATTTGATTTTAGAAAGTCTGAAAATGATTATAAACTGAAAATAGAGGACTTAGAGAAAACCATTTCAGCTCTAAAACATGAACACACAGACTTTAGAACTCAAATTCAAGATCTCATAACCAAGCTAACTGAGTGCCAGGCTGAGCTTGTGATCAGCAAAGCCAGAGCAGAAAAGAGTGTTCTTGAAGAAGAGACCTTCAAGAACATGATATCCTCATCCCTGCATAACAAAGTGTGCTATCAAAATAGACAGGGACTGGGATCAAATGAGATAGCTCCTCCACACACAATCTTGTCTGTAAGATCTCCTAGATGTGGAACTTGTGAAGATGAGCTTCCTCTCATACATCCTATAAGTGAGGATGATGAAGAAGTGATAGTGAAGAATTCCTCTGAGAAGAGTGAAGATGAGGATTCTTCCAAGGGCCACTATCCTTCCGAGGAGAAGAAATCAACTGTGATGACCAAGTCTAAGAGAAAGAACTTGATGAGGAAGAGCAAAAGGAAAGAAAAGAAGGCTCAAGAAATCAAGGCTACTTATGATTCTAAGCAAAAACAAGTTTTTATCTCTGCAGGTTTCAAAGTAGTAAAGACTGAAGACATCAACCAAGACTTCTCAGCTAAGAGTACTGGTTCATGTTCAAATCATCACAGTGCAAAGAAGAAGACTGAGCTGCTGTGCATCACTGCTGCACAGCCTGGACCATCAAACTCCAAGAATAGTTCACAGCCCAAAAGAACTATCTCAGCATCTACCAAGATGAAGGTGGAGAAGGAATGTGACCAAAGCTAGTCTTGCTCTCAAAAGGAGACTCCTTTGAAGAAGAAAATGTTATGTGTCATGTGTGAAAGTACTTCTCACATTGCCAAGGATTGCCCATACAATCCTAAAAGTACCATCCACATGACCAATTCAAAGACTTCAAAGAATCTCAAGAAGTCTCAAGCTTCGGAAGGAAAGTCTGTTTCCTTCAGAAGCTCCAAATCAAAGAAGAAGGTAAATGGAAAATTACCTTCGGAAGTAAAATTGGTCTCGGAAGAAAGGAGTTCTTTCGAAGCACTAAAGTCTGCTGCAGTGACTGTAGAATCTTCCGAAGGTTCAGTCATCAAAATGTGTGAAGTTCCAAAAGCTTCTAAGATTTTGAAGGTCAACTCCAAGACTCCAAAGGTGGTGTGGAAGTCTAAGAAAGACAAAATGACTGAAATTTCTCCTTCAACAACAGCTGAAGATCCCCATAGTACAACCATAGGATCTATTACTGTTGCATTACCTTCTATTACACTTACTGAGCCCAAGACAAGTAAGGCTCGGGTTTCCAAATGTAACTAATCATTTTCTTTATGCAGGAACAGCTCAAGACAAACAGGAATGTCTGGATAATTGACAGTGGCTGTTCCAGGCACATGACAGGCAATAGGTCTCTACTCCATAATTTTGAGAGAATTAATGGAGGACCAGTTGCTTTTGGAGGACATGAAGGTGGTTACATTTCTGGAAGGGGCAAGCTCACAAATGGTAAGCTCAGCATCGAGAAGGTAAACTTTGTTAAGGAGCTTTGGTACAATCTTCTGAGTGTATCCCAATTTTGTGATCAGAGTCATAACATGCTCTTTACTGAGCATGAGTGCATTGTTCTCAAGCCAGGAGTGGTCATTCCTCATGAGCATATCCTGCTCAGAGCCCCCAGGAAAGGTCCATGCTTTTGGTAACTGTACATTGAGGTACTTTTCTGTAAAGCTGGACACCTTTCCGATGTGCCTCTGCAAGTCACCAACTTACATGAGTTGGTGAAAAGGTCCATGCTTTTGGTAACTGTAAATTGAGGTCTTGAGTCTGTATACTTTCTACTTTATGTACTTTATCCTTTTTGTAATAGATAAGGATGTGAGCTATGGCATGTCATAGTCACAAGTCAAAAGGCAATTTGCCTTTTGACTCTACAATTGATTTTGTTTGTGTGTCTAGTCAATTGTATCCAGCTGGCTTTCAAAGTATAGCCAGCTGTAGGATGTAGTATAAGTATCTCATGTTCTTGTATCTTTTATCTTATGCTTTGAAACACTTGTAATAGAACATAGAGAAAGCAATATACTGCATTCTTGAAAACCATACTCTCTTGTTGTGTCTCTTATTTTACTTGTGCTCTTTGTATCACTTTGGTTAACCCAGTTCACTGTTTTATTAAAGTTTAGTTAATCTCCTCTTTTTGTGTCGTTGTGTTGTAATTGTGTTAAAGCCCTTAAACGGTCCTGCAGGTATCACACATTCGGATGTATGTGGTCCTTTTAAACCTATGACAAGGTACAATGAAAGATTCTTCACTACCTTTACTAATGACTATAGTCGATATGGGTATGTGTACTTATTAAGACATAAAGATGAAGCTTTTGAAATGTTCAAGATCTTTCAAAATGAAGTACAAAATCAACTCAATAAGTCAATAAAATTCTCCGCACCGATAGAGGAGGTGAATACCTGAATGATGCTTTTAGGGACCATCTTAGAAGTTGGGGGATTGTCTCACAATTATCTCCACTAGGAACACCCTAACATAATGGGTTGTCCGAGCGGAGAAATCAAACTCTATTGGATATGGTTTGATCTATGATGGCTAGAAGCTCATTACCTCTATCATTTTGGGGTTTTGCTCTGCTCTCTACGGCCCGTATTTTGAATATGGCCCCAACCAAGAAAGTGGAAAGGACACCTTATCAAATATGGCATGGAAGGGTTCCATCATTTTCATATTTGAGGGTGTGGGAGTGTGAGGCTTATGTGAAGACTCCCACCTCGAACAAGTTAGAAAGCCATTCCACTAAGTGTATCTTTATTGGATATCCAAGAGATTCTATGGGATATTATTTCCGTGATCCAATACAACAAACGGAGTTTGTTGCCAAAAAGGGTGAGTTCTTGGGAACCAAGTTCCTTATGGAAGGAACTGGTAGTAGAACTGTGGATCTTGAAGAGGATCAAGAACCGCAATCCGATACACGTTTGGTTGACACTAGAACTCAACATGAGGATGTTGAAAGTGATCAAATAGTTGATCAATACAAAGAAAACGTCCGTAGATCTGGTAGAACTAGTAATCCACCTGAAAGATATGGATTTTTCACTGATGGATGCTATGTGATAGATTCCGATGAACCAATCACATACCATGATGCGTTATCCAATTTGGATTGTGACAAATGGCTTGAGGCCATGAATGTTGAGATGCAATTCATGTATGACAATCAAGTATGGGACTTGGTTATACCACCTCTTAACTCCAAAGTGCATACATTGATAAGATCTTGAAAAGGTTCAAGATGGAAAACTCTAAGAAAGGTATGATACCTATTCAAAGAGGAAAAATATTGAGTACGACTCAATGTCTAAGCTCAAAGGATGAGCAAGATAAAATGAAGGCAATCCCATATGCATCTGCTATTGGATCCATCATGTATGCAATGATATGCACTCGGCCGGACATTTCATGCGCCTTAAGCATGACAAGCCGATACCAGCAAAATCCTGGAAGCAGTCATTGGATGGCTGTTAAGAACACACTTAAGTACCTAATAAGGACCAAAGATATGTTTCTAATCTATGGATCTGGTGATGTGGAACTCATTGTAAAAGGTTACACGGATGCGAGTTTTCAAACCGAGCAGGATGATTCATGATCACAATCGGGATACATTTTCATTTTGAATGGAGGAGCTGTCTCTTGGAATGAATATAGAGCAATTGGTTGCTGCCAAAGTTTGGATTGGTGGATATTCATAAAGAATGAATATAGAGCAATTGGTTGCTCCCAAAGTTCATAGATATTTGTGGGATACAAATATTGGACTGACCCGCATCTCAAATTTTACTACATGGAATCTTCTAGAATGATCATAAGTAAATTTGAGTAAAGGCGAATACCATTTGGTATCCTCAGACCTAAGACACATATTGGGTTTTGATATTCACCAAGTGTTATACCTTGAGCTAGTTCTTCACTGCCCTGAAATAATGAAGAGTACGTAAGGCTATGTTCAGGCGTGACACGAGGTGTTTTTGAGAAACGTATGTAGTCAAGATGGAATTTGTTCCTCTTATTCAATGAGAGCAAGATGTCTAAGGCCTGATTAAGTTAAATCAACAAGGAATGATCATTCTGTGTCCTTGGATTTAGAGCAATCGGGATACCTTTTCATTTGGATTGGTGGATATTCATAAGGAATGAATATAGAGCAATTGGTTGCTGCCAAAGTTCATAGATATTTGTGGGATACAAATATTGGACTGACCCGCATCTCAAATTTTACTACATGGAATCTTCTAGAATGATCATAAGTAAATTTGAGTAAAGGCGAATATCATTTGGTATCCTCAGACCTGAGACACATATTGGGTTTTGATATTCACCAAGTGTTATACCTTGAGCTAGTTCTTCACTGCCCTTAAATAATGAAGAGTACGTAAGGCTATGTTCAGGCGTGACACGAGGTGTTTTTGAGAAACGTATGTAGTCAAGATGGAATTTGTTCCTCTTATTCATTGAGAGCAAGATGTCTAAGGCCTGATTAAGTTAAATCAACAAGGAATGATCATTCTGTGTCCTTGGATTTAGAGCAATCGGGATACCTTTTCATTTGGATTGGTGGATATTCATAAGGAATGAATATAGAGCAATTGGTTGCTGCCAAAGTTCATAGATATTTGTGGGATACAAATATTGGACTGACCCGCATCTCAAATTTTACTACATGGAATCTTCTAGAATGATCATAAGTAAATTTGAGTAAAGGCGAATATCATTTGGTATCCTCAGACCCGAGACACATATTGGGTTTTGATATTCACCAAGTCTTATACCTTGAGCTAGTTCTTCACTGCCCTGAAATAATGAACAGTACGTAAGGCTATGTTCAGGCGTGACACAAGGTGTTTGTGAGAAACATATGTAGTCAAGATGGAATTTGTTCTTCTTATTCATTGACAGCAAGATGTCTAAGGCCTGATTAAGTTAAATCAACAAGGAATGATCATTCTGTGTCCTTGGATTTAGAGCAATCGGGATACATTTTCATTTGGATTGGTGGATATTCATAAGGATTGAATATAGAGCAATTGGTTGCTGCCAAAGTTCATAGATATTTGTGGGATACAAATATTGGACTGACCTGCATCTCAAATTTTACTACATGGAATCTTCTAGAATGATCATTAGTAAATTTGAGTAACGGTAAATATCATTTGGTATCCTCAGACCTGAGACACATATTGGGTTTTGATATTCACCAAGTGTTATACCTTGAGCTAGTTCTTCACTGCCCTGAAATAATGAACAGTACGTAAGACTATGTTCAGGCGTGACATGAGGTGTTTGTGAGAAACGTATGTAGTCAAGATGGAATTTTTTCCTTTTATTCATTGAGAGCAAGATGTCTAAGTCCTGATTAAGTTAAATCAACAAGGAATGATCATTCTGTGTCCTTGGATTTAACATGACATCTCTAACAAAAGGATAAATGATTAATTCACCTAAATCAATGCAGGATCGTTGAAGGGTGTGAGTTACAACACAACAACACAAAGAGGAGATTAACCAAGCTTTAATCAAACAGTAAACTGGATTAACCAAGATAAGACACTAAGAACACAAGTAATGTAAGAGACAGAACACAAAGAACACAAGTATATGGTTTTCAAGAAGGCAGTATATTGCTTTCTATATGTTCTATTACAAGTGTTACAAAGCATACATGAAAGATACAAGAACATGAGATACTTATACAACATCCTACAGCCGGCTATACTTTGAAAGCCAGCTGGATACAATTGACTAGACACACACAAAATCAATTGTAAAGTCAAAAGGCAGATTGCCTTTTGACTAGTGACTATGACATGCCATAGCTCACATCCTTATCTATTACAAAAAGGATAAAGTACATAAAGTAGATATTTACAGACTCAAGACCTCAATGTACAGTTACCAAAAGCATGGACCTTTTCACCAAACCATGTTAGTTGGTGACTCACAGAGTTGCAGCAGAAAGGTGTCCAGCTATATGGAATAGTATATCAGATAAAGCATATCTTAAAAGTCTTCGGAAGAAATCTGTCTTCATGAACTTGAAGCTTCGGAAGACTTTGTCTCCGAGGCTTCGGAAGACTTCATCTTTGGCTTTGGAAGATGTTTGTCTTGGCTTCGGAAGATTTCACACTTAGAGTATTTCTGTTGCACATGTGAAACTTCCGAAGCATTCCACTTCAATGCACTTGTGCAGCATGCAAGAGAGACTAAAGATGTTTAGGTTGCATCAGCCTCTTCATTAATCTCTACAATCATTTCAAGTAGGATACTTGAATAGGATGATCTTATTGAATGGCTATAAGTCATGCGTATTAAGGGTAGTAAACCGTTGTTAGGCGGTATTTACTACTTGCATCAATTTTCTATGAATCTTGTCCAAGTGGGAGATTGTTGGATTCTATATGCCCAAGACACGTAGAATATTAATGCGGTTAGTACGTTATGATCCAAGTCGTGTTATACCCAATAACAACCTTTGCAAACACAAAAAAAATATTTAATTGATGATATGATCATGCAATTAAATAATCACACCAAATTTATAAAATAGGTTTTCTAAATATTGCATTTGTAGTGGAACAAATCATAAATCAACTAGCAAATCTTGTTATTGGATATAACCCGACTTGGATCATAACGTACTAACCGCATCAATAGAGAATTGAAGATTCAAGGCTCAGTTGATCTCGGGATTGAGGATCGATGTTCGTGGGCATCCAAACAACAAGAAAATGCCAAGAATCCAAGTAAGAAACATCATTTAATCGTTGCTTTTGATGTAAACTTGGATTCTAGGGTTTAGGTTTTTTAAAGTGACAAAGATTCGCCCAAAACTCATGTTTTTGAGTAAGAAAACATGTAAGAAACTTAGATATAGCTTATTAGGGGATAAACCAAAGTTTGGATGTAAAAGATTGAAGTTTTGGGTAAAAAATGGGATGGTTCGTAATTTTCAGCCCATTCTGCAAAACTAGCGAAACTAGTAGCGAAATTGCTGATCTGGCAGCGAAATTAGGTAGAATTTTACCCTTTGAGTGTTAACTTCTCTGTAGGTTGTGCAGTGCAACCCTTGCTTTGAAATCTTGATTGAGAAGCTACTCATCGAGTACAAGTGAGTTCTAGATCCCTTATTTTAAAGGTTTTGAACTAGTTTGGGGCTGGAAATGCATACTAAATATATGTTTTAGATGACCAAAATTTTAAGAGTTTCAACGGGAAGATCAATTTTTTAATGACCAAATATGCTATATAAAAGTGTTAGAATAAATATTTTCCGCGTTGTCCTGGCAGCACGGCCCAAGCATGGGGCGTTGCCCCTTAGGCCCTACTAGGGGTTGCTGCTCCTAGGACCCCGCTGTCAAGGGTTGTCGCCCTTGAACCCCCGTTGTCCCGCGGTGGGTTAGTTATGTTTTAAGGTGACTTATGCTTGTTATGCATGTGTATGTGTTTGTGAATGGATGGTGCATGATGTTTGTGTTGATGCGTGATGGGGTATGTAATTTTTATGTATGTTATGTATGATATGTTGCTTACTACATATTATGATGTGAATTTATGTGGTGTGATTATGATAATGAACGTAAAGTATTATATTAACGAAGTGAAAGATTTAAGATAATGAAAAGTTAAACTTAATGAATGTTACCCCCAGGCCCTTTTGATCATGAAAAGTCTTGCAAGCACTATGATAGACTTCACTTACGTGCGTCTGGTGTATGATGATTGATCCGTATTCATGTGAGGGCTATGTGCTTGGCGGTGTGGATCAATGTCGGGGGTTAGCTACCATGATGATGTACCGACAGGGATCGACATTTGTTGTCGATCAACATGGAGCTCTTGCTTTGTGCAATCTCATTTATGATGAAGTGAAAGATATGAAGGAATGAAAGATAATAATGTTATTATCTATGTGTAATATGATGCTTCATTGCGTAAGAATGTAAATGAAGGTTTTAAATGGAAGTAAAAGTATTTTATTTTATAAAACTAGAACTCACTCAGCAACACTGACTTTTATGCATTTTGCAGTTGGCAGGTAAAGTTCCTGAGGATGGCACATGGTGGCTACTTGGCTCTTTTTGGATGGCAACCATTTTATAATGCCTTTGTGACATAATGCAACAAGTATTTTGTAACCTGATAACGATGTATTAATTAGCAAAAGCTTTTATAATGAATTGGAATGTTTGTTTTAATGTTTCCACTGCAATGTTTTATTGAAATTAAGGTAAATATAAGTTTTATGTTCAATGATTGACAAGCTGTGAGTGTCCCGAGAACGAGGCCTTACAAGTTGGTATCAGAGCCAAAGTTTAAGTGAAACCGGTAAATTTTCAAAAGAAATCTTTACTTAAACTGAAAATGGGACGGAAAGGGAAGTGATGCCAGTTCGAGTAGCTGCGCCTAATGTTAACCGGCATTACATGCGCATGTTATGTGGTTTATGTGTTGTTAGTAGATTTAGATACTGATGTAGTCAGGATAGGAAACGCTTGGGGTATGAAGAGTAAAGTAAGTGGCTAATCATAACTCGCCACTGTAATTAGGGACTTACTATACTTGACATAATCTGAGCTATTCCCTTGAATGACCGCGTTAGTGTTTGAATCTTATAGCGTGTTAGAGGATGGCTGGTGGTAGATCTTTGAAGGTTTCGTGAGATGAAGGTTGGGGTGGATGTGGTGCTGCACCACGTGTCACGAGAAGCATGGCAAAGGCTTCTGAAATGGCACTCGAAGAGCCCGAGATCCATCACCGGAAGGCGGTGATGATTGTGCTAGTCTGAGGACCACATTGAAAGAGGTTGTTGTCAAGGGAGTTCAACAGGTCATGCAGACGATTCTGTCGTTTATTGTGACTAAGGTAATTAGGGCGGTGAAGGAAACGATGGTGATTGAAGTGAACAAGAAGGGTAACAGCGACAAAAATTGCAACGAAAAGCGGGTTGAACGTGGGGGTTACACTCCAAACAAAAAGGTTGCCAGGACGGATGACCGGCATGTAGCTTCATCCGGTACGGAGATGAGGAAGTGTGGTAAGTGCGCTAAAGGGAATATTGGAGGGTGTAGGTGGGGATCAAACCTCTTTTTCAAATGTGGGAGGCCCGGTCATTTGGAAAAGAATAGTGGGGTGAAGAGGTGTTATAACTGTGGCGGAAAGGGTCATATAAGTAGAGACTGTAAGATGCCGAGGGACGAGAGTTTTTGGGCAAAGAGGATGATTGGAACTGGATGGAAGGAGGCGAGCGTGGAGCCTTCACGATGACCAGGGAAGAGGCTAGGAGGGACCCCGATGTCATATCAGGTACGTATCTAGTAACCAAATTCTTGCTTTTGTGTTGTTCGATTCCGGTGCTAGTAGGAGTTTTATTTCTGTTGCCCATTAGGAGTAGAAGTATTGATGAGCCCTTCGATGTAGAAACAGCCATAGTTAAGTCTACCAGGATTTTTGAGATGATAGAAGGTTGTGGCATTGAATTAGAAGGTCATAAGTTTCCTGTTAGACCATGTGTGATGACCTTAGGCGGTTTCGATGTAGTCCTAGGAATGGATTGGTTGGCGGACTATGAGGCGAACATTGTGTGTTGCATGAAGGTGACTAGACAGTCAGCGCCTGATGGGAGTTCGGTGACAGTTTACGGTGATTGAGTTACGACTATCCCGGAGGTGATTTCGATGGCGGTGGTGGGAGAGTGCATGAGGCATGGGTGTAGTGCCTACTTGGCTTACATGAAGGATGTGGATATGCCAACACCATAACTGTCTGATGTACCGGTTGTGTGTGTGGCTTCCTAGAGGTGTTCCCTGAAGACTTACCAGGAGTGACACTGGATCGCGAGATCCAGCTCCAGATTGACTTGATACCGGGTGCCCAACGTGTTGCTAAGGCGCTGTATCAGTTGGTTCCGACTGATATGAAGGAATTGATGGAGCAACTACAGGAGTTGCTTGATAAGGGGTTCATTAGACCGAGTATCTCTCCTGGGGGTGCTCCAATCTTATTGTGAAGAAGAAGGACGGTAGTATCAGGATGTGTATCGACTACCGTGAGCTGAAAAAGTTGAACGTGAAGAATCGGTACGCCTTACCGAGAATTGATGACCTATTTGATCAACTTCAGAGTGCCAGTTGGTTCTCAAGGTTAGACCTTCGATCTGGCTACCATTAGTTGAAAGTGAAGGGGCATGATACCCCTAAAACAGGTTTTCGCACACGTTATGGACACTACGAGTTTCTCGTTATGTCTCTTGGTTTGAACAACGCACCAGCTGCTTTTATGGACTTGATGAATCAATTATGTTGGCCGATGTTGGATAAATCAGTGATTGTGTTTATTGATGATATCCTAATTTGTTCGAAGAGAGAGAGGAAGAGCATGTCAGACACATTTAGCAGGTGTGGAGATGTTGAGAAACGAGAAATTGTATGCCAAATTCTCCAAGTGCGCGTTCTAGTTGCGCGAGTTTAGTTTTTAGGTCATGTGGTAAATCTCGAGGGAATAATGGTGGACCCGGCAAAGGTGTAGGCGGTGATGCAATAGAAGTCACCAAAGACGCCATCCAAGATTCGTAGTTTCTTGGGTTTGGCGGACTACTGCAGAAGATTCATTCAACACATCTCTAAGATAGCTTCTTTGTTGACTAAGTTCACCCGTAAGGATGTAAAGTTTGTATGGAGTCAAGCTCAAATGAAGGCGGAGCATCAGAAGCCGTATGGAAAATCCAACCCTTGGACATACCCACATGGAAGTGGGAGCATGTCACCATGGACTTTATTACAAAGTTGTCGCGTACCGTGAAAGGGTATGATGTTATTCAGGTGGTACTCAATTATTTGACGAAGAGTGCTCACTTCCTACCGATCCGTGAGAAGTATTCATGTCAGAGGTTGGCGGATTTATTCATTAAGGAGATTGTATCTCGTCACGGTGTGCCGGTGTCTATTGTGTCCCATTGCGACACCCGGTTTACATCTAAGTTTTGGAATAAGTTCCATGATGCTATGGGGACGAGGTTACATATCGGCACGGCTTATCATCCCCAGACTAATGGTGAGACAGAAAGGACCATTCAGACACTAGAAGATATGCTTCGGGTATGTGTTATTGATTTTTGGAGGAAGTTGCGATGACCACGTACTGTTAGCCGAGTTCTCATATAACAATAGTTACTCTGCTAGAATTGGCATGCCTCCTTAGGAGATGCTATACGGTAGGAGATGTAGAACACCCGCTTGCTTGGGTGATATTGGCCATAACGAGTTAGGGAGCGTCGAGGTGGTCGAGGCTATGACTGAGAAGCTAGAAAGGATCAAAGTCTTTATGAAGGAAGCTAAAGATAGGCAAAAGTCATACGCCGATAAACAATGTAGACCGATTGAGTTCCGGGTGGGTGACAGAGTTATGTTGAAAGACTCAACTTGGAAGGGCATCATTCGGTTTAGAAAGCAGGGCAAGTTGAGCCCAAGATACATAGGGCTTTTCCTAGTCATTGCTCGAGTAAGAGATGTGTCCTTAGGTTGGAGCTGCCTAGTGAGTTAAGTGGAATTCATCCGACATTCCATGTATCTCACTTGAGAACATGCTTAGTTGAGGAGGATATGGTGGTGCCACTGGAGGATATTGAAGTGGATGAATGGCTCAATTATGTGGAACGGCCGGTGGGGATCATTGATCACAAGGAGAAGAGGCTAAGGAATAAAGTGGTTCGACTTGTGCAAGTATAGTGGAAGCACAGGAAAGGATCAGAGTCCACTTGGGAAGTTGAGGAAGAGAGGATGCAATAGTACCCTCAACTATTCAGTGACTAACAGGTTTCAAGGACAAAACCTAAATAAAGGGGGTGGACTTGTAACGCCCCGAATAAAGTCAAAACAAGCCAATTAATGATAGTAGGCCTAGTCGGGACTCTTTAAAGAAAATAAGCGGGTAATGGAGTATGGACTGAGTTAACTCTTCGAGTTATGTGTTTGACGAGTTTAACATCCTAGAACACCTTATATATATAAACAGATCAGCTTGAGCAGCTCTCAATTGCAACTCAACACTCTAGTTCTAGAGAGAGAGTAGTGAGAGAAAGTAGATAGAATTGAAGATTCAAGGCTCGGTTGATCTCGTGAATGAAGATCGGTGTTCGTGAGCATCCAAACAAGAAGAAACACCAAGAATCGTGGTAAGAAAGATCATTTAATCATTGCTTTTGATGTAAACCCGGATTCTAGGGTTTGGGTTTTTAAAAGTGACAAAGATTCGCCCAAAACTCACGTTTTTGTGTAAGAAAACATGTAAGAAGCTTAAATATAGCTTATTGGGTGATAAACCAAGGTTTTGGGTATAAAAGATTGAATTTTTGGGTCAAAAATAGGTTGGTTGGTAATTTTCAACCCGTTCTGCGTAACTGGGTGTTCATCTAGTGAAATTAGGTATTCGTCCAGCGAAACTATGAAAGCTTCCTGCGAAACTGTAGTTTCACAGGTAGTTTCGCAGACATGGTTATCCAATGAAAGTTTGGCGAAACTGGCAGCGAAACTACTAGTGAAGATGCCAGCGAAACTACCAGCGAAGATGCCAGCAAAACTGCTAGCCAAACTAGCAGCGAAACTGCTGGCCTGGCAGCAAAATTAGTAGCAAAATTAGGCAGAAATTAACTCCTTTGAGTGTTAACTTATCTGCAGGCGGTGTAATGCAACCCTTGCTTCGAAAACTTGATTTAGAGGTTACTCTCGGTATCGAGGTGAGTTCTAGA
>CM046451.1:64695634-64703134 GCA_025506515.1 Flaveria trinervia
TTGAGAGGAAGCCTGAGCGGCTATGGCTGGAAGAGTCATTGTATCCACTAAGGGTTTGGACTAGTGGATATATCCTGCGTTTGTGTTGCAGGGGCATCCTCAGGGGACTCAATTCCCTGAGTAGCCGTTTTGGGTTTCTTTTTGCTGGGTTTGGTGGGGACTTTTGATTTGGAGGTGGTGGCTGTGGGTTCCAGCTGCGTGGGTTTTCGCAGCTTGGCAGCCATTTTTAGTGTCTGGTCAGAGTTGTGCCGGGAGTATACTTCCGGCAGAACAGCCGTAGCAGGGACTCCTAAGCCAACAAGTCCCTCAGCATTAAGCTGGTTTGTAATGGTGGCCATTATGAACCGTGGATATAGTATCCAACGGTTGGCAGTTAGTTTTTGAGCCATGTCTTTGAGCTCCAAAATATTATTTCTGAAAAGTTTAGTGGTTGTTGCTCAAGAATAGAATACATTACCTGCTGCCATTTTGTCGACATTTGATCCCAAGACGACGTCTTAGGGGCCAAACATACATTCACCATGTGAAAGATTAGGCGCTCAGCGTCATTAAAGTGTTTCTTCAAGATAGTGGAGGCACTGAGATCGCCTTGATATCCATGTGGGCAAAGGATAGATCTGTGGTGCCCTTCGGATATCCAGCAGGAGAACTAGCATCATTCAGATAAAGAATTTTGCGGATTATTGCAGGAGTGATGACTACTTCTTTGTTGTTTACGACCGACTGGAGAGATGGTGTGTTGTTCTCCCCAGTGGTAATAGTAACGTTCATCCAAAATTGTTGAAGGGATTCGGCATGTAGTATGGGATTCAGAAGAAATGCCGTATTGTATTGGGATTGAACCATAAGATCGATAGCAGTATCGAACTTAGTCCAGATAGGCAATTTAGTAAGGTAGGCAACACAGTTGTGTCGCGGTTTAATTTGCATGGACGCCATTGAGAGGAGGGAAGTTTTGGAGAGGAACGTTAAGTTTGAAGAAGATGAAGCATTGAAGGATTAGGTCAGGGATATATATAGGGTACGGGTAAGAAAACGACTGAAGGATGTGGTGTTAGTCATCAGTAGTTTTAAACGACCGTTGACATGGTATTATCCTTTCAGATGTTGAAACAGCTGAAGTCGTGGTGTTAGGCATCAGAAGTTAGAAAACTACTGAAGACCGTGGTTTTGACTTCAGATGATGAAACAACTGAGGACTTGGTGTTTGTCATCAGTAGTTATGAAACTACTGAAGACAGTGGTTTTGTCATCAGCTGTTGTAAACAACTGAAGACTTGGTATTAGTCATCAGTAGTTATAAAACTACTGAAGACATGGTTTTGCTTCAGTTGTTTAGAATGAAACAGCAGTTGTACAAACGACTGAAAAGAAATTTCTCATCAGCTGTTTTTGTCAGTTCTTAGCTTTTCAGTTGTTTCATACTGTCCTCAACACATTCATCAGCCTTTTTGGCTGATTTTAGTTGTTTCATAGGACATCAGTACTTATCTGTTTTTACTGATTGCAGTACTTGTAGCTGCATCAGTAGTTGTAACTACATCAGTAGTTTAGAACAGATGAAGTACTTCAGTATTTGTGAGACATTTACCCTTCAGTAGTTATAAAACTGCTGAGGGTAAACGAGCTCATCAGTACTTATATGTGACATAGTTACTAATGATCATCAGTACTTATTACTAAGATCATCAGTAGTTGTCACTTATTCTAGCTGCAGCATACCAAGCCTTAACACTAGGTTTTGGAAAGTTGAACTATCCAAAGGCTTAGTAAAGATGTCTGCAAGCTCATCAGCACTAGGCACAAACTTAGGATCAATCAGACCTTTTTCAAAACAATCCCTTATAAAATGATGTCTGATCTCTATATGTTTGGTCCTAGAGTGCTGGACTAGATTTTTGACAATGCAAAGAGCTGAAGCACTATCCATTAACAATGGAGTCTTAGTCTCTGTAATACCATAATCCAAAAGTTGGTTTGAAGCCAGAGTACCTGAGATGTACAACTTGCAGCTGCAATGTACTCTGCTTCAGCAGTTGATGTAGCAACTGAGGTTTGTTTCTTGCTCTGCCAAGAAATCAAGCAGTTGCCTAGGAATTGACATCCACCAGAAGTTGATTTCCTGGTCAACTTACACCCTGCATAGTCACTGTCAGAAAAAGCAACTAATTTACCAGAATGTCCAGTAGAATACCATAAACCTAGAGATGGAGTGCCTGATGGAGTGCCTTGCAGATATCTAAAGATCCTCTTGACTGCAATCAGATGAGACTCTTTAGGTGCAGCCTGAAATCTAGCACAAACACATGTAGCAAACATAATATCTGGTCTAGAAGCTGTTTAATACATCAAGGACCAATCATACATTTGTAAGTGTTTCATCAACCACTTTACCTTTCTGATCTGTATCCAGTTGTGTGGTGCTGCACATGGGGGTAGAACAGGGCTTACAGTTTTGTAAATCAAACTTTTGCAAAAGATCTTTTGTGTATTTGGACTGATGAATGAAAATTCCATCAGCCTTTTGTTTGATTTGCAACCCCAGAAAGAACTGTAATTCTCCCATGGCACTCATTTCAAACTTCTGTTGCATCAACTTTGTGAAGGCATCACACAACTTTGGATCAGAGGATGCAAAAATGATATCATCTACATAAATTTGAACAAGTAGATTATGCTGCCCAGCTTTCTTAATGAATAAAGTCTTATCTATGGAGCCTCTAGTGAAATTATTTTCCAGAAGAAAGTTTGATAATGTCTCATACCAGGCTCTAGGAGCTTGTTTTAACCCATAAAGAGCCTTATCAAGCTTATACACCCAATTAGGATGTTTATTGTCCTCAAGCCTGGAGGTTGACATACATAAACCTCTTCTTTAATTTTTCCATACAAAAATGCACTTTTGACATCCATTTGAAAAACTTTAAGGTTTTGATAAGCAGCATAAGCTAAAAACAATCGAATTGCTTCCAGTCTGGCTACAGGGGCAAAGGTTTCATCATAATCGATACCTTCTTCTTGTGCAAACCCCTGAACAACCAGTCTGGCCTTGTTCTTAACAATAAGCCCATTTTCATCAGTTTTGTTCCTAAACACCCATTTAGTGCCTATTGCACACTTACCTGGAGGTAGAGGAACCAGTTCCCACACTTGCTGTTTCTTGAACTGAAGAAGCTCAAGCTGCATGGCATCAACCCATCCATTGTCCTTTAAAGCAATGTGATAATTCTTTGGCTCTTGCTGACTGATGAAGAGAGCATAGAAGCAGAAATTTGACAATTGACTTCTTGTTGATACTCCAGCGGTGATATCACCAATGATTTGAGACATAGGGTGATTCTTCAGATCTTGATACACAATGAGATCTGTGCAAGTGTTTGTAGCAGGCTCAGCAGTAACAGATGGTGATGGTGAATCATTTCCTTGAAACCAA
This sequence comes from Flaveria trinervia, assembly GCA_025506515.1. Classification (NCBI taxonomy): domain Eukaryota; kingdom Viridiplantae; phylum Streptophyta; class Magnoliopsida; order Asterales; family Asteraceae; genus Flaveria; species Flaveria trinervia. The sequence goes on from CM046451.1 coordinate 64,699,068, forward strand.
TCAGTGGATGGTAATTCAAAGGAAGTTGAATTCGAAGAGATCTCATCAGTATGTTGTGGATGGTGCTACTGGAGCTACAGGAACATCAGGTCTAGCTGAATCAGGCAGCTGATCACTAAACCAGAAGAGGTGAGTACTGCAATCATCATCATCATCAGCAGTACCACCAGGTGGTGAACTGTTGACAGGAGCAACAGCAGGAGTTTGATAAGGAACATATTGCAGTATGTCCAAATCAAATAACTCCACAGGGCTTTGTGGAATCTTGTCCTTTGGAGATTCATTGAACTTAACATGTAGAGTTTCTTCAACCATCTTTGTTCTGCAGTTGAAGACTCTGTATGCCTTGCAAGTAGATGAATAACCAACAAAATACCCTGCATCCACCTTAGGATCAAATTTATGGAGTTGATCCTTTGTGTTGAGAATAAAACAGGGACACCCAAATGCTTTGAAAAATGAAATCAGAGGAGCCAAATGATGGAGAACTTCATATGGAGTCTTCATCCCTCTGATTTACTAAAACTCTATTTTGCACATAGCAAGCTGTGTTGACAGCTTCAGCCCAAAAGGTCAGTGGCAAACCAGAGTCAGCCAGCATGGACCTTGCAGCTTCAATGAGGGTCCTGTTCTTTCTCTCCACTACTCCATTTTGTTCTGGAGTCCTTGGAATGCTAAACTGCCTTTTGATTCCGTTTGAAAGATAGAAGTCATCAAGTGTATGATTTCTGAATTCAGTTCCATTGTCACTCCTAATACACTTTACTGGAAGGGAATACTGCTTCTCAATATACAACACAAAGTGAATAATCTTCTGAGCAGCCTCATCTTTTGAATGTAGAAAGAAAGTCCATACAAATCTGGAGTAATCATCCACAATTACCAGACAGTATTTCTTCTTTGCCATGCTCATTACCCTCACAGGACCAAATAGATCCATATGCAGTAATTGCAAGCAGGCAGTGGACTTAGGCTCTTCAATAGGAGGGAATGAGACTTTGTGCTGTTTTCCTTTTAAACAAGCAGTGCAGGTTTCATCACAGTGAAACTCCTTTATTGGTAAGCCGCTGACTAAACTATGGTGGGTAAGCTGATTCATGTTTTTGAGATTAACATGTCCGAGCCTTCTGTGCCACAGTTTAGATTCTTGAGAAGAGGCTTTGGAAAATAGGCAAGGATTGCCTTTGAGATCTATTTTCTTAGAAAGATCTAAGGCATACACTCTTCCTGTCCTGTTGGCTCTCAGGAGAGTGTGATCATCCAACACCTTGTCAATCAAGTGCAAAACTTTGGATGACAGAATCCTACAGTTTTGACAGGTGAAAAGAGCAACATGGCCTTTATCACACATTTGACTGACACTCAAGAGATTGTACTTGAGATTTTCCACATGATTAACATCATCAAATTGATTTCTCCATTGGAGACAAAGCCCTTACCAATGATGTAACCCCTAGCATCATTGCCAAAAGAAACAAATCCCTTCTTTCCTTGAGAGTAGTCATGAAGAAGAGAGCTGTTCCCAGTCATGTGCATAGATCCCCCACTGTCTACACCAGATGCTACTTTGGCATGTTGAAGAACCCTGCAATAATAAACAATCAGTTAGTTTTAGAGACCTAAACCTTTTTGGTTTTGGGCCTGGTCTCATCAATAGATGGTAAACTAACAGGTTTATTTGAAACAACAGCCTGAGAGAAGAAGATGGTGTAGAGAGGAGTCCTTTGGCTTGGACATCCTTTTCTGTGGTTTCAACATAGGAGCATCTAGTTGGTTAACTCTACCCAACAGATGTTAAACCATCATAACCAGCTGTGTCTGATTTTGTGATAAAGCTTTCAGCTCATCAGACACATTGCCAGTGGAGGTTGATAAGTTCCTATGTTGCACCTTCTTCTTCTGAGCACTCTCAGCTGTCACCTGTTTAACCCCTTCCTTTTTGGATTTCTTTGAGGACTTAAGGGTTACAGGATTTGATGTTGCTGATACAAATGTGGTCTCAAACTCAGTTTTCATTTTTACCATTTTCTCTTTGATTTCTTCTTTTTGTTTGAGTTTGGAACCTCTTTTGTACCAACAATCATCTGTAAGATGATTGAACAAACCACATACTTCACATGGTTTCTTCTTCATCTTAGGTTGATCATCAACTAAAGAGGGTGAAGCAACAGAAGACTTGTTCTTCAATGCTTTGGAAGCATTGTTTGCTTTCTTGACTGCCTCTTTAGTAGTCTTCAAACTCTTTCTACTGCCAGTTTTCTTCTCTTTAGTACTGACAGCAGTTGAAGTTTGAACTTCAGGTGCTAAATCCTACTCTCTAGTCCTTTCAGGACCTTCAGGATTAACTCCTGAGTTGATCAACTCATTAATCATGTGAATGTTAGCATTTGAACCATCAACATCAGCTGATAAGTTCAAAGAGGGCTTGATGCTGACTGCTACTTCTGATTGTGCTGTATCAGAAGGTAGATCACATGATGTGATGGATTGGTTATCACTCTCACCATCAGATTCTACCTCTGCTCTTGGGGTACAATCAGTAGGTGGAGCAGTGTGATTGTAACCAATTCCAAACTTCACATTTGAAGCAGATTGCTTACTAAGAAGCATTTCAAAACCTTTGCATGATTGTACCCATCTATCACACTCGACCTGGGTAACTGCAAGGGTTTCTTTGAGATCTTTGTACTTCTCTAGAAGTACCTCTTCTCTAGCCTTATCATCAATTATTTGGCAATTCAGTTTATAAATCTCATCATTTTTATCTTAAGCACAGACTCAAACTCAGCTTTGTTTTTGGAAATTATTTGTTCTAGCTCAATGTTCTTATTAATTAGAGCTACATTTGCTTCTCTAATGGAAGCAAATGCTGCTATGCATGGTTCAGAACATAATTTGGCTTTTGCCTCAGAGGATACCTGTGATACCTGAGGTGTAGAGGCATTAGAAAATGAAGTATCAGCAGACTCCAAAGCCATAAGAGCTAGATTCCCAAAAGGACTGTCACCACCATGTTGACCAGCACCTGAGAAGAGTTGGTCATGACCAGACATGTCATCTGGTAAACTGCTCCAGTCAACAACTCCTGGGGTGAAGAAGCTGTGTTGTTGAGGTTGAGTTTGTTGATGAGATTGGGATGGCTGAGGTTCTGGTAGTGCATGAGGTTGTGGTGCCATAGGAACTTGAACTTGATTTGACTATGGCATGTAATAACAAGGGTACGGATATGGCATTTGACCATGAGAACAAAATATGCCGGAGATTGTTGTTGAGGATGATGACTAGAAGTGACAGGATGTTGCCCTCTGTGTTGTTGACTATTGCCAGGAAAAGTCACAAAGGGTGCAGTGGAGTTAGATCCAGTTGATCTACACTCTCTTGCAAAGTGTCCAAGCCTTTGGCATTTGTGACACCTCAACTTGCTCTTGTCAAAACCAACTTTGGTTTTGCCAGAGAGTCCTGGGAATTTTCTTCCATTTCTTTTATAGAACTTCTGAGATCTGATATTTATCAGGGCCATTTGGCTCAAAATATCCATCTCCTCTAAGTCATCATCAGCAATCCCCTTGAGATCATCCATAATGAAGCATAGATTGTCATTATTACACCCAGTAAATTGACCAGCAACACTCACCAATGCAGAATCAGAAGTGCTTGAAGAGAAATTAATATGCTCATCATACTGGCATTCAGATGAAGCATATTCTAACTCATGACCCACCAAGGCAGTGTTGCCTGGTACAAAGTCTTCATCGAGCTTTCCAGATGAAGACAGCTTTCTCTTCTGTTCTATCTCTCTCTCAAATGTGAGCAGTTTCCCATGGAGTTGGGTGAGAGATAGTTTGTCCAAACTTGCACTGGAGCGTAGGACAATAGTATATGTGTCCCATCTCTCAGGCAGTGATCTGAGAAATCTGTTATTCATCTGGATATTTGTGTACTCAAGTTTGACCATTTTTAATTCAGAGATCAAACAAGAGAACCGCTCATATTGTTGAGTCAGTGTCTCACCCTTTCTATGAGAGAATGTCTCATATTGTTGGGCAAGAATTCTCTATATTTTCCAA
>CM046451.1:64720634-64725634 GCA_025506515.1 Flaveria trinervia
TTTCAGTAGTTGTAGTGATAGTTAACACTTGGTATTTTTGTTAAAAGATGTCAACTGTTTGACATCTTCAGTAGTTGTGTTAACTTTCAGTAGTTAAATAACAGTTAGATGTCACTGTCAAGTGACATCAGCTGACGTCAACTTTCCTTATATAAGAAAGATGACCTAATTGTAACCGTGCGATAAGCCGAGCCAAAGCGTAGATTGAATGAATATATTCCTTTTGGCAGTTTTTCTTTCTCTACAACAAACACTGTTTCATTGATAAATTTCATGTGTTCTTGTTTAAATTTGTTAATTTGTGTGCTTATTCCGCTGCAAATCTAATCTAATTGATCAAACTAGATACCGTGATCCTATCACAAAAGAAGGGAAATCGGCCATATTAAAATTACCTTCTGGGGAGGTCCGTTTGATATCCAAAAACTGCTCAGCAACAATCGGACAAGTGGGGAATGTTGGGGTGAACCAGAAAAGTTTGGGTACAGCCGGATCTAAGCGTTGGCTAGGTAAGCGCCCTGTAGTAAGAGGAGTAGTTATGAACCCTGTAGACCATCCACATGGGGGTGGTGAAGGGAGGGCCCCAATTGGTAGAAAAAAACCCACAACCCCTTGGGGTTATCCTGCACTTGGAAAAAGAAGTAGAAAAAGGAATAAATATAGTGATAATTTGATTCTTCGTCGCCGTAGTAAATAGGAGAGAAAATAGAATTTCTTTCTTCGTCTTTACAAAAAAAAAATAGGAGGAAGCTGTGACACGTTCACTAAAAAAAAATCCTTTTGTAGCGAATAATTTATTAAAAAAAATAAATAAGCTTAACACAAAAGAAGAAAAAGAAATAATAATAACCTGGTCCCGGGCATCTACCATTATACCCATAATGGTCGGCCATACTATTGCTATACATAATGGAAAGGAACATTTACCTATTTATATAACAGATCGTATGGTAGGACACAAATTGGGAGAATTTGCGCCTACTTTAAATTTCCGAGGACATGCAAAAAGCGATAATAGATCTCGTCGTTAAAAAACGTTTGTTTATGTATAATAATCTATATATAGATATTTATCATTGATTAGTAGGAGGCGAACTTTATGTTAAAAAAGAGAACAACAGAAGTATACGCTTTAGGTCAACATATATCTATGTCTGCTCACAAAGCGCGAAGAGTAATTGATCAAATTCGTGGGCGTTCCTACGAAGAAACACTTATGATATTAGAACTCATGCCTTATCGAGCATGTTATCCCATTTTTAAATTAGTTTATTCTGCAGCAGCAAATGCTAGTTCCAATATGGGTTCGAATGAAGCAAATTTAGTGATTAGTAAAGCCGAAGTAAATAAAGGTACTATCATGAAGAGATTAAAACATCGAGCTCGAGGACGTAGTTTTGCAATACAAAAACCTACCTGCCATATAACTATTGTAATGAAAGATATATCCTTAGATGAATATATAGATACCGACTCTATTACATGGTCACAAAAAGCTAAATGGAAAAAAAAGGATACAACTATGTCGTATTATGATATGTATAGTAATGGGGGAACATGGGACAAAAAATAAATCCAATTGGGTTCAGACTTGGTACAACCCAAGGTCATCATTCCCTTTGGTTCGCACAACCAAAAAATTATTCTGAGGGTCTACAAGAAGATCAAAAAATACGAAATTATATAAAGAATTATGTACAAAAAAATATGAAAACATCCTCTGGCGTCGAGGGAATTGCGCGTATAGAGATTCAAAAAAGAATCGACCTGATCCAAATCATAATCTATATGGGATTTCCAAAAATATTAATTGAAAGTCGACCCCGAGGAATCGAAGAATTACAGATGAATTTACAAAAAGAATTTAATTCTGTAAATAGAAAACTTAACATTGCTATCACACGAATTGAAAAGCCTTATGGAAACCCTAATATTCTTGCAGAATTTATAGCCGGACAATTAAAAAATAGAGTTTCTTTTCGCAAAGCAATGAAAAAGGCTATAGAATTAACTGAACAAGCAGATACAAAAGGAATTCAAGTACAAATTGCAGGACGTATCGACGGAAAAGAAATTGCGCGTGTTGAATGGATCAGAGAGGGTAGGGTTCCACTACAAACCATTCGAGCTAAAATTGATTATTGTTCCTATACAGTTCGAACAATCTATGGGGTATTAGGCATAAAAATTTGGATATTTATAGAAGGGGAATAATAAACCTTTATTTTCCTTTGCATTCTATCCAGCGATGGAACAAAAAATGATAAGTTACTTTCTTCTTTTTCTTTTCTGTAAAAAAAAAAGAAACCATTATAAATTATAATTCTATAGGGTTTAATAAAAAAAATTAAATGAATCTTTTGATAAAATTGCTATGCTTAGTGTGTGACTCGTTGGTTTTTTGAGGGTTAGTATAAAAAACCAGCCCCATAGTATAAACAAATCACTATAGAAGTAATAACCAACTCATCACTTCGTATTATCTGGATCCAAAGAACCAGTCAAGATATGATATATTGTTCATATTATTGTAGCAACTGAAATCTTTTTTTATGAAAAAATCTGCTTCTAAGTTGTCAATCGAACTAAAAAAGACGAAATAAAAAAGAAAGGGTATGGATAAATGGAAGGATGAGAGAAAGAAAGAAAAAGAATATTGATGATATAGAATTCCAATATGTAAGGTCTATGAGTCATCTCAGAAAAAATCTGCGTAATAAAGCATCAATACGGATTCATCATTAAATGGATCCGCTCATCGAACAAAAAATAAAGAGCTTCGAGCCAATAAAGACTAAGAATATTGACTCAAGAATTAATAGCTCCGTTGTAGAATTCAGACCTAACCATTAAGTAAGAAGCGATGGGAACGATGGAACCTGTGAATTCAAAAGATTTTAGTGAAAATGAATTCGAATGATTCATTGATCGGGATGGCGGAACCGGCCAGAGACCAATTCATCTATTCGGAAAAGTTATGAACTAATGATAGAACTGAAATAGAAATTGAAAGAGTAAATATTCGCCCGCGAAAACTTTATTTTCTTGGATTGCTAAAATTGGGTCAATCCAATACGATAAAGAGTAAAACAAAAGAAAGATTTGTTTTAACATTCTAAAATAAAAAAAAACAAAATAGTGAATAGTTAGTAAATATTTAGATTTAGTTATCTATACAAACAAGATATACAATTCATAATAGATTTGATCAAGATTAAATAAAATCCCTGAGTCAGTATATTACTATTAAACACATGTATATCTTAATTCAAATTATATTCTATCTGAATTCAAGATCTTTCATTTGAATTGATTTTATTCGCGAGGAGCTGGATGAGAGAAACTCTCACGTCCGGTTCTGTACTAGAGATGGAATTCAAAACAAACCATCAACTATAACCCCAAAAGAACCAGATTCCGTAAACAACATAGAGGAAGAATGAAGGGAATATCTTATCGAGGTAATACTGTTTGTTTTGGTAAATACGCTCTTCAGGCACTTGAACCCGCTTGGATCACATCTAGGAAATAAGAGAGCGGGTCGACGAGCAATGACACGAAATGCACGTCGCGGTGGAAAAATATGGGTACGCATATTTCCAGATAAACCAGTTACAGTAAGGCCCGCAGAAACACGTATGGGTTCAGGTAAAGGTTCTCCCGAATATTGGGTAGCTGTTGTTAAACCAGGTCGAATCCTTTATGAAATGGGTGGAGTAACTGAAAATATAGCCAGAAGGGCTATTTCAATAGCAGCGTCCAAAATGCCTATACGAGCTCAATTCATCATTTCGGGATAAAAAAGAAATAGGCATTAAAAATCGCGGGTGCAGGTTTCTTTTTTTGAAAAAATAATATTTCTTTTTTTCTTCGACCTTTGTATTGTAAAAAACAGATCAAAAAATGATATGATTCAACCTCAGACCCATTTGAATGTAGCAGATAACAGCGGGGCTCGAGAATTGATGTGTATTCGAATCATAGGAGCTAGCAATCGTCGATATGCTCATATTGGTGACGTTATTGTTGCTGTGATCAAAGACGCAGTTCCAAACATGCCTCTAGAAAGATCAGAAGTGGTCAGAGCTGTAATTGTCCGTACTTGTAAAGAACTTAAACGTGACAACGGTATGATAATACGATATGATGACAATGCTGCAGTTGTGATTGATCAAGAAGGAAATCCAAAAGGAACTCGAGTTTTTGGTGCGATTGCCCGAGAATTGAGACAGTTCAATTTTACTAAAATAGTTTCATTGGCTCCCGAGGTATTATAAAATGAGACCACGATACGGTTATAGGTTATAGTAGGGTATTTAAAAGAAATAGATTAAGATTAATTTAGTAGATTTTGTAGATTTTGTCTCACGTATATACCTTTCAAAATTCATATATTCATATTAATATTCATAAAAAAATACGTAAAAAAAAACATGTTGATTATATCCAAATTTGGAGGCACCAAGAATTTTAATTAATCATGGGTAGTGATACTATTGCTGACATAATAACCTCTATACGAAATGCTGATATGTATAGAAAAACGTGGTTCGAGTAGCATCTACTAATATCAGCCAAAGTATTGTTAAAATACTTTTACGAGAGGGTTTTATCAAAACGTTAGAAAACATCGAGAAAACAACAAATCTTTTTTGGTTTTAACCCTACGACAAAGAAGGAATAGGAAAAGGACTTATCGAAATCTTTTAAATTTAAAACGGATTAGTCGACCGGGTCTACGAATCTATTCTAACTATCAAAGAATTCCTAGAATTTTAGGCGGAATGGGGGTTGTAATTCTTTCTACCTCTCGAGGTATAATGACAGACCGAGAGGCTCGACTAGAAAGAATAGGCGGGGAAATTTTGTGTTATATATGGTAATCTTTCTAATATCCGAATTGAATAGGAAACCTCTTTTTTGTGAAAAAGAAAAGAGAAGGGGTGGGTTGTCTAATAGGGTTCTTCCTCCACTAGTTGATACTTCAAGGAGTTTTACCT
>CM046451.1:64735634-64740634 GCA_025506515.1 Flaveria trinervia
GAAATTAACCTTTAATATTCTATGACTTTTTTTTATTATTCTATTGAATATGAATAAAAGTAATTCATAATCATCCGGTTAGGATCGATCTAAACCAGCCCATTATGTATATGATTCAACATGCCAACGATTAAACAACTTATTAGAAATACAAGACAGCCAATTAGAAATGTCACAAAATCCCCCGCGCTTCGGGGATGCCCTCAGCGTCGAGGAACATGTACTAGGGTGTATGTGCGACTCGTTCAGATCATGAACTAGAACAAAGGAAAGAGAACAATGTTCGAATATCAATGATCAAATAGGATATAACGGAAAAACGAACTACATTTCCTATCTACAAATCGATGATATCCCTTTTATTGTGTATGAAATTTATGGTTTCTGTTGGTGTAAATCCACTCACCTCAATTCAAGATGAGAAGCAATTCTCCATTGGTAGCAAATGGTTATCCATTAAGCGGAGGAAATCTTAGTTAACATAGACCCCTCTTGCAAGAACGGACTAACAGGGTCAGCTACCCAGCCAACCTTCATAATTAAATACCGTTACTGTATAGGTAGAGCTCGTTGTGAAAGACCTATTACTGGATAATTCATGGGTAGAGCCGAAGAATGTGAACTATACAAGTTAGCAATAACATTGATTAAATGAAGTAAAGGCTCCGGTGTATAGAGAAGACCTCACCGTTTAAGAAGTAACCATAGAAACGATGGAATCCACTATTTCTTTATCATTACTTTGATTTTTTAATACCTAGTATAGTAAATTTCGTATTTCGAGGTGAAATGCCTAGAAAAAATAAAAAATTGTGGTTGGGAAGGTTATAGTAGCCAAAGCCATTGGAATTATTAGTTTATACATTGGAAAAATCAGTTTTGTTATTAATCTACTAGGAAAGGGGCAAAAGAATAACTGAAAGAAAGGAAATCTATTAGTTATTCGTTAAAGTTTCATTTATTCAATGACCAGAATTAGACGGGGATATATCGCTCGGAGACGTAGAACAAAAATTCGTTTATTTGCATCAAGCTTTCGGGGGGCTCATTCAAGACTTACTCGAACTATTACTCAACAAAAAATAAGAGCTTTGGTTTCGGCTCATCGGGATAGGGATAGGCAAAAAATCAATTTTCGTCGTTTGTGGATCACTCGAATAAATGCAGCAATTCGCGAAAGGGGGATATGCTATAGTTATAGTAGATTAATAAATGATCTGTACAAGAGACAGTTGTTTCTTAATCGTAAAATACTTGCACAAATAGCTATATCAAATAGGAATTGTCTTTATATGATTTCCAATGAGATCATAAAAGAAGTAAGTTGGAAGGAATCCACCGGTTAACCGGAGTTGCCCGGAGAATGAACTCCGGGAAGGTCGAATAAAAATGAATAGAATATGATAAAATATGAGAAAGTAGTCAAAAAAAAATATGAATCAACACGTTCAATAAAAAAATTTCTTCTTCCCAGATTATTCTTTTTTTTCTTACGACACGAGAATTCAATCCGGATTCTTGGATTTTTCCAACAAAATCTCAATCCCCGTTTGAGTTGGGGGTTTGAATTCAAGTGAATAAAGAGTAAACCTATCTTTTTCTGGCTCTAAGACTAGGAGTTCTAGTGGTTGACTCGGTTCTTTCAAATTGTTTCTCATTATTAAGAAAAGGTAACAAAGATAAAATACGAGCTTGTTTTATAGCAATAGTAATTAATCGTTGTTGTTTTAAGGTCAATCTATTTACTCGTCTAGATAATATTTTTCCCTGTTCACTAATAAATCGACTAATTAAACTCATGTTTTTATAATCAATTCGATCCCCCGATTGGATCGGGGGCAAACGCTTACGAAAAGATCGCTTGGATTTAATAAAAGTTCGCTTGGTTTTATCCATGGTTTGGTTAGTTTATTTCTTATCCCTAAAATCCTATTCCAGCGGGATCTCTAATTAGAATAAAGAAATAGGATTTGGTTTGTTTATAATTATCTTTAACTATGTTAAATATGTTATATATATATATATAATGTCATTTTTCCCTTTCCTTGTAAGATAAGGGCGCAAGTGCTCGCTTCAATCTATTTCTTTATCTCCCCGTGAATCGTATGTTTGTAACAATATGGACAGAATTTTCGTAACTCCAATCGATTAGGCGTATTGTGCCGGTTCTTTTGAGTAATATATCTGGAAATGCCCGTTGATTCCTTATTAACACCGTTTCGAACACAAGCGGTACATTCCAAAAGAACCGGTATTCGTACATCTTTACCCTTGGCCATGAACCTCCTTTGGATCGGGGGCAAACGCTTACAAGCTTGGATTTAATAAAAGTTCGCTTGGCTTTATCCATGGTTTGGTTAGTTTATTTCTTATCCCTAAAATCCTATTCCAGCGGGATCTCTAATTAGAATAAAGAAATAGGATTTGGTTTGTTTATAATTATCTTTAACTATGTTAAATATGTTATATATATATATATAATGTCATTTTTCCCTTTCCTTGTAAGATAAGGGCGCAAGTGCTCGCTTCAATCTATTTCTTTATCTCCCCGTGAATCGTATGTTTGTAACAATATGGACAGAATTTTCGTAACTCCAATCGATTAGGCGTATTGTGCCGGTTCTTTTGAGTAATATATCTGGAAATGCCCGTTGATTCCTTATTAACACCGTTTCGAACACAAGCGGTACATTCCAAAAGAACCGGTATTCGTACATCTTTACCCTTGGCCATGAACCTCCTTTGGATTTTTCATTTACTCAACTCTTCCTCTTTCAATCCGAAACGAAAAAGAAGAAAGGAAGGAAAAAACAAACTAGAATTTGTAACTTGCTATCCTCTTATGCAAGATTTCACTACAATCAATATAGGAAATAAGATAGAAATATTTATAAACTTTCAAATCACAGTACAGCATTTCATATAAGTATCTTGTATAATACTCTTTCCCTAGAACCACTGTTTGTATTCGACTTCCATAGAAATTGAATACATAGAAATTTCATATTCATTTAATTCCAACCTGACCCCGAGTCTCACAGCTGTTGAATGCACTTTCTCTTTCCTCCCTTATTCTAAAAAAGGGAAAAAAGAGAAAAGAGGGGGCTGGTATTTAATTGTATCTCTAATCTTCTTTATTCCTTCCCGCGTCAATAACTAGAATGAAAAAAAGGGGAACGTCAACGCATCCGGGAAAAAACGATTAATCTCTATCAATAAACCCGCCAAAGAACCGAACCATAGAGTACTTAGTACCGGTGCCACGGAAAGATATGTTTTTAGATCTCGCATTAAAAAACCTCCTTCATTTTATTGTAATACATAAGATAATACATATTGAAATGTACAATGATCTAGTAAATAAGTAAATAAGATTTACTGTAAGGCCCTGTTCCCGGGACGCTTACAGCTGGGTTCTCATCGCACATAAAACGTATAATTGCATTTGCATTTCATAAATCGCAGCGGAAAACTAAAACAATATTTCATTTCCATGTAAAAGCTTTTGCAAGTTAATACAATATTCATTACAAAATAGCTTGTTCGCATTACAATGCAAAAACATTAATCAAAAGAATGCCATCCCAAAAGAGCTGAGTAGCTTCACGGTATGCCATCCTCAGCAAACATTACCTGCCAACTGGAAAACATATAAAAAGTCAGCGTTGCTGAGTGAGTTCAAATTTTATTGCAAAACATACTTTACTTTCATATAAAACCATTCGTTACCTTTACATGATCACACATCGTACATACACATAGATAATATCATTATTATCTTCTTCATTCATTCATTCGTTCATTCGTTCTTTATGACTTTACTTGCGCATCGGAAATCATCCGTACCAATACCATGTGCTACACCCCGGTTAGTCGTAGCTACCGGGCCGAAGTCAATAAATGAACAGCACGGTACTAGGAGTAACCATAACCATTCAAGGAAACAACTCAGTTTATGTCAAGTATAGTAAGTCCCTAATTACAGTGGCCAGTTGTGATTAGCCACTTACTTTACTCTTCATACCCCAAGTATTACCTGTCCGGACTACATCAGTATTTAAATCTACATACAACACATAACCACATACCATGCGCACATAAAACCGATTAACTTTACGAAAATACCCGATGGCACGCATCTACTCAGATTGGCATCCCATTCCCCTTCCGTCCCATTCTCAGTTTAAGATTAGGTTTATTTTGAAATTTACCCATTTCACTTAAACTTTGGCTCTGATACCAACTTGTAAGGCCCCGTTCTCGGGACGCTTACAGCTGGGTTCTCATCGCACATAAAACGTATAATTGCATTTGCATTTCATAATCGCAGCGGAAAACTAAAACAATCTTTCATTTCCATGTAAAAGCTTTTGCAAGTTAATACAACATTCATTATAAAATAGCTTGTTCGCATTACAATGCAAAAACATTAATCAAAAGAATGCCATCCCAAAAGAGCTGAGTAGCTTCACGGTATGCCATCTTCAGCAAACATTACCTGGCAACTGGAAAACATATAAAAAGTCAGCGTTGCTGAGTGAGTTCTACTTTTATTGCAAAAATACTTTACTTTCATATAAAACCATTCGTTACCTTTACATGATCACACATTGTACATACACATAGATAATATCATTATTATCTTCTTCATTCATTCATTCGTTCACTCGTTCTTTATGACTTTACTTGCGCATCGGACATCATCCGTACCAATACCATGTGCTACACCCCGGTTAGTCGTAGCTACCGGGTCGAAGTCAATAGATGAACAGCTAAACGTGTGCCACGGTACTAGGAGTAACCATCAGTCTTAGCTACTGGGCCGAAGTCAATAAATGAACAGCTAAACGTATGCCACAATACTAGGGATGAGCGGTAGAGGTTCTACATTAAGGGTCAATCACAAAGAAGGACCTGTTATCCGATGCGTGCAAGACGTTTCATTCGTTCATTAATGCATGCATTCAACATCGTGTTCCTCTTTCATTATCTTTCACTTT